>CAUJNA010000243.1:0-177500 GCA_963377175.1 Effrenium voratum | reverse complement strand
GCGTCGCACGCGTCGGTGCGTGCGTGCGTGCGTGCGTGGGTGCGCGTGGGTGCGCGTGGGTGCGCGTGGGTGCGCGTGGGTGCCTGGGTGGGTGGGTGGGTGGGTGGGTGGGTGGGTGGGTGGGTGGGTGGGTGGGTGGGTGGGTGGGTGGGTGGGTGGGTGGGTGGGTGGGTGGGTGGGTGGGTGGGTGGGTGGGTGGGTGTGTTGGTGTTGGTGTTGGCGTTGGTGTTGGTGTTGGTGTTGGTGTTGTTGTGTTGGTGTTAGTGTTGGTGTTGTTGGTGTTTGGTTGTGTGCGTGTTTGGAAGAGATACACACCCTTTGGCACCGGCCTCATGCGCCAAAACGAGGCAACCAGGGCTCGGGGGATTTGCTCGCGATCGGCTTTCGACCTGGGTTTAGGCACGACAGATGGGTTCTTGGAGCTGAGGCCATACCATCGAATGCCATACCTCCAAAACCCAGGGCGGAAAATGCCCTGGTTCTAGGGAACGCTTCCATTCTTTCCAGGGATTCTTCTTTTCAGAAAACAATCAGAACCCCAGAAAAAAACCGCGATCAGTTTTTGAAAAGAACAATGGTTGAAAAGAATGGTTGGAAGGAATCAACCCCTAGAATCATAGATCATATGGCCATGGGTCATAACCTATGGCTCCATTTTTGGGGAACATCCATTTGCCACCTATTTTGATGTTCACCAGGGGTCCCATTGGTTTTTGAAAAGAATGGTTGGAAGGAATCAACCCCTAGACTGGTCCAACAAATGGGTTTGCTTGGACGGGAAAATCTCTCAAGTCGTGGGCCGGGTGCCCAGCTTTGGCTGGGTGAGCTTCTCATCGCGGGCTCGGCGGGCCTCACATGGCACGCTATTTTGGAGGACCGCCCTGAGTGAGTGGCTAGGTCCTCCACATTTGAGAGCTTAGAATAAGGGTACCATTTTTGTCATTTATGTCTTTTCCTCGGTAGTCTATGTTAGGGGAACCCTCCCAACCAAAAATACAAGGTGAGAAAGGGCGCTACTGGGGGACCTAGGTGGTGAACAAAAGCTAGGTATAACCGGGGATGCCAACCATGTACTGAAAGGGTATAAACGTCGTGTCAAACCAGGGAACCCCCAAACAGCTGTCCTTTCAGTTCCACCTCAAACTGACCAAGAAAGGTACCCTTTGGCGGTTGGTTTAGTTTCAAGGGGAAGCCTTTCCAAAAGAAGGAAAAAGGCCGTCGCTAGGCAACACATTTTAGGGTTGGTTGAAAGGCATGGGCTTTTACACTCCAAAAACATGGCGCAAATCGAGGATTTCCACAGACTGGGAATCGGTCGTCACCATGGTTGCGGACAAGATGCGAGTCCCAAACCGGAATTCGGGAATCCTAACACCAAGTGCTTGCGTCTTCAACCAAATGAGTAGGTTATCAAAATGCCACTAACCCCAACTCGGAAAGTGGTACATGAGCAGCTTAAATCGCACAAAAGAATATCACGAGTTGGGTCCGTCCATTGTTTCGAGCATTGTTTTGGGGGAAGGGCTACCCTTTTTGGAAGGTGTTCAATATTTTTCAATCGACACCCAGCCACACCGGGAAAAACCAAACTTTTTCAGGGTGCCCCTTTTGAGGCCTCCGCCGCCTCCCAAAAGCCCGTCTGAGGCGCTGGCGCGCGGCTCCCCCATGGCGCGCGAACCCGTGGAAGATCCGTGCGTCCGCGTCCGTGCGCCGCGAAATCGGAGCGGGTGGAAAAAAAAGGATTCGGGGGGGAGGACAAGAAGTGGCCCCCAAAGAGTTGCCGGGTTCGTTTGCTTTTTTTGCCTATTTTAGTAGGGGAACCCTCCCAACCAAAAAAGGGGGTGAGAGAAGGGCACGTAGCTGGGAAACCCAGATCTCGTAGTATGTTGGACATGTCATATTTGGGGCCCAGCCACTAAATGAAGACTGAAAGTTCAGGAGATTGAAGGTTTGAGTTGGGGATAAGGCAAAGGCCCTTCCGACAAAAATGCTATTGCCGCGCATCGCAATCGAGCGGAGACCCGGTGTTTACCGTTTGGGGTATCTTTGGTCCTTGGGCAGGTGAATTGAGCTTCGACAGTCACCACAAGGCAAGCCTCTGAGAAAATGGCAACGGCCCCCCTTGCGACATTGTTGGCAGGGGATCGGATGACTCACACCGTACCCCGTGTTTTCCTTTAAGCCACCAGGAAAAGTAGGTGATGGAGGATAGCTCTTTCATGGAGTCATCTATTACACAAGCTTTGCTTATGCATGGAGTCATAGGTGAGATTGCCATATAATGTAAGGCCGAAGGGTTTGCCAGCACTTCGCTGATGTGTTTTTGGTAAAACACATGGGTAATAAAAACAAGTCGGCAAGTCGCTGCGAGCCAAGTCGGCAAGTCGGCGAGTCGCTGCGATGCGCGAAATGACAGTTGGATGCTTTGATTGCGGAGCTGGGTGCCACATAGAACGAATGTCGGATTCATAAACTTCCGGTTTTTGTTGTTCAGTGAGATTCCTTCACTTTTCTGGGCCCGTGTACCGGGCCGGGTCTAAGGAGCAGGTTTACAAAACGTACTCGTCAGGATCTAATCATATCGAAATTATTGAGGAAGGGTCCACCACTTCCTTTGGCCAAAAAAGTCTAAACTTTTAGTTTGCCACGAAATGACCTTCCCAAAAAGTACAAAAGTCAGGCTTGGGAAGCTGAATGTGCAGGCACCCCGGCCGATTCATCCATCCATTGTTGTTTTTGGGGGGCATCTTGCCTGGCCGGGGGAGGGGTGAAGGTTGCATAAATCTGAAAGGATCCTCCCATACCTTAAGGCACCCAATTTCACTCAGAACACCCTCTAGCAAAATGGCCACACCCCCCCTTTCCCCCAATTCCATTAAGTGGGTGGGGATCCCAGAGCAAAGTCTGCCACTTCAAAAGGGTTCTTCCTAGGGCTACGGCGAGAGATGCCACCTGGCCCCCCCCCAACATGTCTCGCTCTGCTGCCCAAGAACCCGCGTTCGCCTTTTTGGGCCGAACCTGGACCCAAAAAGGGGGGCTTAGGTCTCGGCGCAAGTGAAGCAACCCCAGAATTGGATTCCCAAAAGGAATCGCTTTCCACACGCCTGGACCGGTGAAACCGGTCAGAAAGCTTTGGAGACCCAGCACTTCCAAGACATGACGTGGGCGCGAGGGTTGTACCAAATGGCCTCCCCGTCTGACACGGGCAACATAAGACTTGAGTTTGAACAATCCGATTTGTTCCCTGATTTCGTTCACCCGCAGTACGTTCAGAAAGGAAAGCCGCAAGTCAACTGGCTATCGTAGGAGTACAGATTCCAGCCAGGTCTGGAGAAGCTTGCAAAAACCAGCACCCCTCTACTGGCTTCCTTTTGGGGAAACTAAAGCCAGTTGGTACTTAGCACCTTTGGACACGCCAGAAGTCAATCATCCGCCTGTTTTCTTTGCATGGCTTTGCTGCTGCCGATGGATTCTTCGTATGCGCTCTTCGCACGGCGATCGCTACTGAGTGAAACGTCACTGCCACAGAGGACGGACACAAAGAAAAACACTCTTATCAGCGGATGTAACACCGGCGGATGTATACGATCCCCCTAAAGCAGGTCGCTTGGGATGTATGCCTTAAGGCATTGGTGCGGATGGTCATTTCACAACTTGGCTCCAGCTGGGATTGGCTTATCGACCATGAGGGCTTTGTCTACTCCAATGCTACTCCAATTGGCGCAGCTGGCCTGGATTTTGTCCTCCGCGCACTTGGAAGGGTGAATCCCGGCATCCCTGTACACCCATGGACGCCTGGAGTCAAAGCACAAACACATTGGAGGCAAAGCTCAACACATGCTGACAGAACATGGGCAAGTTGCTTGGCCAGTGTCCATTGCGGGAAACTTGGCTCCCCCCAATCGCTCCAAACCATGAAACAAGTTGCTTCGGGAGGGAGGCAACGATCGTTTTCGCGGCACCTGGAAAAGCGAGAAACGTCGCACTGGACGAAACCCATCAACCAACTCGCCGACAAATGGAGTTTCAGGCTTGCAAAATGAATAGGAAGGGGCAAGGGGCTGTGAGTGGTCGGTTGCGGACCTTCTGGGGGGATCCAATTGAATGAAGCAACGTTTCCCCCTTTAAACGTCACCCCAACTGGTTATGGGTCCGTCCCCAACATGGAACCCTGGCAAAATGAAACTAGGACTGAAACCTGCAGTTTTTCCTGGTGGTTTAGTTTCGACCCATACCTAACTCGCAGAAAGGTGAACTGTTTGGGACCCTGGAAGCCCAAAAAAACAACTCAGTTGTTCCGTGACCTTGGGAAAAAAGGAACCCTTCTTGGGGAAGGCCATTTTTCGTGGGGCAGCCACCCCCCCAAAAAGAAGAAGAAGGGGAAAAGGGGGTGCCACTGAACAACTGAGCCAGCTCCACCGGCCAAACGCCGACCTCCCAAGCCAAAGGCCCGAGGCGCCTATTCCAGCAACACCTCGCGGAGCTCCTCCGCCTCGCGTTCGGCCGTTAGTCGGTCCGCTTCCCTCGGTTGGGAGCCTGGTGGATTGGAGTGGGTTGGGTGGGTTCCGATTGGTTTCCCTATGTTTCCCTTGTAAGCAACAAAAAAGGTTGGTCTCCGTCTGGCTTCGCTTTGCACTCCCAAACCAGGACCTCCAAACAAAGCCAGCCAAAGCAGCTTAATTTCTTTAACTACTTTCCATGCTCAGCCCCTTCAAGCAGGCTGTTCACACCAGATCCTTCATCGTGCCTGTTTGGGGGGGAAACAACCGGAACAAAGGCTGGAACGAAAGCACAAAAACTCGACAAGGACTTGGACGCTTCTGACATGTTTGTTGCCTGTATGCTACATAAGGCGGCTGGAAACAACACTGCTATCCCCTGTTTTTTTCTTTCTGGGCAAACTAGGTCTATTTAGCACGTAGCCCCTGCTGTGTCATTTTTTCCGTAGCATTTCAATACTATTGACAACAATACTCTACTATTGTCCCGCCGCACCCAAGTTGTTCTTCAAGGCTGGATCCTCCAAATCCTGCAAGCCAACCCCGGAGCTGCTCCCGGAATTTCCCTCGGAGTCTCGGTGGTGTGAGTGGCATGGGCTTGTTTAGAGTATATCGTGGATGCTAGGCTGGAATTAGGACCCCAGCAAAAAGAACAACATCTTTTTTGCCTGGTTAGTGGAAAGCACGGGGACCCCAAAAAAGCAAAACAAATCAAAAAGGGGAGCTCTTTCTGGGGAACGATGAAGGATGAACCAAATCGTGCCCCAGTTAATGGGCGGTTGGTCCCAGTTAGCATTTCATCCATCTCAACTGGTGCCGATCGATTCGCACGGATTTTGCCCCGCCCCAAGGAACGCCATCAAATGAACATCAGTCATCTAGTAGCCCTGTGGACCCTGCAAAAGTCTCCTGAAGCCTCCCCATGAAAGCTGCTCCGGACCACCCGTAGCTTATTTGGGCAGAGAACCCAAGCTTTCAGATGCTGGGGGAAGAGACCAGCCTTTTGTTTGCACTTGATGCTGAAAGGTGTCGCTGAATTTGCTCCATTGCTTAAGGCCCATGGAAACATAGACAATTTCCACTAGCGATAGATTTTCTTCAAAACCAACAGGGAAAAATACATAAAACGTCTTCTCAAGCAACTGGATGCTCTAAAATGGAACCCTCCCCCAAAAAACAACAAAACGAAGGGGATGAAGCCAGACCACCTTCCGGGCCTTCGACGATGGCGAGGAAGACGAGAGCTTGGTCGCCCTTTGGCCCGAATGGCCAGATGGTCAGTGGCGGGGGTTCTCCGGAAGCTAAGGGCGAAAGGTCAAGCCCAAGAGTTGGCTGGATGCTTGGCGACTAGTGTCGTGCTTTTTCTCAATCTCGGTTGATTTTTTTCAGGGTGTGCTGTGCTGAAGGGAAGATAAGACCAGAACAATACATGTTTCTCGTGGCTGCGGGGGACATATACTTTGACACAAGCCCACTTGGATGCCACCAGGCAATGGGGAAAACTCCTCTCAACGCGGACTTATAAGTGGGGTGCAACCGAACGGCCGAACACCCAACCAAGCCCAAGTCTTCAAGTAGCACCCCAGCTAGTACGCCAGCGACATGCCGCCAGTTGTCTAGTGACCATGGAAAGCAATGGAATCGTTTTTTGGTTGACCACTCTCTGGGGAAGCCATCAAATACAAAGGAAAATAAAGGTGCCGCTAAACAACTCGGTTCTGTTCTGCCCGCTTTTTGTCGCAAAGGTGAAGGCTCCACAAAAAGGAACTGGACGTAAAGAACCGGCTGCCAAATGCCACGCCGGCGTGTTTTGTGCGTTTCGGGCTTTCGCTTCTTCGAGCACCTGGAAGAGGTCCAATCCGAGCGTACTGTGCTGCGCCAGCTACAGTCATTCGGGGGAAATATTCCCCTCAGTTCCTTTCAAACTAACTACTGACCTGGGGGTAGTAAATAAATATTGACAACTTTTGATCGATTCAGAAGGCCGGGAGTACCAGTCAGGGATGGTTTCCGTCTTGGTGGCAAATTAGTTCATTGGGGGAGTCCCCTCAGTATGTATGGCTAGCCGCACAACCTCTTTCCAACAATCACGGAAGTAGACAGGCGGGTCCGGAAAACTAACATCCTGTTGAACCGCCCGTCAGCCCAATGCGGAGAAAAAGTTAACGTTGACTTCGCCTTGGTATGGTAGCAAAAAATATATGTTTCCTTCCCCTGCAAATGTGTGAAACCAACAAACCAAAAACGACCTTGGAAACATGCCAAGAACAGTGACCCCCCCCCCCGCCCCCAAAAAAAGAAGAAAGGGTGATTCTGAGGGGTGACCTGTTGATGGTTGCCTGTTCTGGTTTTTATGTTAATCTCAAATCTGTGCTCCCCCTTATTCGTTTTGAAAAGGGTGTTTTTAGGGAGCTTATTTATCGTTTTCGTTAAGGTAATCATTTGGGTAAATCGTCGCCTGTTTCATTGTTGGGCTGGGGGCCGACATTTTTTTCATTTGAAAGAGTTGGCCCTTTTAGTAGTTATCAAGTTCTGGGGTGTTGGTGGTGTATTTGTTTTGTTAGTATTTTCTCACTAATTTTCATTTATAGGTTAAAAGTTCAGTATAATCATAACATATAAGATTTTACATGTTATTATTATAGTATGATTATAATCTCAGTACAGGATAGGAATTTAATTGACAAACCATTCTTCTTTCATACATAACTTTAAAAATAATATTAATATCCCTCACTGTATTTTGAACATTAAACTTTTTACTTTCAATAAATAATTTGACATTTTCTTCAACAACCTCTCCTTTCTCTTGACTATAACACAACAACCATGATATATCATCCATCATTTCATATTTTCTTACTAATTTAAAGAAACTGTTTAACATAATCGTAAGGTGGTATTTATTTACAGTTAGAAATGTTAAAATCTCATCTTCTACATGTCTATTATGTATTCTTTTTATTCCAAACAGACATTTGATTAATTCTTGATAATATCTCCAATTTCTACAAATGTTACATAAATCTTCTTCATCCATTGAATAATTAATATTATTATTCACTATTTCATTAGGTGAATTTAATTTATACAATTCCAATTTTTCTTTTTTGAAGTGACAACAATCATAGCATTTTTTATTGATATAATTAATGATTCCATCACCGTTCATTTTCCTCTTAATATATAAGGTAATATTTCTTTAAGTAGTTTTGGCTAGGGGGTTGCTGGTCGGCTGGTCTGAGTTTCAGGTTTAATTTAAATGTCTTAACCTTCTTGTTAGATTATAAAACAATGTTTAGTCATATTATAATTAAATATTATGATTAAGCCATGAAATCATTGTTTCTGTTATGTATAAATTTCAAATGTAATATGTTCTATAGTAATGATTTCGTTTCGTTTCATAGTCTGTTTTATTTCTTCAATTATTGTTTCAATATAAAATGGTTGTGACGCTCTACTTGTTATCTTGTTCTGTTTGCTTGATGCATAATAACTACAGTTGCAAATGTTATTCTTATACATAAGTTTCGAACTAATTTCTATTCCAACCTTTATTTCTTCATCATATTTCACCATTCTTAATAATTCTTTTGGTGGTTTCAACGCATATGAAAGTGCTTTATCACCTTTCAAACATATATTGCTAATATCTACTTTCTCCTTCTCGTTCAAAACTAGACGGTTTCCATTTCCTTTGTAAGACCCTTAATGCTTTACACTGTTTTAGTCTTTGCCACCCTTCATTGCCAATCATATAAGAAGCGATGTTTAACAATGCTACCATAGGTAAGCTAGCACAATTCTCAACCATAAAATGGTTCTCTGACATTTTACACTCACTCATTTTTCTCTTCATATATAAGGTTTTTTCTCTTTAAGTAGTTTTGGCTAGGGGTTGCTAGTCGACTGGTCTGGGTTTCATGTTTAATTTAATTGTCTTAACCTTCTTGTTAGATTATAAAACAATGTTTAATCATATTATAAGATAATAATATTAATAAGCAAAAATTAATTTGTCCCGTATTTAATCTCACCATCGATACAACCACTATAACAACTCATACTATACTCACAACAATAATGCTCGTATCCTTTTATTAATTGGTCTGTGTAAATTTCAATTAAGTCGCTTAATATGTTTCTCATATAATAACTTCTATTTCTATATGACCACCAACTGTTTAGGTTTGGAAAGCTAAACCCATAACGTTTAAATTTTTTTAAACCTTCAATGTCAAGACATTTTCTTAAAATGATACAAACTTCATTTTCATTATTCTTACAGTATGATTTTAATGCTTGATAATACATTTTCCTATGTTTAAACCGTTCTTTAACTTCTTGTATATCAAATACTCGGTCAATGTGTTTTCTGTGATGTCTTATTTTTTATACTATATTGGTTTTCTGCTAGTAGTGTAATAACATTATTTTGCATTTGTTTAATAATGTTTAATTGAAGTTCTGCTTTTTCTAGTCCTTCTTCAGGAATGTCTTTATCTCTCATAAAATGTTCTTCTTCATCCATCAAATACCAATTAAAACATGTTACTCTAATAACCACCTATAAGATTACAAACATCAACAGGTAAAATATTAGCTAGTGCTACGAAAGACTTACATTTTGTATTTTTACAAGGACAGCTATCATAATTAAATAGTGACTTTTTTCTCTTACTATATATATCCATTTTTCTTTAAGTAGTTTTTTATTTTATGTTAAGGGGTGGGGGTTTATGTTGATAAAATTATTTTCTGTCAATTTAATATAATTGCGAGATTAACAAAAGACCAAGTAATCATCAACATCTATTACGACTTAGACGAGGGTTTCGGAAGCACACAAGCGACACACAAGAAGGCAAAGGAAGAAGACCCAACAATAACATTAGACGATGTAAAGTCTTTCTTAAAGAAACAACCAAATAAACAAATCAAAAATTATAGAGGTACTAATTCCTATACCGCTCCATTCGCACGAATTGAATATCAAATAGACATAATGCATAGGTCTCCTTTAGCAAAAGACAAGAACGTTCCACAGTATGCTTTAGTCGTGATTGACATCTTCAGTAAATTAGCAGATGTAATACCGATGGAGGAAAGAGACGGAGAGCACGTTTTGAAGGCGTTGAGAGCAAGCTTTAAAAAGATGGGTTATCCGATGTCCGTGTATTCTGATGACGACGGAGCGTTTGCAACTAAAAATCAAGTTCAGGATTTCTTCAACAGTGAAGGAATAAACCACATCGTCACGAAGACCCACGCAAATGTAGCCGAGCGTTTTATTAGAACGATGAAAAACAAAATTCACGATAGAGTTAGGTTTAACAACATGAAATGGACCGACGCCCTAACGCCAGCATTGAAACAGTATAACAGCACATCACACTCATCAACAAGGATGACACCGTCTGAAGCACACAAGGACGACAATGAAATAAATGTAAAGGTCAATCTTAAACTACGAGAAAAACACAAAAGAAAGTATCCCAGAATAGAGGAGAACGACAAGGTAAAAGTGTTCCAAAAGAAAAGGGGTAATTACACCGACAGAAAGGAGTATGTCAGTCGTTGGAGTAATAACTTATTCAAAGTTGAGAAGAGTTAATATGATATTATGGGCAATAAAACATACAAGTTAGAAGGTTTAACTAAACCATATCTTCGGCATGAGGTTCTACTTGTTCATTAAACGACTGACACCTTTTAGTCAGTTGGTGATTTTTAATATCGTACTTTCGTAATGAAGCACCGCACACATTACATATTGCTTGTTCAGTTAGTTTGTCCTTATGTTCTTCACGATACGTTCTGTTGTATTCTTTGACGTGTTCTTTGTTATTCTGTTTCCACTCTCTGTTATATTGGTCAATTGTCTTTTCGCTTGTCTACATATTGCTTTCTTTTTTCTTGGTTATTCGCCATCCATTCTTTACATCTTTGCTTGATTTCTTCCTTATGTTCTTCATGGTATTCTTTCTTTGTTCTTCCAACTGCTATTTTATTTACACAACCATTATTCCTTATATGGTGACCTTCCCTTCTTAAAAGTTCTTCTTTATTGTTACACGGATAGTTTTCAATCAAGTATATTTTACAGTTTTCCTCACTGAATTCTTCAAACAACTCAAAAGATGTCACCCTCCCATATTTGCAATTCTTACATTGTTGGTATTTGTTCCGATGCCTTGCCATTCTTTGACTCAAACTTTCACAAGTGCTTCCAACATACATTTTCTGAAAATGATTATCAACAATTGTGTAAATTTTCCCGTTCTCATATCTGTTCATATCTATTCTTTTAAGTATTCTTTTGTAAATATGATAAAACGTATTTCTTGGTATCTTCTTTATACTTGACTTGATCGTAATCCAGACTTGATTGTTTAGGTTCTTTTATGACTTTTTCATTCAGTTTTTTAACATAAATGTTTCGTTTATTTGTGTATTCGCTACTGTCTCTATCTACTTCTTTTTCTTGGTAATTGTTATTGTTATTATATGTAGGTTTAATATTCATGCTCTTTAATATGTTCAGTATGTTTTCATTTTGCTCCACCACTTTTTCGAATCTTGGAAACAACAACTCCAAACTGCTGTCAATGTTCGCTAAATGTTCTTCCATATATATACTAAATTATAAAACTAAACTTTGAAAACTAAATGTTGCCATTATGTTAAATCTACTCTTTAAATACAATTTTTTCATCATTTCACGTATAGTTTCCTGAGTTTCCTTATGACCATTATCGGATGGTGATGCATGCCTTCCCCATTTGATAGCAATATTATGAACATCTGTTTCTATTCTTATACTGTCTTTAGTTTTATCAATATTCATTTTCTTATCATTTTTACTTATTTTGAAACTTGTCGGAATACACGAACATTTACAATTTCCTTTCTTTTGTATTTCTAATTCATTTTTCATTTCTAACATCTTTTTATACATTGGACAAGCAAACTCAATAACTGATGTTTCTTTAACAATTTCTTCTTTTTCTTCATCAGTTGAAGAAACAACTGGTTCAGTCTTATTCTTTTTCTTTCTTCCCATCTATATTAATAATTATATTTTTATTATATTGTATCACAAACTTAATTAATTCTAAAACAAAATAGCATACTTTCTTACTTCTATTATCAGTTATAACAACTTGTTCTATATTTTCTACTTTATCTATTATATCAATATAATCTGAATCACTTCTATTGATATAAAATAATAAAAATAAAATATTTTCTAAATAACTTTAATATTACTTTTTTATGTCTGATGTTCCAATAATAAAACCAATAAATATAACTGATTACGATTTCGAACAATCTAAATATGAACATGTACCAAAACTACCATTCCGCTCCATCGTTGTAGCATCATCAACGGGTGGAAAAACAGTTTGAATCCAAAACCATATCCTAAATGTCTATAGGGACTGCTTCGCCCGTATATTCATTTTTAGCCCGTCGGTTCATAATGACCCTACCTTTGTTGAAGTCAAGAAATACCAAAAAGATAATATGAAGGTTGATGACGAAAAAGAAAAGTTATATTATGACACCTACCAACCTGAAGAACTGGAAGAAATAATTAACACACAAAGAAAGATAATTCATTATATGAAAGAACAGAAGATGAAGAAACTACAATTTTAATCATAGTTGATGATTTTGCAGACGACCCTAAATTTGTTAGATATAGTAAGTTATTGCATGGGTTGGCAACGAGAGGCAGACACGACGCCATTAGTTTTTGTTTAAGCGTTCAAAAATATCGTGTCCTTGCACCAATCATTAGGTTGAATTCAAGTTCGTTGTATATCTTCAAGTTAAAGAATGTATCAGAGTTAATGTCATTCATTGAGGAAAACTCTGCCATCGCTGATAAAGAGCATCTGTTAAATATGTATCATAAAACGGTAGATGATAAGCCCTACTCCTTCTTTTATGTTAATATGAATTCCAAAGATGTTAATAATATGTTTTATGTTAGATTTGAGAAAGCATTTAAACTAAAATAAAGATTTAAATATATTATGGTGTTTTATGATTTACCATTAGACATTAAAAACCTTGTATTATCTTATAATTTAGGTGATGTTAGATTATTAAAAATAAAAATATTAATATTATTAAAATTATATTAAGAAATTTAAACCAGTGTATAAGTTAAAGAATACACAATATATTGAAATTGATAATATCATTATAAAAAAATGATTTATCATATATTTTTAATTTAAGTGACTTAGATAAATTACATCAAAAACATAAACCATTAAAATTATTAATTGAATATGAGATAGTTGTTACATCTACCTCGTTTACTTGTTTGAATCATGTTCGTAATCGTACTTTAACATCAACTAATTTATTCGATATTTATTATTTTCTTAATCAAGACCTTCATGAAACTAAATTAGTGTATAGGCGCAATATGGTTAATTCCATTTCATTACAAGTGAACAAAATAACTATTAAAGTCATCAATGATGAAAGACAAAGTTTTATTAGTAAATTTGTTCATATGTTTACAATTAATAATGTTAATAATGTTTAATATTATTAATTCAGAACAAACTATAATATTGAAGTTTCAACATTACTATTTGAATTACCCATTATATATTATTATTAAGATTTTTCTTTTTCAATACCTTAATTTCTTGTTCTAATTTTTCAACTTTATCTATTACTTCCAGTAAAGCTTTATGTAATAATATTGGTACTTTTGTATATTCAATACCTAAATATTCACGACTGCTATGAACTACATTACTAATTTCTTTTGGAACTGCTTTTAATAAATCATCAGCAATATAACCTATGTGGATTGCATCCTTATCGTCTCTATCTTTTCTTTTGATTTTTTTAGGATTGAATTTCTTAATCATACTAATACAAGTACTTTTAAGTAAATCTACATCATACTTTTAATCTTACATCAGAATTATCTATTAGACCTCCATTTATAGTTACAGTTCCAGCAGTAATATCAATAGCATCACCTGAAGCATCTTGAACATCATTAACAAATCATGTTTTTGTATTAACAACCGTTACATTTTCGTTAAAAGTTGATGAGGCATTATTTGTAAAACTTTCAGTATTTACTGTTGTTCCAAACGTCTTAACAATAGATAATAAAACTGAAGGTGTAGTTGAACTATCTGAAACTCTAAAATCTGTATTTGACGTTCTGAATATTACATCAATTGTGGATAAATTAGTACCATCATAATAAGTTGATATTTCACTTGTTCCCATAAATATATCTGTTCCAGTAGTCATTGAAATATTATCCAAAAATGAAACCGTTGTTAAATCAAATGGTTGAATGGTATTAGTTGCTATATATGCATTTTGAACTGCTAAATTAGTATCAATAGTTACCAATGTTCCTCCGTTTGGCGCTATATGATTACTTCTTAATGCTCCATTAGTTTTAATATAAACATCATCAGCAAATAAATTACCCATAGAATCAGCAGTAGCAGTATTAAAAGTCCATCCGCTAGTAATATTAACTGCCCCGACTATGTTAGACTGAACAGCGGGGTCTCCACAAATAAATCTATTTGAAGAATTAGCATCAGTATTTCTCATATCAAAAGATGAAAAAGCACTAACATATCTATATAATTCACAGTTTGTATCAATTGTTAATTTACCATCAGTATCAATATTAACATTATCACAATTAACATCAGCATTCGTATAGATATTACCTAACACATCTATAGGTTTACTAAAAACTGTTTTTCCTACAAGCCCATCTGCCATGAAGTATTGGTTAGAAGCATTAGTTATATCTCCTACACTACACGCTACAAAATTAGGATGATGTATGTAAAAACCTTCTGTTGCATCTGGTGTATATGTTTCTAAGTATGGTTCTAATCCATTTATTGAAGTATTGATATTATCTATTTTTGTTTTAATATCTGTTGAAAAATCATTTGTAAATAGATTTCCTTTCATATAAACAGCACCTTCAAAATATGATGTTCCGTGTGCTTGAGCAAAATTGTATGAAGTATGAACATTACCGTTTGATCGTAATTCTTGAAGCATTATTAGGTCTTCCAATAATGACATCTCCTGTGTTCCATCCTAACCATAATCTATAAGGCGTAGCACCTGTTAGTCCTTGACAGGAGTCCAACTGACAACCTCTGTTAAATTCTAAACGTTGATTACTTACAGCATCTTGAATTCGAAAAATTGGATGAGTATTATCTGTTAAACTAATAATTAATGGCGAATTCACTGTTTGTAATGTTGTATTAACTTTGTCTAATTTTTGACTTGTTGTTGTATCTTGTGCGCTGTCATTTGTAATTATTGAATTAATTGTATTTGTATTTCCCGTTATTAATCCACTCAATCCATCTGATTGTAAAACATATCTAGCATCAGAACCTGCTATATCTAAAATAGACGAACACGAAAATAAACCAGATACTTGTAAATTACTTAATATTGTAGTATTATGATTTAATATTATTTTATCATTTTGAAAAGTTGAAGAATTATTAATTTCTACGTCTCCAAAACCTCTTTGATTTAAAAACAGAGTTGCTCCACTTATATTTCCATAAACATAACTACCAAAATAATTATTATACATTTCAAAGAAATTATTATAATTTCCAAGTTCTGCTATTTTAAAAGTTGCTGTAGTTGTTATATAATGTATTAATGTATTATTTAATATTGATGTATTTAATTTTTCTGATAATAAATTATTATTTGTTACTTTGTTATAATAATCTACTTCATTAAATGAACCACCATTCTGTAAATCTACAATTGCAGTAATATGTGAATTGACTGTACTATTTAATCCTGTTATTAAATTAGAATTAGAACTAATATTATTAAAATTAGTTGTTATAGTAGAATTCAAATTATTTATTAAATGCGTATTAGATGAAATGTTATTAATATTTGTATTAATTAAATTAGAATTAGAAGAAATATTATTAACATTAATTGTCATAGTAGAATTTAAATTACTTATTACATTTGTATTTGATGAAATATTATTAAAATTTGTATTTGAAGTTATTGTCAGATTACCTATTAAAAATGTAATTGAACTAATATTATTTGATAATACATTAACTTCTGTCTTATTGTATGATTGAGTTATATCATAAAAATTACTATCAATTTGTTGTTTAGTATATGTATCAACAACATCACTTTTTGAATTCAATAAACCAATGATGTCTGATTGGTTCGCATATATCTGTCTTATATTGGTCACCCCGCTTGTAGAATTGATTTCGCTAATTGTGTGCGCTACAACATTTTCAAAGTTTGTTAAATTTATTGAAGGCATAATCGATATAATTAATTGTAGAAATTAATTATATTAATTGTTATTGTTAATGTAATATTGATGTTTTTTAGTCTTTTCGTGTTGTGCTTTATGGTCTTGTCTATGAACAGACCCGCATTGACATTCAATTTTAGTCTCTTTCCATTCTTTCATTTTATCTTTGTTCTTTTCTCTATATTGTTTGAAATATTCTTGTTGTTCTGGTTTATGCACGTCTCTCCATTTCTTACTTCGTTTATTGACTACATCTTTTTGTTCTTGGTATTTCTCCCGTTGCTTTTCTAATAGTTCAGGTTTGTTGTCTTCATAGTATTGTTTTTTCTTTGCTTTCAGTTCTTCCTTATGTTTTCTCTATATTGTTTCGAGTTTTCAGCGTATCTTTCTTTGTTGTTTTCATAATATTGATGGTCTCTTTGTTTAACATATCCATTATTGTTTTCCTTCCGTTGTTTTTTTCTCTCTTGCTCCTCTTGCTGTGATACTATGGGTCTTCGCACTTTATTTAATGTAGCATTTAGTTCTACAATGTATTCTCTTTCTTTTGCTCTTGCCCCCATTCCATTTTCACATTTCTCTGCTTGTACCAAAACCATATCAAAATTATCAAATCCTCAATTTTCACGAATAAACTGGTATAAGTAAATATTGTAGTGTCTATCATTTTCATTTGTATATGCTCGTTTGTGGTTTGACTTTCTTTTGGTAAAATCGGTTGTATGTCCTACATAACAATCTTTGATATTCAAATCTTTACAAACAATCTTATAAAAAATGAGTTTTTGAGTAATCTATGGGTTTAACTGGCATATTATCTTATAATAGATTATAAGATGATGTTTGTTTATAAATGTTTTCAAGTAAAAATGAACGAGTTAATCCAAAATCTGGCAACCTGCACCGCGAATGCTTAATATTTGTTCTGATACTAACGTTATATATATTGTATCTGGCATCAAAGCAGTAAGCATAGAACCTGATGGTGTAACCCGAATTAACAGTTGCTGTCCTGACTTGGTATTTATCCCAGTATAACTACTATCTGGCACTTTTCCCATATTCATGGCAAAGATGAACTTATTCGATTTATACTGATTAAATTCAATAGATAAATGATGTTGATGAAATAAAGGTAAATTCAATGCTTTTCGTAAATAATAGAACGCTTGTGTTATGCTCTTACAGGGATATTCAGGAAATAGTTTTGAACCGAGTTGTAATTGAAATTCTAAATTAAGGTCGTTGTCATAAATTCCCGAATTAGCAAAAGTAATACGGCTCATAGGATGATAAAACCTATTGAATTCTTTATGAACTTCGGCGCTTGAACCTGTGAGGTCTTCTTTGTTGAAGGTGATGAATGCGGCTGCGAGTTTAGACACAGAACGAACAACTGTAGTGTTTATTGTTGCTTGACCAACAACTGAATTAGACTGACATATATAAGTATTATAAGTAATAGGTAATTCTTTTCCATCAAGTAGATGAGCAATGTATTTATTGTGGAGGTCATTGTCCAAATTTACTACATCACATTGAAGGAAGCAATTATTTAGTTCGAGTTGACCGCTCGTGTTTTTGAAATCATTAGGCGCCGCTTCACTGGCGGGGAAATCACCACTAATACCAGGTGCAACAATACAATCAGTAACAATTGAAACCAGTTCAAGTTCCAAAACAAGAGGGCACGCTTTTAAAGGAATATACTTAAACTGATTGAATAAACCAAGCATAGGTTTAAAACCAACGACCATTTTTGTTTGAAACCCTGGAATAGAAGAGTTGTCATAAGCAGTTCCAATAACACCAGTTGAAGTGCTCGCTCTTCTTTGTGTTAAATCGTCATCAAATCTATAACCAAAACTCTGGGCATCTTCATTATCACGAGCACCCTTAGACATTAAACAACTCATCATTTGATGATTTCTGTTATAATAATCAATGTCTTCAACAAGTTGATCACCAGCAATTAACCGCGCTCTTCTAAAGAAGGAATAAGCAGGAGACAGTGGTCTTACCCGCCGATTGTTTGTAGCATCATCCTTGTTTTCAACATTGAGAAAAACCATCACTGATTGAGGGTCTAACCAACTATTATCTTCAGCATTTAATGCAATTTTCAACACACGATTTCCAGACGAGGGAGTATACACATTTGAACCAGATGGGAAGAATGACACAGACCGACGCTCATTCATATAACTTGCACCTTTATTTAATTTGAATGAGAGGTTGTCAATTAGAATATCTTCAGCACTAAATGTATCTACCATTGTTATATATTGATAAATAGAAAATAATTTAAATTAACCTATATTATTAGATTAACTTAGATTAAATAATTTAGAGTAATCCTTTTGAATAGAAATATTATTTTTAAATATGTTCATTTTCTTTTTCTTAATCTTATCTTCAACTGGATTATTAGATGTTTCTTTCTCCATTACTAATTCTCTAATTTCTTCATATGTACTTTTCTTATACTTTTTATTTTCATTCTTAATCATATCATCCGTTGTTTCATTGTCATATTTCTTATGCTGTATCACAATAATGATATGAAAATAAATTTTTCTTTTTACTATTTCATCAATGTCTGATTGACTGTGATTACAAGTGCTTCTGTTGTCATTGATGAGGAAATAACCAAATTCAATTTTTCTACAAACATATTATACATTGAAATAATCCAGTTATAATCAATATAGTCAGGTCTGACTCTGATAATCCTAAAAATGAAACATCCACATTGGCATTTTACATATGTTCGTTTATTATCTCTATATAAAGACATTAATCTTTCTTCAATTGTTAACGGCTTATATGTTGTTTCACTTTCTTTAAAGTTTTCATTTAACTGATTATACATATATAATATTATATATTTATATATTTAAGTACTTATTTATAATTTTACATAGTTTTATAAGTTATATCATGTCCTTCGTCTTTTCCTTCATCGTGAAAAGAACTATTATAAGAATGAGCAGTTAAAGGGTTTAATGTATGGTCATTTGTTGTAATTCCTGACATATCAAAAATTGAAATTGGGTGAAATGCACTTCTAAATCTTATGTCGTCTCCATAAGTTTTTTCAAATTAAATACAGGAGCACCATAAGTTGTAGTGCTAAGCCTACCGTTGTAATTTTCATTCAAGGAAAGGGCAACAGAACCACCAAGAGAGTGCCCTTTTAAGAATTTAATATTAGGATTATTCTTTATTACTTCTTCAGCATCTTGATATCTTTCACTGTATTTTGTAAGTCCAAAGGGTATTTTTGTTTTATCATCCCAAATGTCTCGTAGTCCACTTTTTCCAAATGTTCCGCTTATATTTAGTTATTTCCGCTCACATATAAAGCATTATTAGCATCATATGCTCGTTGTAATCCCTGAGCACCACTTAAATTATTTTCTAGATTATAACTATTTAATATTTTGTCAGTTTGTTTCATAACATCTGTTATTTTAGTTGTTTTCTTATAAGGTTGATAATGTTTAATTTTCCCATGCTTCATTTCATAAATTAACTTTTTATTATTAATCAAATAATTAAAGTTATAAATTAATTTCTCAACTAATTAATAATGCTCACATATAAGAAGGTCCATATTGACAGTGCTCATAGAATTAGCGGTTCATCATCAAATTTTAGAGTTGGATTGCCGGAAACATTACAAACAGACAACGGAGTTCATTGCTACATTCATGAAGTAACATTTCCTAACTCGTGGTATTCAATACAGTCAGGATGAAATAATATATTATACTTTTATTCTTCTCCACTAGTTCCAGATGAAGATAACACAAATGTCCATTATTTAGCGTTACAATTGGATGAAGGAGTATATACTGGTACAGGACTAGCGACAGAATTAAAGACAAAAATAAACGATGTTGTAGATAATACTAATTTCTCAAATACTTATGAAATTTCTTACAGTGTAAAAACTAATAAAATAACGATTTCTTCAAACTATGCCGATAGACAATTTGCAGTATTAACTGATGAACAAATGAAAATAATCTATGCTGATTATATATGGAATGGAAGTTTTAATGCTAATAACTTGCAATCTGTTAATGAAGTTTTTGGAAATTGTCAAATAGCAATTTATCAATATAATAATCTTATGTTTCTGGTTTCGTTAATCTTCAACCCATTAGAAATATTTATATTCATTCTTCTCAGTTGTCTAATTATAATCAAATAAATTTAAGAACGAGCGATAGTACAGTTGTTAAGAAAGTACCAGTCACAGCACCACACGCGGGAATTATTTTTGATGGTGACGGAGTAAATGCTTTGGACTATTTAGATGTATCTAATAGAACCTTTAAACAATTTGATTTTGGATTTCTAATTCAGCAGGGAATGAAATTTATTTGAATGGGGATAATTGTAGTTTTAGTCTCCTTCTCGTAAAAGGTGACAGTATTTGATAATGAAATTGTAATATCAAATGTCAAAAACTTAGAATAATATATAGATTTTCCATATGGAAAATCTATATATATATATATATTATGTCAAGTATTGAGGTAGTAGATGTTAATAATGAAACTAAAACAGAAGAAGCACCTGTTAATAATGAAGTCGTTGCACAAAATGAAACAGTTAATGAAGAACCAACGCCAGAAGAAGTTAAACCAGAAGAAGTCATTCCTGAACCAAAAGCGAAAGCAAAAGCATTACCAAGAACTAAAAAAGAAGTTGAATTAGTAGAATGTGAACAATGCTCTAAAAAGATGACATTGAAAAGTTTGAGACACTCACATCCTAAAAATTGTAAAGGAGCAAAAACCGAGATGCTCCCAGCCAATCCACAAAAGAATATTAGAAAGATACAACCATAAGTAAAAGAAGAAATTAAGAATGAGATTAAACAAGAAGTGATTAAAGAAACTATTAAGAAACCCACGGCAACAGAACTATTAAGCCAACATTATGAAGAACTTAAACAAAAGAAAAAACAAGATAAACAAGAAAAAATAAACAAATTATCTTCACCAATGTTTTAAATAATAATCTAATTATATTATTTATTAATCATGCGTATGAGAAGTCATAGAAATGTAGAATTTAAAAGGGCGCCACAAGTAGAACGTCATTATAATGTTTCAGATTTATGGGGAGTTGCTTCAAGAATGAGTTGTTTTAAACAGTTGAAGGAAACGCTGGAAGCGAGACAATCACAAGGAGAGTTAATAAAGTATAGAAATGATTTAGCTGAAAGCAACAGAACCGAAAGTTACAGAAAGGAATTAGACAGAATAAGAAAAATATTAGACAACACCCGGTCACCAGACGGAATACAAACAAAGGAACAACTAACTGTAAGAAAGAAACATTTAGAAGAAATGATTAAGAATATCTCTGATTAATTTATTTTTCTAAATAACTAGTATACTATGATTAAATCAATGAATAGATTGAATACAGTAGGACCGGTAAAAGTAGGGTCATTGAAATCACAATTGCATTTGAGACCTTCTTATGATGAATTATTGAAAGAAACATTAGTAGGAGATGAGAACCGCCCATCAATTGAAAATGTAATAGACAGAAAAGCAGCCAGATACAGATTAAATCAATACGGTAGTCAATTTGCTAATAAAGGAGCCTTAGACATTCAAAAGAAACAAGAACTAGACCGGAGAGGAGAAGTTATGAAAGGAGCAATGTCGGACGTTGGTAGTGTAAGAGCTAAACCTAATGATGAATTGAAACTTGCTGACACACTGAAACAACACCAGTCTTTCATTCAAGAAGGACTAACGGAAGCACAGAAACAGAAAGAAGAACTTGCTGAAAAAATGAGACTTTGGAGAGAACAACACGAAGAAATGGCAAGTGCTGTATCAAAGAATTCATATCCTGCCGGTGTAGAAGTTCATTCAATGGTGTCCGCTAATGAAATGCCAGAGTTAGAACCATTAGAGGAAGGGGAAGAAGAAGATGAACGAGAAGACGACCCAGTTGTTGAAGTAGAAACAATGAAAAAAGGTAAAGATGATGACGATGACGCGCAAACAACCGTTACTAATGCTGAGATAATGGAAATGCATGAAAAAGCAAGCGAGTTGGAATTACAAAATGTCGAAAACGAAGAAGTTGATGACGAACGAAATTTCAAAATTATTTAACTAGTATAAAATGGATGTGGCCGGTGTATTTATCGAAAACTCCGGGAACTATGATGGATAATATAATTTCAAAACTACATCAATTTCATATGATAAATGCAGATAAATACGATGAGTTCAAAGAATTATTAGACGAATATAACAATGCAAGAACAACAGAAAGAAAAGGATTTCATGCTCGGTTAGAAACATATTACAAGGACAATGTTTATAACAAATACTTCAAACAGAAACCAAGTTCATCAACTCAACAATAAAACAATCTATAATATTTAAATATGACTGATAAATATTATGGATTACGCCGACGCCCTACTTTTGAAGAAATGCTAAAGGAAGCGATGACGCACAGATTAAAAATTGAAATCATCCCCGAAAGACAGGTAATTGACTTGTCAATCAACAATATAGATTTTGACGATTTTGACCTTTCAAAATACGATAGGAGACTACGGTTGAATGCTAGGGTTCAAACTGATAAAGAAGTTCTTCAACACGAATTGTTCCCTGATATGTTTGATGAAGTAGCACCAACATCACAGTTATATGAAAACAACGAGGTAGACGCACAAACAACACGATATATATCAAAAGACTTTGTTGATGAAATGTAAAGCAATGCAATTTCAGGACCAAAAGATGAACCAAAAGATGAAAAGAAGGAAGATTTACAAAGTCTTCATTTAACATCATCATCGTCATCAGCATCAACCGAAAAAGATAAGAAAGAGGAAAGCCGAGAAATAAAATCGTTAAGAAACATATTTTTAGGTGGAGAAGACAAGAGCGTATTTGAACTATTCAAACGTGACAAGAAGACATCCACACCATCAGAACAATCAAGAGAACAGGAAGAAGAACAACCGAGGACATCATTCTGGTCAAGACGACAGGTAGAAGCAAGAAGCAGAAGTCACTCACCAGAAGAAAGAGCAAGAGGTAATCAAATGAACAGAAGACAATTGAAACAAGAAGCAGGAGCAACTCGCCCCAAGAAATAGCTAGAGGTAGTGAATGGACGAGGGAACAAATGGAAACAAGAAGCAGGAGCAGAAGCCCAGAAAGCACAAATACAAAAAATAGCCGAGGCAAGAAGAAAAAATAAAACTACTTAAAGAGAAAATGCCCTAATATAGTAAAATGACAGGAATTTTCATTAACGGTAATAGAAAACAGAGAATAACGAACGACGAATTTGATATGATGGTTGAACTGATGAAAGCAGAAAACGACTTAGTCTTACAGATGATAAGCGAACAGAACCAGACTTCGAGCGAGGACAGTGAGCAACCCGTGAGGTGGAGGGACGACCAGAAGAACTACCACCAAAATTACTACAACAAAAACCTAAAACAGTCTTACACTTGCGAGGACTGTGGAAGGACGATATCAAGCAAATCAAATTTATCTAAACACAAGAAATCTAAAATTTGTTCGCAAGCTTCGCGACAATGCACATTATGAAAAAATAATAATCATTCATCTTATTAAAAACACTTAATGAGATTAATGCGTTCATTCTCAACCCGAAACCCATTTTCTCCAACAGTCAACCCCAGCCCGAAAAACTACTTAAAGAGAAAATACCTTATATTATATAGAGTATAGTATTATGGTTACCATGACAGAAGGAAAAATCATAGATTTCATTTTAAACAGCCAACAAGGCGAACTAATACAAAAAGAAGGGAGGCAAACACAAAAACTCAAAATAGGCGATAAGACCTACAGATATGATAAGAACAAACCAGTTTCAAACGTATTGAACACGAAACTCAAGGAAGTGGCGAGGAGTGACGGATATAGAAAGCATGGCCTTTTAATGAAAGGTGTTAATTATCTAAAACTAACGAGAGGCAGACCCTTACAGGATTATGTCAAGCGTTTCAAGTCCAAAATCACAGACGAGCAACAAGCGTTCAAGGGATAGGCCAACACCTACTCGGTAAGTGATATAAGATTAAAGGGGATGAAAGGTTTATCCTACTTAAAAATACCAGAAGCAACGACTGGCCGAATTCCTGAACAGAAACCCGAACATGAAAATAATCGTGGAAACCGATTTATCATTCAAAACTCCCGACAACGAACTTATTCAAAGGCGGTTAAGAAGCAGAAGGTACAATATTCATAATCCCGATGAGTTCAACAGCGTCTTAAACAACATTGGACACGACATTGAGACACAAATTGAAATAACCGAATACATTCAGTCGGGATTGGTTCTTGTTCAAGTTGAAAAGTTAGTCATCAGTTATGACAGATACAATCCTACCCGTGGTTCATCATTTATTCCATTGCCGGACTGGGTGGCAAACAAAAAGGCTTGTATTAATATTAAAAATGAGGATGACTTATGTTTTAAATATTCCGTTCAATGCGGATTTTATGGGTTATACAAAAAAGACAATCCCTGCGACATGTATCATTATAAGAAATATGCAGATGACAAATTCATCAAGTGGGATGGAATAGACTTTCCAGTAGGTAATGATGAGATTGAACTATTTGAAGAACAGAACAAACACACATCGGTCAATGTTTATTACATAAACCCCGATACGAATAGTAAAACTATTTTATTATACAAAAGAAGCAACAACCCACAAGCACAACACAAAATCGATTTGATTAAATTGACTGATGATGTTAAACCGCATTACGCTTATATCAAAAATTACGATAAGTTAATGAGTAGTCAGACTAACAAAAAGAAAGTTAAAAAGTATCATTGTAGAACCTGCTCTCATGGTTTTCAATCAGAAGAACTTTTAAAGAAACACGAAGAACAGGGATGTCTAGCAGTTGAGGGTCAAAAACTAGAAATGCCAGAAGCAGGTGAAACAATAGAATTCAAAAACCATTTCAAGAAACTTAAAGCTCCATTCGTAATCTATGCCGACTTTGAATGTTTAACTTTGCCAATTGATGTTAAAAGCAAATCGGCAAAAGCTAAAACTACAGCATATCAAAATCATCGTCCGTGTGGTTTTATGATTAATGTAGTCAATGCTATAACAGGAAGTAGTGAGCCTTACTTATACAGAGGTGAAGATTGTATGGATGTGTTTGTAAAAAGAATGCATAAAGTGAAATGGGATGTTTTTGCGAAAATGAAGGAGGTCAAAGACCGCATTGAAACGGAGGAGGACTGGGAGGACTTCAATAATGCCACTAACTGCTTCATTTGCGGAAACAAAATTTGAGGAAGGTGAAAAGAAGTGTTGGGACCATTGCCACTTTACGGGACAGTATAGAGGTTGCGCCCACGAGGACTGCAATCTACGATTTAGTATGAGATATTATAAAATCCCTGTGTTTCTTCATAACCTTAAAAACTATGATGCCCACTTAATCATCAACAAGGCTCACGAACTGAACAAGAATTCTAAAATAGATTCTAAAATAGAATGTATCGCTCAGAACAGCGAAAAGTTTATAACCTTTGGTTTTAGAAATCTTTGTTTCAAGGACAGTTTCAGTTTCTTATCGTCTTCGTTGGATAAGTTGGTGAAGTTGAGTAAATATGAGGATGATAAAAAGCGTGAGAATTGGAAGAACAATTTCAGATACAGCGTTAGAAACCCGTATGTTAAAACCGATGAAGATTTGGATTTATTGACTGATAAGGGTATTTATCCCTATGACTACTTTGATGATTTTGAAAGATTTAAGGAAAGGGCTTTACCACCGAAAGAAGCGTTTTACAGTAAATTGAGTGAAGAACATGTAAGTGATAAAGACTATGAAAGGGCATTGAAAGTATGGAATCACTTCGGGATTAGAACACTCGGACAGTATCACAACCTGTATTTAAGAACTGATGTTTTACCATTGACCGATGTATTTGAAAACTTTAGAGACTTGTGTATGGAAAACTACGGTTTAGACCCCGCTCATTATTATACGTTACCAAATTTTGCTTGGGACGCGATGCTTCTAAAAACTGGCGTTGAAATAGAACAATTGCATGACCAAGAAATGTTTGAGATGGTTGAAAAGGGAATGAGAGGAGGAATGTGTCAGGTAAGTCATAAACTAGCAGTGGCAAATAATAAGTACATGGGGGAAGCATATGATGAGAACAAGCCATCAAATTATATTAGTTACTTGGATGCTAATAACTTGTATGGTTTAGCAATGTCCCAGAAGTTACTGCTAAAAAATATCAAGCGGGCAAAGAAAACGCCCAGTGTTGAAAATTGGAATGAAAACGATGAGTTTGGTTATAGTATGGAAGTTGATTTGGAATATCCCGAAACATTGCGCGACTTCCACTCCGACTATCCACTAGCGCCTGAAATAATGAATGTAAATGTGAATATGCTTTCCGACTATCAAAAGCAAGTCTTCAAAATATATTATGATGGTAAAAGCCCCAAGGACGAGAAAACAAGTAAGTTAATATTAAATCTAAAGGATAAAGAAAAATATGTGGTTCATATCAAGACTTTACAGTATTACTTGAAAATGGGAATGAAAATGACAAAAGTCCATAGGATAATAAAATTTCAACAGAGGGCATGGTTGAAACCGTGGATTGACTTCAACACTGGTAAAAGGAAAGAAGCCAAAAGCGATTTTGAGAAAGATTTATTCAAATTAATGAATAACGCGGTGTATGGAAAAACCATGGAGGACAAAAGAAACCATATGGAAATTGAACTGGTTGATAACGAAGTCAGATACGAAAAATGCGTGACATTCAAAAACAGATTTATTATTAATGAAAATCTCGTAGGAGTTGAAAAAACTAAAGCAAAACTGAAACTGGATAAACCGATTTTCCTGGGAATGAGCATTTTAGATTTAAGCAAATTACATATGTATCAGTTTTACTCTGATGTCCTTAAGAAAAATACAACGAAAACAAATAAGAAGGTCTTAGCAATGTTTAAGGGCGAAGTGAATGGAAAAATCATTACTAAATTCATCGGATTAAAACCTAAATCATATGCCTTCACAATTCACGGTGAGGATGATGAACATAAGAAATCAAAAGGTGTAGTAAAACATAAGGTTACGAAAGAGCTGTCGCATCAGAACTACCACGAAGCATTATTTCAAAAAAAATGAAATAACATGATTTTATTCGGAGTAAGTCACATCAAATAAATTCAATGTCTCAAGTAAAGCAATCTCTCAGTAATTATGAAAACAAAAGGCTTTATATTGATGCTTTCACTTCATTACCATATGGCCATTTGCCATAAAATAATTATCTAAATAGTTCTAATAATATGAAATTATTAGAATTATTTTCAGGGACAGGCTCGGTTGGTCGGGTTGCTCGGGATTTGGGTTTTACTGTTATTTCCCTTGATTTGAAAAATGCAAATATCAATACTGATATTTTGAGTTGGGATTATCGTGAGTTTGATGTGGGCGAGTTTGATGTGATTTGGGCATCCCCTCCGTGCACCGAATACAGCCGAGCGAAGACGACGTCAGTCCGAAAGATAGATTCATAAGTGGCTTGAAATACATTGATGTTGATTATTGTAAATACGGGTTTAATTACCGTAAGAGAACACGGTTATGGACAAATATAACTACTTGGAAACCTAGACCATTATGTAATAGGGATTGTGGGAAAATTAGGAATGGGCGACATCTTGAAACTGCTCAACGGTTTCCATCGCGTAAAAAAACACATTTGGGTGAGGGATACATCAAACATAAACAAGATGAGTTGTATAAAATTCCTACTGATTTGATTAGTGATATACTTGTTAAAACCCGCCCGCCCGATACCTTGTAGTCGCCGAGGGAGGTGCCTTCTGACAAACAGGACATGCACGTGGGGGTTGGGGTTGTTGTTCTTGTGGTGGTCGGCGGAGGCGTCAGCTCTTGTCAAAAAAACTTAGACCTAACCCCGTATCAAACCCTCCCTTTTCGGTAGTGAGTGGATGGTATGCCTCGCGATTTCCCCCTATCGCTCCCACCACACTCACTACCCGGACAGGATGGGTGCTACAACAAGCAACCCAGACCGAATTACAGATACGGGGTAGGCATTGAATATAGAACCAAATATATATGTTATGGTTCCTCATGAAACGGTCTTTGAAACTCGCTTGAATGTCCTGTCTCCTGACTTTTTGGGAGAGGGTCTCCTGATGTTCTGGGGTTGCGTCACCTGATGTTCTGGGGTTGCGTCACCTGATGTTCTGGGGTTGCGTCACCTGATGTTATGGGGTTGTATCACTACCCGAAAATGAAGAAATGGGTGGGGATTTGCCACTCAAGCATGGTTCATGTCCGCTCATTTCATCTGGTTGCACGTGTGGTCTGTGCATCAGTCAAAACAAGGTCGGCTACATGACTATACAGTTGCGACCTTCATTCACACGGTTCTGCTGTCTAATCGGGCACCCATCGTGTCAGTCAGGAGTTTCATGAAACCAGCCGACCAGCAACCCCCTAGCCAAAACTACTTAAAGAAATATTACCTTATATATTAAGAGGAAAATGAACGGTGATGGAACCAATAATTGTATCAATAAAAAATGCTATGATTGTTGTCACTTCAAAAAAGAAAATATGGAATTGTATAAATTAAATTTACCTAATGAAACAGTGAATTATATTATTAATTATTCAATGGATGAAGAAGATTTATGTAAAATTTGTAGAAATTGGAGATATTATCAAGAATTAATCAAGTGTCTGTTGGGAATAAAAAGAATACATAATAGAAATGTAGAAGATGAGATTTTAATATGTCTAACTGTAAATAAAATACCACCTTACGATTATGTTAAAGAGTTTCTTAAAATTAGTAAGAAAATATTAAATGATGGATGATATATCATGGTTGTTGTGTTATAGCCAGGAGAAAGGAGAGGTTGTTAAAGAAAATATCAAATTATTTATTGAAAGCAAAAAGATTAATGTTCAAAATACAGTGAGAGATATTAATATTATTTTTAAAATTATGTATGAAAGAAAAATGATTTGTCAATTAAACTATTATCCTGTCCTGAGATTATAATCATGCTATAATAATAACATGTAAAATCTTATATGTTATAATAATACTGAACTTTTAACCTATAAATGGAAATTAGTGAGAAAAATACTAACAAAACAAATACACCACCAACACCCCAGAACTTGATAACTACTAAAAGGGCCAACTCTTTCAAATGAAAAAATGTCGGCCCCCAGCCCAACAATGAAACAGGCGACGATTTACCCAAATGATTACCTTAACGAAAACGATAAATAAGCTCCCTAAAAACACCCTTTTCAAAAACGAATAAGGGGGAGCACAGATTTGAGATTAACATAAAAACCAGAACAGGCAACCATCAACAGGTCACCCTCAGAATCACCCTTTCTTCATTTCCCCCCCCCAGGTACAATGAAAACCAACTCCCCCCAAGCTAAAAATGGGCAAAAACCAAAAGAATCAGTAAACATGCCAAGAACCGTGAAGTTGATTTTGGCTCCCCTGCAAATGTGCAAAACCAACAAGCACAAAAACCTAGGAACCATGCCAAGAACAGCGACAGTTCCCCTGCAAACATGGATGGGGACCTTCCCTTCCGCTTGTCTTTCGGCATCGAGGCTTAGCGCCCGGCGACCGAGGTGGAGAGCCTAAGGGCCCAAGACTGCTGTGGTGGTTCGGCGGTGGGGTCGCTGTTAGTGGGTTTTACCCATAGATTCCGGAGGAAAAGCGGTAAAACGTGCTAAGCCAGCTTAGCCAATACTCTAGAAGCCTGTTTGCATGCGCTTCTGGTGGATGTTGCCTGTTCTTCCCCCTGTTGGTTCTTTTTTAGTACCGTTTTAAGATCCTACAAGGGCAAATTTGCAAAAAAACGCATCCAAACCAAATTCTAGAAGATGGAAATAACCCTGTTTTTCAGGGGGCTAACCTTGGCCACTTGACTAATACTGTGGGTGGACGAAATTCCGCACCAGTTCAAAGGTGATGTAGCCCAATACTTGCAGGGTTCCATCCATTCCGACTGTGCAGGACTTGGTCCATCCACAGTAATGGGATGTAGGGGGATTTAGTAAGTGCTCTAGATCCTCCAGTATAGAGGGATTAGAATAAGGGTGCCCTTTTTTCTGTAGTCCCCCCAAAAAGGTAAAAGGGCGCTACTGGGGGACCTAGAATGGAACATGTTGAGAGCGCAACTCGAAGCTCCGCAACTCTGATCAGCTTAGAGCGTTTTCGACTGACTCAGAAAAACCCCTGCGAGACCGAGGATTTGGCGAAGTTCCGGTCAACAAATCCCATGACTGGTCCTTTGGATGCTCAGTTGTCCAAAGGGCCTATATACAAGGTAACTGCCAGCTTTAAGGTTGGTAAGAAAGCAGGCTAGGCGCAAACCTGAAAATAGAACCATTTTTTGCTCAGACCCCTGTCTCCAGAAACACGCAACAGAAACACTGGAATACCGCAGGTCAGATGTCGGTTCGCTTTCGGAAAGTGGTACAGCATTGAGTGTCCGCATTGTTGGAAAATCAAAGTCGGTTAGGTGACCAAGTGCCGGAAAAGTGAAGATGCTTGACCAAAGGCAAAGCTTATTTTGTCACTTCACAGGATAGGTGACAGGGACTTGGGCAAATTGAAAAGGAGCCCAAAGCACCATATGTGGGGCCAAGGTTGTGAACTTCCCCCAACCTTCAGGCCCTCAGACTTGTTCGGTCAAGGGCTTAACAAGTCAACTTTTTGGGTTTTGGGGTTTTAAATTAGGCCCGGAAAGTCTTGCTTCCAAATTCACCGTGGTGGCTAAAAACTAAACCCCAACTACATATCTGTGCCTAGGAGCCTCCCCTTCAGGATGTTACGAGGGTGCCTAAGGGGTCAATGGGACCCGGAAGGTGGCAAAGGCCAAATCATCATCTTACATTTGGTCATGAAGGTCTATGATGCTCCAAAGCACCCGCTTTTCCCGAAATTGGCCCCAAACCTTCCCGAAATCCTGCGCAAGTCTGACTCTTGGAGCCCAAAGTAGGTAGGATGATTGCTACCTAAACGGGGGCAACTGTGTGACATCTGCTTCACCCACCGACAAGCAGAAACCCGCCAGCGCCCCGAAGCCAACCCCTCAGGCATTCGGATCGATCGCCCACAGAAACGGGACGGCTTGATTTTTCTTATCTGTGGGCGAAGAATAAGTATGTGAGGGTAAATATTACACACAACTATGCAATGCATACATTTTCATATGAACCATACATTTCACCCATAACTATGTAATGGTGGTATAAGTGTGTGATTCCCTGACACGTGTTGTTAAAAGTTAAAGGTGTTTGTAAAATTATGTATTTAATGTTGGAGAACTGCATCAAGAAACCGGATCCATGCTCAGCACACGGCCCAGAAACCGACCGGGACGCTCTTCCGCCTTGGAATGGGCACGACTCACATGGCCTCTCTGCGTTCTCAACCTGGAGTAGTACCCTGCGCAAAAACAACATAGTATATGGATACACGACAGAAATGTGTGTGTGTGTGGTGTGTGTGTGTGCGTGCGTGTGTGCGTGTGCGTGTGCGTGTGCGTGTGCGTGTGCGTGTGCGTGTGCGTGTGCGTGTGCGTGTGCGTGTGCGTGTGCGTGTGCGTGTGCGTGTGGGTGTGGGTGTGGTGTGTGTGTGTGTGAGCCGTCCTGGAACACGGACGTTATGTTGGTTGTTGGGCAAAAGTTCTACCAGCACCTTCCAAGGCAGAAGTGTACCCAAAGTGCCTTTTTTCAAGAGCTAAAAGACATGAATCGGGTCTCTGCTCGGCTCATTTTTTGGGGACCTTTCGGGGGGTCCGGGGCTGGAGACAGCGCCTGAGCATATTTTTGTTTGGTGTTTGTGTGCGTGTGAGTGAAAGTTGAGACTTTTGTCGGTATTTTATTTGGGGCCAGGGGCCTTTGCCCTTGGCACCTTTGCAGTTCGAAAGTCTGTCAAAGGGCACCGTCCTGGACATGTTCCTTCTTCCATTTGAAGCTACGCGGAAGTGCACCCTCTAAAAAGGTCATCCATAAAAAACAAAAATGGACATGAACATGGGTTGGTTTCCTTTCGTTTCCCTTTGAAGCCACCCCAACAATGGTCATATATGGAGACATCCATGTGACTCGCTGACATTTCCCGCTATCATAACCTTTGACTCACTTGCAGGGCCGAGCTTTTGCATTGCGATTGGCAAAAGACACTTGCCCATGTCATTCGCACGTGGGCACCCTTGGACCCAATTTCGAGTAAGGAAGCCACTTGGCTCACAGATGTCGCAGGAGTTTGACCATGGCACGTTTGTCTTTTTTGGAGCGACCCGTTCTGTGGTCTGAAAAGGGACGGCAATTTCGAGGGCGGGGGGGCTGAATGTTTGATTATGCGGAGAGCCCAGTCGGTTCTGCCATAGCCCTGAATTTTTTGAGCAGGGGGCCAGCGGCCATCAAGCAAACGCTGGCCAATGAAGCTATGCTTGATGGTGGATGCACGGATTGATCACCCGTGTGTACCTGCCTTTCCTTCTCTTTTCCTGACTGTTTTTTCTGACTGTTTTTTCTGTCCTGTTCACTGTTGCTTGATGGTTTCTGTTCTGCATTGCGACCTGTCAAGCAATTTTAGCAGTTGCAGGTTTTTCCAGCGTTTTCATCTCGGCTAGTGAAGCCTCTCGAAATAAGTGTGTGTGTGTGTGTGTGTGCGTGTGCGCGTGTGTGCGTGTGTGCGTGTGTGCGTGTGTGCGTGTGTGCGTGTGTGCGTGTGTGCGTGTGTGCGTGTGTGCGTGTGTGCGTGTGTGCGTGTGTGCGTGTGTGCGTGTGTGCGTGTGTGCGTGTGTGCGTGTGTGCGTGTGTGCGCGGTGTGCGGGTGTGCGCGTGTGCGGGTGTGTGCGCATGTGCGGGTGTGTGCGCGTGTGCGTGTGTGTGCGCGTGTGCGCGTGTGCGCGTGTGCGCGTGTGCGCCTGTGCGCCTGTGCGCGTGTGCGCCTGCGCGCGTGTGCCCGTGTGCGCGTGTGCGCGTGTGCGCGTGTGCGCGTGCGGGCGCGTGTGTGCGGGCGTGTGCGCGTGGGCGCGTGGGCGCGGCGCGTGGCGCGTGGGCGCGTGGAGGCGCTGTGCGCGGGGTGGGTGGGTGTGGGTGGGTGGGTGGGTGGGTGGGTGGGTGGGTGGGTGGGTGGGTGGGGTGTGGGTGGGTGGGTGGGTGGGTGGGTGGGTGGGTGGGTGGGTGGGTGGGTGGGTGGGTGGGTGGGTGGGTGGGTGGGTGGGTGGGTGGGTGGGTGGGTGGGTGGGTGGGTGGGTGGGTGGGTGGGTGGGTGGGTGGGTGGGTGGGTGGGTGGGTGGGTGTGTGTGTGTGTGTCTGTGTGCGTGTGCGTGTGCGTGTGCGCGTGTGTTTGTTTACATATGTATGCAAAGGTATATGTGCGTGCATACGTATGTGTATGCATACGTGGGTATTTGCACACAGACAAATATGCACCCTCTAGCCGCCCAGTACCTGCCTATGCGCAAAAAAATTGGGTGACACTTCGTGCGACTGTTCCCCCCAGCCCTCCTTCAAGCAAATCACCCCAAGAGGCCGCGTGAACGGTTGTTATCCTTTGGGCAGACCAGAAAATATATCTGGGTGTTGAGGGCCTGGAGGTCTGGATAAAACTGGGCACACTACTGTAACGTTGGCCGAAAAAGAGCAAACTTTTAGCTTGCCATTATAATGGCCTTTACCCCCCAAAAAAAACATCACAACGGAAACTCGGGAAGTACGAATACGGGATCCCTTAGCACTGTCGACGGGGGTCCCCTTTTTGGATGGTTTGGAGGGAAGCCAAAACGACGACCGCCCAAAACCAGCCCTTTCGAGGAAGGCCGAACAGGTAGTAGCATCCCGGCAAGCAAGAGGAATAGGCCGCGTGTACTAGAGTTATCTTGCATATTGCATGGTCGTGCGTCAACAACGCTGCTGGGTGGATCAGCCAAACACTCAGCCTCCCGCTAATTGGTGGTTTGGATTGGGTGGTTTGGTGGTTAGGGGGCCGGTTTACCCCCTACAAGAACCAGAGGTTCAAATCCCAAAACCACCAAGTCAGGCTTACCTAACACTTGATACTAATTTGTCTGGCTACCCTCCAAGCATTTTTCCTCCAACCACCAAGGGAGCTGAGAACGAGAGCCCCGGTGGCCACTGGAACGAAGGATGGGTTCGCCTCTGTGGTAGTTGCTAAGGGAAATCCCTCCAATCAGCCCACAAGGAAACAGCCCTGCTGTTCTGTTCTTTCCCTGACATGTGCAACATGCAACTCAGCTGCCGACCTCCAAAAGCCTTGCGGCGCGAGCCCAACGGAAGGGGGGGGTGGAAATGCGAGCTGTGATGCTGTAAGGTCCACCATGGATTCATCAGCATGGAGTTCCATTCATCTCGTCCCGCCCACACCCGCCCCCCAACACAAAAAAACATACCCTGGCAAACTTTGTTTTATGGGGTGCGACCTGGCTTAGTAGTCAATTCGAGATAAGGATTGAGGGGGAGGGCATGACCACTTACACTCGAATGTCCAACGGTGCGGCTAAATCAAACCCACTCAGCTCAATGAAGCCGATTCACACATGCAATCCACTTAGGGCTGTTTGGCCATGGCTATTCACCACATACCAGTTGTGAATTCGACGAGGCCATTTCAAAGCTGCGGTGCCCGCATCTTGCTCCAGTCTTCGGGAGGCCGAAACGAAGGATTCTGGAGATGTAGCTACAATGAAAGTTGGCTGGCTTTCAGCAAAGAATAAGAGAATGACTCTCCATGAACCATCCCGCAAGGTGCTTCCTGACAAAGTTTTATTCCAGTTCATTCCCACAATCCCTGGGCGACCCCTTGATGAGAATCGGCAAGTAAATCACTGTGCTTGTAAACATGTTCGGCAGCAACGGAGCCATCGCGAGGGCCTATGATTCGGCCCCTTCTCACCCTTTGGTCAAAACCCCTCAACAGATTCTAACCTTTCCTGGCTTGTGCAGATGTGTGTCAAACTAGGGGGCTGGCCACAATGGTCGGTGGTTTTCCTTCTGGCTTTTCCTTCAAACCAACCTCAAAACCTCAAACAAACCAAACACCACGCAAACCTCTGTGCGTGGGGGGGGGGGGTTGGTTCGCTGCGGTTGCTTCTCGTTTCAATTCTTCCTGGGGCTCCAAGGGGTCTCTTCAAATTCGAAAACATGTGGGGCACTTCTGATCTTCAGATCCCGCACTAGTAGAACTCCCCGTTGCGAGGCTTCTGATGCCACCCCTCGCTCCAACAAACGCCTAAAACCAAACTGGCTGCTTCTGATGTCCCGCGCTGGACTTGTCCAAAATGCGAAAAAAGAGCCCGCCGAACACCAGTGAGGTCGTTTTCCATATGTCGCACCGTCCAAATCGAAATCGCCCAAAGCGGCGAACATCTTCCAACGAAGGGGGTGCTACACCCACCGGATCGCTTCTTCGAAAGCAAAGGCTTCGGGTCACTCCATGGCAAAGCCCCAGAAGCTTGGGGCTTGCGAAGAAAAAAACCGGAGAACCTCCTGCCCCAAGCCTTGGGGCCAAAGAAGTGTCCAAACGGCTTGGTTTACAACTGGGGTCAGGGGATTTCCCCTTCCAAAGTCTCAATTTACGGGTGGCTTCCATTGAAACTGCCACTTTCCACCAGGGGGAATGGAGAACAACTCGAATGATCCAAACCCAAAACAGGGAGTTTTCGCTTTGGAAGCAGCCCTTCACGTTCCCGCGCGAAGAGGCGCCTCTCGTCTTCCTCCTTGATTGAAGGCCACTCGCTTCCTCGCGCCCGATTCGGGTCGCTTGGCCGCTTCTGAAGTGGTGCACCAATCACCTAGCTTCACGTGGAACTTAGAAACTCACCCTTTTCTGGGTTCCTTGGGCCCGGTTTCTGTTCCCTCCGCTGGGCTATCAACATGCACTGAGGCCTGCCCCTTTCCGCCCCAAATCCCGCAGAGCCTTGCGCCATGGGAGGTGCCCACCTCCCCGTTTGGCAACCAAAAGCAAGGGCCGTGGATTTTTTAGATCCAACCACCTCAAAAGTAGGTTGGTAGACATAAAGCAAAAAAACAACAACAACAACAACAACAACAACAACACTTAGATGATGTCCGAAAAAAAAGGATCCAACTTCTTGAACCCATGTAAACAGAGAGGTGGACTTTGGAGAATTTGTACGGCAAGACATTAGGGAAAACAGGGGCAAATGAGATGCTCACTTCCTGAGTGAATTGGTCAGGAAAGGCTGCGATTTTTCGTTTACTGGGAGCATCTTGTCGGCAATTCCTGGCTGATTTTAAGCAAAATGACCACCACCTGTCCACTGTGTGCACCTTTCTGTTGTGGTGAGAAAAAAGGAAAGAAACCGCAAGGAAAGACCCTTCTCTTCTTTCTTTTTTTGGGGAGGTGTGTCCCTGCAAAACGGACAAACTCCACCCCGCATCAGTTGGGATGGATGACACTCGGCCTAAACACTGGGATGACTCTTATACCTGGTGCGCGATTGGGTCAATCCACAGTATCTAGGTCCTCCAGTTAAGAGGTTAAAACGAGGGTACTAACTTCTTGCTGCAGTCTATTTTAATAAGGGAACCCTCCCAACCAAAAAAGACACGGGTGTAGGTATGGACCTGTCCCGCGAATCTGCGCCTTCTCTGCTCTTCGTGCGCACCGCCGCGATGTGCGTCCGCAGCCGCCGGGCCGCCTGGGCTTGGAAGTCCCGGCGGCCCCGAAACGAGGAGGCCGTGGATGTGGGGATTCGGGGCAAGCCTTGCGTTGGGCCATGAAGAAACTTTTGGTGGAACACACCAAAACCCACCAACATCGCCCAACATGGGTTTTCCCTTTGGCCCAAGGTGGCAAAACCATTTCCTTTGGCCCTAGTTGTTTCTCAGGCTCATCGCAAACATGAGACCCAAGCTGGTGGTTTTCGTTTGGCTTCCCTTTAAACACCGCGTTTTTGAGAAAGGGGTCAGCGGAATGGCGGGGGGTTGAATGCTGTGGTAGGATTTCCTCTGAACAAGGCCTATGAGGGACTAAATGTTTACATTACCCACTGTCATGCGGTATAATCACTTGAATTTCAATATGTGCCATGGTCACAACTCTTACATGGCCTGTGGTCATGGTTTCGTTAGACTCCTCAGCAAAGTGATCCTCACTACCAGGTGCATGGGCCACCACGCTTTCCCGGCCGTCGAGATGTTTTTGGGGGTGATTCAGTCGCGTGCCCCCAAAGGACCCAGAAAACACCAAAAGGTCGGCTCTGTGCAAGTGAGAAGGAGTGCACCTGGCCAAACAGCTCTCGAGAGAGCGCCTTGCACAATAGTTGTTTAACCCGCCCGAGCCTGGGCCCTTCAAAGCAAAAACAAATCGTCGCTGAATCACAGTTCTTGAGCAATCTGTATGCCTCTATGTGGGTATGGAATTCTACCACTTCCAGGTGTCTTTTTTTGAAACTAGCAGGAATACCGTTCCTTTTTTAGGCCCCCCCCCCGCGTGACGTGACGTGGACGCTTGGTTTGGTGGGACCTTTGGCCGTTCACAGTACCCAACATTCATTCCCAGGGAGGGTATACCTCGCGAACGATCAATCTAGGCTGGAATTAGGGTCCCAGCCAAAAATATATATTTTTTGCCTGGCTTGTGGAAAATAAAGGGACCCCAACAAAGAAAAAAAAACAGGGGAGCTAGAGAACGGTCATCCAATCCTTTTCTGAGTTGCTCCAAGCCGAAAAGCCATATTATTCCAAAAGGCCCAAGGAAACCTTTCGGGTCATACCAAGGACCAGCCATGTATTCTGAGGGTTTTGATTGGGTTGTCATGGGATTTCATGAGTGAGTTAAACCTTCCTGCCCGCCAGGGGATTTCGAATCCCCGCCTCCTCCACTCTTCGAGCCGCATCGCCTGACATGCACGTGGCCTTCGCTGGGAAAGACTCACCGCCAGCACCCCTACCTTAAGCGGGGAGCGGCTTTGCTTCCGGGGCGTAGTAGAGCCACCAGCGAAGTTGGGTTCCGACCCCTTGGAACCGGACACGAGTTTGGAAGGATTGGCCCCAAAATGCACGACTTTCAGTCTGCCACAAAGCATAGCTGCACAAATTGAACTTCTCGGACCACAAATTTGAGGATTCTACAGTTGACTTGGCCAAATCTGAGCCTTCTAGACTAGCAGCCCAGACTCCAGTCTTGTGAGGGACATTTGAGAACCAAAACTAAGCCAATACTATACCAATACTAAACCAATATTTAACCGATCCGAAACCAGCTCAGACCCCGGAAAATGCTTTTGAAAAGGGGCCCATTTGGACGAGGACGTGCGGGAACCATTATGATGTATTCTCCGTTTTTTTGGCAAATCTTTCTATTGGGCGGATTCTTTATTGGGGGGAAGGGATTACACCTCTGCGCGATTCATAGGGGAGCGACGTTCTAGGGGTGCAGCTGTCAAGTCCAGCAGTGGTTCTTTTGTTGCATCCGGGGTCAAAGTTGTGTGGGCGTTTCTCATACAAGTGGACCTACTTTGGCTTAATGTTGATCCCAAATTAATAAACCCGTTCCCACTAAAACCAGCCAGCGTGTACCAATCCGGGGTGCTTCAGGGAAACCAAAGGATTGGATTCCGGCCGGAACGGGAATCAAAATGAGTCGTGTTCTTTTGGCTGCCCTTACAGGCGCCACCCCAAAAAGTGTGTACCTCTCACCTCACAAAAACAAAAAAGAAAAGCAACACGGAAACGCCTTTGACGTATTGACAGGGCAGTTCCGAAGACCTGACCCAGACAAAAACACGCCAGACTCGACGCTCGAGATCTTCTTGCTTGGGACGTTGCTCAAGCTCCCCTTGTGACAAATGAAGAACACCCGGGGCAATTAGCTTAAAAGCTAAGTCTGGCAATGTAAACAGTCAACCGTCCACCTCCCAAAGGATCCAAGTACCCCGTGTTTACTAGTTTTGGGCTTGGTTCAAGGGGCTTTGTCAATTACAGATTCATCAAGGCCGCAAATACGCAGTACTTGCACCCTCTGGGCTTGTTGTCTACCCTGCATTGATCATATTCTTCAAGCTGTGCTACGCGCCCGCCTTGCTCCTCATCCTCCGGATTCCTGCGTCGCAGGCAAGAGACCAAGGATCGCTGAGAGCGTGCCCCAGCTAACCTCCCGTTTCTGCTGTACCGAATCTATATAAGTCTGCACATATATGTAGACGTAGTATACAGTAACTAGTCATAGGTGTCCTTTTTCGGAAAATTGATGGCCTTGGGAGTTGATAAAGCCACCAGGTAAACCAGGGCCCTCTATTTTTCAACCGAATCAACCAAAAAGGACACCTATGTAAGTAGTTGTTATGACATCCATGCCCTTCAATGCCAAACATACCCAGAACCAGCCGTTGTTTCAGGTCGCCCTCAGGCGTCAGTTGGCATGCAGCCTCAGAACCACGCATCAGTTGGAGCTCTTCAGCGGTCCTTTTTCCAGGGGTTTGGTGCCCATTTTTCTGGGTGCCCCCAAATGTGTTCTAACAAATCGGTTCCAAGATGCTCTGAAGATTCCGAAGATTGTCCTGCACAAGCCTTCCAGCATCTGTTCTTTGGAACCTTTGGCTGGGCTCCTCTGGAAAAAATAGAAAAATATGGGCTTTCAATGGGTCTCTCAGTTTTGAGGTGCCCTTGTTTGGCTGGTTTTAAAGCCCAAACCTGCAGGAACACCGAAGCTATGAATATCCAACCAGACAAATGAACACAAAATAAACCTGGGGAACCTCCCCCGGATTCTAAGGGCCTGGAAAACTTCACAACTCACCGACCGAGTGGGTGGGCCAAACAAAGTCCCTAAACCTGTTCCAACACAAAAAACAGAAGTTTCACTCAGGGTGTGAGGCAAGCTACCCCGATAGCGCACATACTCTCCTCATCGTCGCCAAAGTGGGGTTGCGCCCAGTCCCAGTCTGACAGAGTTGCAGAAGTGACGGATCCAGCCGGGCCCAGCAGCCTTAGTAACTTAGGCTGTCCGACAGCGTATTCCTCTGCCAAATGATGTGCCGACAGCTTCGCGGCTTCGCCTGCCGCGTTCAAGTTCCCTCCTGTGCCAGCGTCACACCAAGCGTGCAAAGTACCTCCGCGTATCTCGTTTCCCATATAAACGAAGCAAATATTTGATATACTGAGCACCCAAAAAGGGCGATGCCTCTAGCACCACTCGTTTGGGATTCCATGTTTTTCTACAGAGTCCTGTCTTGGGGAACTGTTCGGGCCACTTCCATGATAAGCGGGGGGGGGCTTGAATGACCGCATCATGGAGCAAGACGGTGAATATCCCCAGGCAGTAAGCCCCCGAAGTGTGAGAAGTGTCCCTTTTGGTTGGGTTGACAATTGATGGCCCTGGTTACCTGGTGGTTTGTTTATCTACCAGGGCCATCTGTTTCTCAAACCAAAAAGGTCCAAGTGTTGTGATCAGATTCCACCTAGGAGACCGACTTGGGGACATGTCTTTTTCCACCTTACCTCGCTGATCGAGATGGCCAACAAAAAAATGTCCGAACTTTTTGCGCTTGGTCTGTAAAACGTCTTCCTTTGTGTAGTAGTAGGGAAACCCTCCAAACCAAAAAAGGGTAGAGACGGGCACTACTGGGGGACCTAGAAAAAAAGTGACCCAAAGCTCCGAAACGGATTTCGGAGTTCTGAGTGACTCCATGGGATGTCATCCCTCCAGATCGGTGCCTCAGACTTCTCGAGGTCACCGAAGCGCCTCAGTCGAAACCAGGCCATGAGCTCTGCGTGTTCAGATCCCCCGCGAAAAACGACGAACTTTTACTGGGCACAAAACGAAACCCCAAGCACTAAATGCCACAATCAGTCTGGGCTCAAGACGAAACCCAACCACAAAACGGCCCCCAGCTAAAAGCTAAAAGAAACGGATGGATCGGATGGCACCATGAGTCAACATCAAGGCACGCCACAAGATGCTTTGGGTCAACTGAACCAAGCTGTCCCGGATCCATCAGCTTGCCCCTTTCAGGCACATCCCTGGTTACCGACCAGGCAAAACCCATCCTCCATTTGCTTCTGCCCCCCCTGGAAAACTACAGGAACTATTTCCAGTAGTGAAGGATTCCCTTTAAAACCACCCGGGGAAAATATATTGTTTTTTGCAAATGGAAGCCATTGCACTCTCACACCTGAGGCTCTCTTTCAAATCCACTCACTGGACCTTTCGAGGTCAAGTCCCGACCCCCTACATCCCGTGTGATCCGAGGAAGGGCTGATGGTTTTGCCACCAAAGTCATGGAGACTCCTGGTGCGTAGAACCTCCAACTGGATTGTCCAAGCATTCACGGGCTAAACGGACACACCTGAACAGCAAGGTTTGCCGCAGGCAGTCGGTCGAAATTTCCGGGTTTGCCTGCCCCAACCCACTTAGGAGACGTAAAACCATGGTACTTGGGCAATCCAACCATTCTTAATAGCCACTTACCAAGTACCCTGCCCCAAGTGGGAACTCGCTGTGGTAGTACCCCGGGTGCCCTAGTTGGGCTGGTTGGGTACGTTGAGTTTTCCCTGAGTGGCGAAGAATCGCTCATCCGAGGTAACCAGACAGCCGGGTGGAAAACCACGGCGAGCTGATCATTTGACCACTTCTGCCACAACGGAACAATTACTTCCAAGGGGTTCTGGGGTACTTCCATCCATTTTGTGTGTCTTAAATTGGGATAAAAACCACCTACCTGACATGGGACAGTCATCCCAGTAGGTGATCATTCTTGCTGCTCAAACTCGAAGCTCATCCGTTGGCCAGACTTCGATTCTCTGCATCTGCAAAAAGGCCCTTTTCTGGGTTGATTAGGAAATGGAGGAAACCCAACTCTTCCCCCACCCTGGGAATGAATGGTGAAGAGCCACTTGTTTCCAGAAGGCCTGAGAGGTTAAGGTGACACCAAAAACAAACCAACGGCAAACAGGCAAAAATTGTAAGTTGAGTCTGGCAATGACCGCAAGTGTTCCCTGAGCGCAGCTCTGCTTCCAGCACGCACAAGCCCTGCAATGCACAATCTCACGACCGCGTTGCCACTTGGACGAAGCCACTTCCCAGAATCTCACCGACCCGTCTTCCATTTAGAGGAGAGAACAAACTGAGGGACGCTCACTCAAAAACTGATCGTTACCTCAGCCCCAGGAAACGTGAGGTATGTGTCAAACGCGGAGGGGATCTCCCTTCAAGCCATTCTCAACCAGGGTACCTTGAAAAGAAAAATAAAACCCAAAGCATCACCTGCGTGCTTCCGCATAGGTTCACTTGCAGTTTGCAGGGGGGGTGTTCTTCAACTGGGAACTTCTTAACAAGAGATTTCCTGATTGAGAGCAACTGGCTGGTGCGGGCCTTTTGACACGCCAAACTCACCGACACCCCGTTTTGGCCTATTTTGGTCCAAGGGGGCGTGGTGTCTTTGGGAAATGGCGTGTTCGGGCGGGTCGTCCGCAAGATGTTTGGCCCCAACAGCACCTTTCAGGAGCTCGAGTCACAAGCAACAGCATTGAGGAAGGTCTGGGCGTGTTTCATACTGATCATACTGTGCGAAATCCGCTCGCACCACCCAAAAAACCATGGTTGAACGGATTGCTGGTTGGTATCAACAGGAAAATCATCATCTTAGGGTTTTGGAGGTGGTGCAGGGTTTCGTCCATCCACAATACGGAAACGTAAATGCCAGGTATCCCACCATCAGCTCAAGCTAGCAAGTTTAGTGGGCTTTGAAGGAATACTCAGCCTTTTTTGGGCCATGACTAAACATGAGTGACTGAAGTGGCTTAACGCAAGGTCTAGAGAGCCAATTGAATCCACCGCTCTCGGCTTCACTGTGGGCAAACCGGCGTAAAAGGCTCTTGGCCCAACCCTGGCATACACCATGAATACGTGTTCAGGTCCTGGTCCATAGTCAGCCTGCCCTGAATCATGAATTACTTTGGAGGAGGCCTCGGTAGTGTTGACTTCAAGTTATTCCGGACGATCACACCCCTCCATTCAGGGGTAACACGAGCTCTGATTATTGTGAGGGAGGCATAAGGCCGCGTCGTTTTACGAGACCCCTGCAGGATGGTGCTGTTTCCTTTCGAAAACAATTGCACGCACAAAACAAAAGCATGAATCCCCAAAACAAGACACACCCGGAAAGATTGATTACCATTTGTAGCGTCAATTCTCCGCTTTGAGAGCTGTTGAGGCCCAGAGGGGTTCCTTCGCAACTGTCCGCGGTTTACTTTTGCGGAACGCTCCCTCCCTGCAGTGGCTAGCTAATCCAATTTGGGAGGTTCCTGCTGTAAGCTCGCAAGTTCACACTGGGTTGAGTGTTGGACTCAGCCCAGCATTTGCCTCAATGAGCTCAGCAAAGGGTCAAACAAGTCGTTGGGTAGGTCTGGCCTTTCGCATCCCCTGGGGACTTTTGACAAACCAAGTGCAAAAACAACTTCAAGGAGCGTCCGGCCCAGCAATGCCAGGAGTTGGCTGGCAGTTGCACCAATTTAGGCACAAAGGTCCGCCCGCGCAAAAAGAAACGGAGAACCATAGCAAGGCCGTGCTTGGGTCTTCAAAGCATAGGTTGTAAGCTATAACCGTGTTTTTTTTTGTTAAAAGGAGGACCCCAGTTACCAATCAGAAACTGCCCATGGCTACAAACTTGAACCCTCGTAAATGAGATGCGGATCCCACACTTGTTGGTTGTGTGGCGCGAAACCGCATTCACCTACAAAGTGTCTTGAACATCCAAGTGAGTACGTGTGTTTTTGAGGGTACTCATGATTTGTGGGTTCCAAAAACAATAATTTTTGGGGGGCTTCTTTATAAAGTACACACACACACAGCCACACCCAAGTCGCATCTCCCGACTTGACGTGGCAACCGAACAAAAAGGCCGTGGGATGCTCCTCGCCTGCCGACGGCGAGCCGCTAGCGTCAGAGGTGGATGGGCTGGCGTCGATCGCTGAAATCGTGGCCGGCACACCTGGCATAAGTCCCCAAGTCACTTCCCAGTGGCTTGGCGCATATTGGCAGCAGAAAATTGGTTGGTCTATCAACAGAATTGGGGAGCTAATTCCTAAGTCAGAAAAAACAAATGTAGCAACATGACTGATGGTTGCTTCCTCTAGTGATTGAATAGGTGATCTTCCGCTTACTTCCTGAGTGGACTGGCAAGGAAAAGTCCATTTTTTGTTTTAATCACACAAATGGTCCAAATTCAAAAAGTGACTCAAGCCCGGACGGGAACTCGGGCGAGTGAGTCTAATTGGCGACTTCCATCTAATTGGGCGTGATTGTTTTAATGCTGGAAACCCTAACAATTATGGATTTCCTGTTGGCGTCCCTTTGAAAGCAACCAAAGCGGTGTCCTCAAAACAAGAAGACACACACACAAGAACACCCACACAGACCCACACACACCCACACACCCACACACCCACACACCCACACACCCACACCCACACACCCACGCACGCACGCACGCACGCACGCACGCACGCACGCTCGCTCGCTCGCTCGCTCACACTCAAACAGAAAACACACAAACAAACAAGCAAGCAAGCAAACAAACGAACAAACAGCCACACAGATATACAAACAAACAACACACAGACAGAAATCATGTCTAACCTCTTGGCACCTTCACTTGTTTGGTTCAGCTCGATTCCCTGCTGCGACTGAGGAACGCATCGCTGTCTCCTCCTAAAGGGAAATCAGAACTATGGGACAATGGGACACTTCCCGACCACTGACAGTACTGTTTCACTTGCTGATGTCATCTGATGCCTGGCTGTGCAACACACCCCAAGATGCTGGCTGGATTGTCTCCCGGAAACTCGGATGTGACCCTTCCGAACAAGACCGTTCGTGGAGTGCGGCTGGACTGACGGATGCGGTGGATGCCCTAATTCTTCAATATTACAAGTAAGGCTGCCGCAATTGACGCTGGTTTTGCAGTTGAATGTGGTTGGCTTCCTGGTTACTTGCAACATGCTAGGGACATCCACCGTACCAACCGCTTTTCAACAGACTTCCGAGTCTTTCCAGGGCTGCTTTAGGCAACGGAAGAAGGGCGAGCAGAACATGCGCCCCCGCCGCGCCGAAACAAAATGAACACAAGCAACAAAATGGAAAGAAGAAACGACCCAACCACAGGAAAAACAAATTTGATAGGACGCCGTTCCTATTTGATGTTTGTGGTTCCCCTTAAAAGCAACACAACACAACAAGCAACAACCAACAAGTCACTACAGGCAGAAGCGAAACAACAACAGCAAGGGGAAAACAATCACACAAACATACTAGCACAAGAACCATGCAACAACAGAACAAACACGAACCAAAGACGATACAAATAACGGGAAACCCAAGCACCAAGGTCCTAATGCCCGTGCTTGCCTCGACCTCTCCGTCCACAATACTCGGAGAAAAAACGCGAGAACTGGCGCAGCTTCAACGATCGATCCTTCGCTTCGCGCCTGGCGGGGGTAACCTCAAGCTGCAAGTGGAAGCCTTTCGAATCCCACCCACCTCCCCTGTAAATACAAGGTGTCCGGTTCCCAAAAGGAGTACCTTCTACAAATATCGGAAGATTGTGCTTGTTGGGGCTCCATATTCATCTGTAAGGAGTACGGAATATTTCCATCCCTACATACTAACAATTACGAAAGGAGTGGTCGTGCGCGGGGGTATCATTTCTGCCCCTGAACCAATGCATGACAGAAAGGTACATACATCGCACAGTTCGTTACTCTACCTCTATCAGGAGACCTGCTAACCTGCCAACACACTTCCAGGCTGGGCTGAATTCGCACGCCGCGCGTATGCGGCGAGGATCGGACTCCAATGAGTTTGTCACTGCAAATGTACTTAGGATATCGGTGCACAGTAGCCACCGCGCAAACCAGTAGCATTTACATGAAAGCTAAGCATCGCAGAAAATATGCTGGCGACACATCCAAACCAAGCAGAGCAAACTCCATGGCAGAATGAACTGCTAGCGGTCACGTGGGCCTCGTGTTTGGCCTCTCATTTGCCGACCCCGCGTGGCGTCCAATGCGGTCGGCAAGCCTAGTCGAGCCAAATAAACTCAGCAACCCAACCACACCTGGAAAATTGCAGCGGCATACAACTTGTCCGAAGTGTTCCTTGCAATATGTTCGTGTGAAGTGTAGCAACTCCAGTTACTTGAGCTGCGGCCAAAACCCATTGACCTTTGGTTCCGGCATGGTGGTGACTCTCCCGGCTGCCCCTCGTCCCACTGAGTCGCTTGCGGGGAGATGCGCGAGCGCTGACCTTAGTCAGTGCTGGTTTTGGTGCCACTGGACAACCGATCGACTCTGCATGAAGCCCCACTAATATGCATACTGCATTTTCAGCTGGTTCACGGGGGGGCTCATCCACGGCAGGCAGCAGTTGGTAGGGGGATCGTCCCCGTATTTATGGGGCTTCATCCCAACTAGTGTAACTAGCTCCTCCGGTAGAGAGGTTAGAATAAGGGTACCCTGTTTTCTGTAGTCTATGTTAGTAGGGAAACCCTCCCCCAAAAAAAGAAACCGTAAAGGGGCAAACCTGGGGCACCTAGGTAAAGTGGACTTTGTCCATCCACAGTTCGTCGTCATTTCTAGAGTGGATTGGTCAATGTGCCATCTAAAAGCGAAATGGAGGAAAATCATGGCATGACCACTTCACTTGTTCTGTGCGTGCTGTGGACTTTCTTTGTTTGATTGAATGCGTTGCTTCAATCTTCTGGCATTTTCGGAGGGACCCTGATCCGGCGCATGTTCTGAGCTGGCAGGCATTGGAAAATCCCGGCGCCTGCGAGCACATCTTGCCTGGCCCAGACCGATCGGCTTGTGGGATTGGAGGTTTCTCCACTCAGTACTCATAGGGTTCCAATGTGTCACTTCCTGAGTGGATTCTGGGTTCGCAGTAGGTGGTTGAACAAGATTCAACTCGGGGTTCAACCGCGCAAACTGGTGCAAGATTTCTGTTCATTTACAGTCAGTTCCAACCACATGTTGCCACTACCTTGAGCCCGAGGTAGTAACTAACTACTTATGTGATGCGCGGTGTTGTACCTTCTTTCTTGATGTCAACCCCGGATTAATTCACCTGAATTAAACCGAGGGGGTTCCCCAAAACGTCAAGGACTTTCTCTTAAGCGGGACACTCCGCATCACCCCGCCATCAACGTCAACCAGGGGTTGATTGATCAACTACTGGGTTCTGGTTTAAGGAATTTGCCAGATAAACTTCTGTTGAAAGTGACCCGGCTGCAAGAACCTCCCTGCGTGCCCTTGTTGATTTAACTTGTGTCCTTCTATGGTGCAGCAGGCACGACCGGCATCTAATTTCCCCAGTTCGCGGCCAACAGATTACAAAAACAAAACGAGTCAAATTGCTTTCGAAGCCCGCCATATACCTGTTGTTCTTTGTAGTTTTAACGGGCAGTTTCGAACGCCACTATCTTCTCTCTCTTTTTTTTGGGGGGGCTCCTCTCAGAAAAAACACGTGGCTGCAACAAGCAAACAGGGACAAGCCCGTATTCTTGTTGGGGGGTCAAACCTTAATGAGGCAAGACACCCATGTGGGACGCGTAGAGGGGTTGCTTGCGCGCAGGCGTCTCACTGTCTCGGTCGGTGCCTGGTAAGCTCCGGCGTCTCTGGCCGCGCCCTCAGTGAGGTTAGGCGGGAAGTTTGGGAGGTTTGAGGGTTGGGGGGTTTGGGGGGTTGGCTGGGTTGGGGGGGTTGAGGGGGTTGGAGGGTTTGGGGGTTAGAAGGTTTGGAGGGTAGAAGGTGGGAGGTTGGGAAGCTTGGGTTAGTTGGTTCCCCGCACAAGCGCCAGGGGTTCAATTCTCAGAACCAATCCAAGCCAGTTACCAATTCCTGGCTCTCAGTCCGGGCCCTTTTAGGGTCGCTTCCCGAGGGTGCCATCCGTGTCCTAGCAAAAGGCTGGTGATGGCAGATGGTTTGCACTCATAAACCCACAGCCATTTCCAGAATGAAGTCCATGCAATCCGGCAGTTGGTAGGTGGTTTACCCCAGTATTCGTAGGGCATCATACAGCTTATTTTGCCCGCGGCGCTCGCCAGAGACAGATCAACATATCCCCCCCGGTGCCAGCAGCCAAGCGTCAAGCCCTGTCAAGTTGCTTCAAAGTTTTTAAAGGGTGACACAGTGGGTGATACGTTGAGCCAACGAAAGGGACATATCGAGAACTAGGGTTCCATTTCTTGATTCCCGCAAAGAAGACTTGAACCCGACGGTTCATACCCAAAGGAAAAACTAGGACCAGAGGCTAGAATAAGGGTACCAACTTTTTTCTGTAGTTGATTTTAGTAAAGAAAACCCTGCCCCATGCCTACCTTGGTCACACAAGGCGAGGTGTCTTAGTCGCCGTCAGGCTCAGCAGCTGCGCATTGTAGTCCTCCAGCCTCAAGTGTCCAGGCAAGGGGTCCAGGTGCTTCCAGGCCCCCGAACTCGGAACTCGGGGAGAAAAATGTCCGGTTCCCTGTAAAGCCAACATGGCATCTTCAAAACATGCCCTGAAGCAAATAAATGTACATGGTTCAGTACTTGATGTAGTTGCTTTCCACCCCCTGCCCAAAAAGCGGAAACATGTTGCAGGTTAGTGGGGCAAACATCTCTTACTCCCGTCCTCTGTGAATTTGCTAAGTCCAAGCTATGTGTTAACCACTAAAGTTGTCTTTTCCAAAATCATAAAGTTCGGAAACTCGCGAAGCAAGTTTATATTGCTCTGCACATGTTCCGCCGAAGCGGGGGCTTGGGCGCTTTTCACTGGATTCACGATTCAGCTCCAAGTAGCGAGCTTCACATGCCCTGCCCAAACAACTCAGCCACGAAATCGTTCCACTCGCCCAGCGGCGCGCGCGTTCCTTGACGGGTGCAATAAATTGGCCTTGGCTCTCTGTTTGGATGGGGCGGAACGGTTTTTTGCGAATGGCCCCTGCCCGAAGTAAGGACAAGCACGATCCCTTGAAGGGGCGACATGATGCTCTGCTGGCCACAAGAGGAGCGCAGGCATGCCTCACCAAAGCCTTCGAAATAAGTTGATTTTGGGGGGGGTCGTGACAAAATGGACCAGACATGAAAGCCAACAGATTCAAAGGTCGACTCTGGGCGGCTGAGATGAAAGCACGCGATGTTTTCTCCAGGCAATTTGGACCAAAATCTTGCTCACATCACTTTAGTCTAGGGCAAAGAGGTCTCAGCGGGCACCACACCTTGACCCAGTAGACACGCCACAAGGGCAAGAAGTCAGTTGCCCTCCATGGAAGACCCTCCAATCGTCAACTTCCAGAGGGCGGGTCAGTCTGCGTTCAAAGCCGCTCTGAGGTCTGGGCTCATCATCACGCCTCGCTCGCGTTTGGCGATACGGATGTGAGAGAGTCGGTGGAGGGATTTTCTCTGGGTTTCTTCCCATGTAGGTACTATATACCAAGATTTGCTCCATGGAGGGTGAATATTATGCATACATGGATTGTGGGCCGGGGAATGGTGGGTTCAACAGAATTGGTTGGAATCTGAAGTTTCTGAGTGGATTGTCCAATCACTACTCATGCAACAAATCTATGGCGAAGCCAGGATGGCAAGCTAGAGATGTCGGCAGGGAGTTTTCAGAGACTACCCTTGAACTTGCCTCATGGCTGAGTCCTAAATATCGTGTTTTCCTTCGTTAAAGGAGAACCACACAAGATCGATATGTTCGCTTTTCCAGACTCCCTATGAAACAAGGTGCCAGGATACATTTGCCCGTGTACGACAGGAGGCGTTCGACGTATCCTTTGAGGAACTCTATGGCGTCTCCTGGCACCTAACCAGTTTAACCAGCTCCCCCTTATCCAGGATCTTCAAGAGACCAGCATCTGCTTGCTATGTGTGACTGAGATGTAAATCCCACTATACTGCCCGGGGATATGAAAATCACCTGGCTACGGTGCTCCAAGGGCCAGAGCAAGTTTCTCAGGACCTTCCAGTGCTCGACTGGTGCACTCGCCCTCCAATTTGGTTGGTTTGGAGCTGTTCCGGGGGAAGCTTCCCATTTGGGGTCAAATCCGATCAGCCAAGGTGAGCCTGAGGAAAGGCCTTGGACACCCAAGCCACCGCGAAACATTGCCATCGCTTCAGCTTGCCGCTGCGACAAGCGGCGGGTGCTCCGAGGTTCGGCTTCCCAAAAACATTAAAATGGGACGGGGGGGGGGGGGGGGTTCTGTCTGGCTGCCGCTTTGAAGAGGTTACCAACATATAATTCACCCCAGGCAAGAAATCAGATACACGACCAATTCTGCACATCGGCCAACCCAGCAAAAACAAAGTCCCACTGGAAACCTCACCCAAAACAACCCAATAATGTCTGGTTGAATTTCCGGGCGTTTTACTTTAGCTGCACCAAAGAGCTCTGCGAATCCGGTTTTCAGGTGGATTCCGCAGTCTCCAGCACCAGGGCCCATAGCAAACACGGCCGATTGGACTGCAAGGGGATTTCGGACATGGGGAACAAAGCAGCTTGGTTATCGTCCTTTATTGGAACTGAAGCAAGGTGTTCGAAAATGGGCTGGCAAGCCACTCACAAGGACCGAAGTTGAAAATCGGGTCAACTCACGCAACTTGGTACAGCCATGGTTTCAGCTGGGACCCCACTCACGTGGCATCTAGTCTAAACGGTGGCTCAAGCCAAGCCACCAGGTCTCGGAGCAAATCCACACATGGGTGGCCGTTTTTTGAGGGTACCCCCTTTTTTGTGTGGTTGTACGGCGAGCTCAACATGTACACCAAACAAAGAGACTCACAAATGCAGACCCAGTGGCTGTTTCACTTTCTTCTCGTTCTCGATCTGCGACCTGCACAGGAAAGATTGATTGAGAAAACCCGCCCATCCAGTAGACAAAGGGGTAGTAGGCCCACAAAAACCACATTCTTAAGCGGGTGGAATCCACTCAACTACGGGTTGGTCTCATGGGGGGTTCCTCAATTTTGGGTAGGTAAGGTTTTCCCGCCCTCTCTCTCTCTCTGCCGCACCCTTGGTAAGCCGTCCACCAGAGGTACGCTTTTCTTCAACCACAGAAGGCGTACGCATTTCGAAACTTGTGGCTCCCATCACGTTCCGTTAGAGCTGCCTCCTACCACTGATGGAGCCACCCAAAATCTGCCTTTCCCCGATGACCACTCCACGGGCAAGTTCTTCCAGTCCATGGGTAACACGTCCCCCAAGTGGGTTACTGGGTCCTCCAGATTTGAGAGGTTAGAATAAGGGTGCCCACTTGTTTCTGTATTTTAGTAGGGGAACCCTTCCAACTAAAAAAAAATCGTGAGAAAGGGCACCCAGCTGGGGGACCTAGACAAGTGGGTGAAAGGTAGGGCAAAGCTTTCTCTGCGGGTTGCCGAACTGAGATATTCACATGCATCCGCCACATGGCCTGCCATGCGGAGGTTTGAAACTGGAGCCATTGCATCTGGAAACCTCCGGAACACACGCGCACACACACACACGTAGTACCGTAGAACGCTCTCTTGGGTAATGGCCCCATCTTGGTTGGTGAAATGCACCAAACCCACAAAACCTGTGAAGGCCTGAAAAAAGAGAAGAAAAACAACACAAGCCCTGTCCTTCGGATTGCCTGCAAGGCTTGCATTCCCACTCGGGGGGTGGCGCTTGAACTCCACACGCTTGAGCTGGAAACGAGAAGGTCCCCGAGTAGCCTTCCAGCAAGCCGAGGTCCCCGGCGAGAAGGGGTTCCAGGGCAAGGGCATGTCGTCAGGAAGCGCAGTAGTGGCCTAGCCACGGCCGGGGTTATGACATCAACCGCGAAGCATGAGATGTTTTTCTTTTTTTGTTTTTTACCAGGCACCACCTGGTTCTCCTAAAAAAGATCCGCAACAAAACCAGGTACTTGGGTTCCCCCAGTAGTGGCAAACAACCCTCGGGCAGTGGGCAAGAGTGGCCAACCCGTTGAAATGTGAGAGGCCACAATTGCTTCAACAGTCTTTGGGCTTGCCTTCACAGGGAGCCATAGGTGACCTGGTGGAAAAGTAGATGGATCCCAAACGCAACGAAACCCATAAGCCAGTGGACCTGTGGAACCCCTCCTTTTAACCAACTTAATCAAAAAGAAACTCCTCTGAAACCAGGCGTTGGTCGCTTCAACAAGTTCAGATGCTTCAACCCTTTTGCTGGTCAGTAGGGAACTGTTTGGGTTTTGGGAATGAAATGTTTGGGACCCCCGTAGAAAAAGAGTTGGATGGTACAGTTTGGGGTCATTCCCCATTCCCTGCTGAGAGCCAGCAAGTTGTCACCACGCACCGTCGGTGAAATGAGGACAAATAAGCCTAGGAAGCAATGGTGTCCTTTATCAGGCACACTTCTACGTCTACATGGACTTTCGCTGTGGAAGCACCTCCAAAGCGGTTTGTGGACATGAATCCTCCTAAATGATGTCCGCCAAAGGCCCTACCCCCAAAGGACACGCCCGTTTTTGAGTCGGCAAACTTGCAAATCCCCGCTAGTTAGATGGCTTGGTTGAAAGAAAGCGTGTGTTTCTTGAGGGCACTTGTTTGGAGGTTGGTTTGCCAAATAACCCCACAAATGCGCATGGGAACAACTCACAGGAAACCCATGTTCCCGGAAGTACGCAGTGGATTTTCACAGGCCCCTCGGAAAAAAAAGTAAATTAAAACACAGCAAAACATGTGCAGCCCGAAATGCCAACTAATCTGGGCAAATTGCTGTCGAGCCGGAATGTGGGATCCATGGGTGAGCCCTGTGTCCCTCCAACGAGCACCCACTCACAACTGATACGATCCGCGCGTTTCAAATCAGAACCCAAACCTAGCTTTGGACCTCCTAGTGGACTCTCTTCCTCCATTGGCCCAAGGCAAACATTAAAACAAAAAGACCATCAGCTCTTGCGAGCGATGGTTGCCCCCGCGACAAACGAAGAGGACGGGACCCCCTTTCGACATCTTTCAGTTTCGGCCGCTCCAAGGCTGCGGCGGCATCTTTGAAGGACGGCATCTTGCCGTACCTCGTGGCAAAAAGAGCTTCGCCAGGGGATCAGCCGCAAGCTTCGGAGATCCGAGTACGCGATTCCGCCTGGACAACAGGGGATCAGATTTCAAGTGGTGAGATGAGTTCCATTCAAACCCAACAAGGAAAAGTAAAGCATATTCAACTCAACATGGAAGGGGAAAACTAAGAGGTCATTTCAGGTTAGATTTAGGCAAGTGATTTTCAGCTGGATTCTTGAAGAACATGTTGTTTTTCCATGTGACACTGGCGTCCTGCCCCAGGGCTTCACAATGCTTCCACCCCCAACCGCCCCGACCCCGCAAACCCCCAAACCCCCAATCCCTCACCATGCTTGGATACAACACTCTGAGGCTGCCATCAATGGGGAACCAAAAGGGAGGCTGCTTGAAGAATAGTTAAGTTGCTTAACTTTTTGGAGGCCTACTTCAACAAACCAGGCTGTTGATGCATACCTCATCATTATTTTTAGTCGCGGGTACCCGCAAACAAATCGGTATTAGGTCCATTGCAGTCGCAAAACTTGGCCTGCAACTGAAATGGCAATCGTTCCAGTCACACCCAACGTCCAAGGGAGACAAGACGAGACAATATTTGTTCCAACACTTCAGGAAAGCTCACCCGAATTGTTGTGCAGAGGTGACGCTCAACACTCAAACGAAACTCACTCGAATTATGAGTTTCTGAATTGATGCTTAAAAACCAAACTCAGGTTTTGGAACTAGTGCAACCACACCGCGGGTCCAACTTGCCAGCTGTACCCGCCCCATTCTGTTCAGGGTTTCCGCGAGGGCACTCAAGGGACAACAATGCCAATGTAAATAGCACTACAGTAATTAATCATGCTAAGGGCAATGAAAAAAGCATGACACGACGCGAATCTCCTGACATGGACGGAAAGCGGAAAGCGCACCCTGAGTAGAGGATGTTATCCACCAGCACGTCCATGGAACTGGAGGGCACGCCATCCCGCCTCAGGATTTGGTTGAAAAATCAAAGGTCCGCAAGGTCCGCCTGTGTAGAACCCCTGCTCCTCGTTTCCTTTTGGGAGGCGCGGGGACCAATGGCAATAACCAAGTTTGGCATCACTTTGGATTAGGTGGCCAACCAGTCAAGCAGTGCCCGGGGTCCGGTCGCCCTGCTCGACCCGGCTTTCGGTTGACACGCCCCGTTTGGCGCGAGGGCTCTGATCGTCCGCTTTCCCCCGTCTGGCGCGCGAGCGCGCGACTGCTGCATGAGACTTTCAGGCAGCTCCTTTTTGGCCTCTTAGGATGGCTGCCCCGAGTATTGCGCGAGATTGGGCCCGCAAGTTTGCACGCAGAACGTGATATATATATATATATATATAAACACGTCTTAAAACACCAAAAAACATATGTTGAGGTGTTCGCATTTTTTCGGAGGCCGCATGTTTGTTTCGTTGAATATGTCTTGGAGGCGGGGGGGAGGGTTCCTCCCCCCCTGTATCAGCACGGTGCGTTTACGCTGGCCTTCTGAAGCCTCTGAAGGGAGGCCTGAAGCAACACCGAAGCAGCTGTAAATATCACTCATCCTTCTGGTCAGCAACTTGGTGGCTGTTGTTTCTTCTCTCACAGGAAATGACCCCCCTGCAAAAAGCTTAACTTTTGGGGGGTTAATGTAAATCTAACTCATCCTTCTGGTCAAGAAACGAGGGAATGAGCCGTTTTGGGACTCCCCAATCAAGGAAACCATAGGGGATGGTGTACTAGTGGGGTTATTCCCTATACCCCTGAGCAGCAGCAAGTCATGTGTCGAGGTCTTTTCAAGGGTGGCGTTTGGGCCCCACCTTTGAAGGCGGGCCCGCCGATCGAACATCAACCGGTTTAGCTTTGATCCGGGGTTTCGACCGAAAAACTTTCACTTAGCCAAACCTGAAAGGCCCAGGCCAAAGCAAGAAGGCGGCCAGTGGATCTAGCTCGGGCAGAGCAATGCTCCGCAAGGAGGGCAAACAAGACTCTGAATTTGATAGTAGCTAGTGAAATTGGTGGGACCCGCGCCATGCAGCGAGGGAACCCCAATGAAACATTGTTTTGAGTCACTCATTGTAAGGACGCATTCGGCTCGCAACCAAAAGCACGGCGCCCGTGAACCGTCACCTCAGAAAGAACCCCACTGCAAAGTGGCCCAGATGCTGATGTTTCAACTTTCAATTGGATTCAATCCACTCCAAGAAAGATCTTTGTGGAGTCATTGTCCTCCAATTTCTCCATTTTGTGTAAAGTAGAGAGGTTAGAATAAGGGTACCCTTCTTTTCTGTAGTCTATTTTAGTAGGGGAACTCCTCCCCAAAAAAAGGGTAGAGAAGGGAACTACTAGGGGACCTGGACAAGGAACCCCCGCAACAAGACACGCCCATGGCTCTGATGTTCGAAGCCGCCGAGCCACAAGACTCGCATGACCTGCTGCTTGCGGTACCTCAGCTTCGCTGGATAGGATCCAGAGGACCGATTAATGGTGCCCATGGGGTTTGAAATCGTTTTATTTGTTTGTGTGTTTTTTTGGGGGGTTGGGGGCGGGCGGGCAGCCGCGCACCACGAACTAGGAAAACGGACCATGCGACAGTCTGACAACCGACGGCATCAAACTTGCAAAGATGGCATTGCTGCCCAAACAACATTTGAAGCATGAATATGTTCAGCTTGTCTGACACCATCCATGTACCCTGTTTGTTGCACTGTTGTACACGCTTGTTAGTACATAGGGGGTCCTTAGAAAAAATGGGGGGGCAGTGCAGAAATGATGTTGTGCTGATATGCAACTTGCCGACCCTTGCGCATGTCCAGCACACGCCAGGTGGCTTCTTGCAACCTCCCAGCGAACATGAACCAAGCCAACCCCCATGCCCATCATGTTGACCTCCAAGCTCAGCCACTCCGCGTTTTGTGTTCAAGACAAGCGGCACTTGATCCAACGCAGGTGCCCCCTGTGACTCAAAATCAAGCGCACTGAATCAGAAGGGGTGTGTTTTGCATTCGCCTGGGTGTTACCAGGCAGTCGCAGGTATGCTGAAGGTAGATAGTTTTCCCAGGCAGTTGCAGCTCTACCTCGTACTTGGTGAACCTCATGAAGTGAAATCCAAGGACTACGCGGCTTCACCAACCCAATTGGTGCGGAGTTGCTTCGTCCATGTCTGGGTGTGCCCGTCTTGTGGGTGCCCTTTTGTAGGAAGCCAACTGGAAACAAATTCATGAGAGGGACCCCACGAGACAAAAACACATACCCCACGCCTGGTAACATCGGCTACCAGTTCAACCTGGAAAAGCTAAAAGGGCGGAGATCCACACCAGAGCGCGGAGATCAACCCCAACCCCCCTCATCCCCCGGCTCCCCGCAGCTGGTTGAAGTCTTTTGGCATTTGAAGGTGGTGGACACTCTAAGTCTACATCCAGCCAACCAACCCAACCAACCAACCAGCCAGCCAGCCATCCATCCATCCATCCATGAATCTCTCCATGGAAAGCTCTTGGATCCAACACGGCCTTTGGTTTCCTCCAACGCCCGAGCCCTCTGCAAACAAAACCTGGGCCCTGAGGTCGAGGCCCAATGGCTTGAGCTTCCCCCAGCAGCCGCTTCCTCTCCTCCAAAGACCGCGGTTTTGTGACCAGAAATCGGCGCTCTCCGTGGTCGGAAGGAACGCCCCCCAAAGGCTGGGCCAAGTCGTGGGCACCCCCCGTGAACCTCCCAATCGGGTGGTGCACCTACCCCAAAATGGTGCCATGGGTTTTGACCCACAGCCACAGCCTCAAAGTTGCGCCAAGTGGGTGAAAACCCAGAAATGGCACCGACTCGAGGCAAAACCCAGCCAAAGTAGAAAATGAAGAAGCCATGCGCCCAGCCCTCCCCAAAGTTTGCACTGCACGTGCCTTCAAATTGGACTGCTGAAAACTGGACGGCACTTCTCCCAACTGAGAAGAAAAACCGTGCCACCAGGAGTTCCCAAACCAGGAGTTCCCAAAAGAATTCAATCCGCTTGTAACGGAGCAACATCCTGGTACGCGCGTGTTGCCCCACAAGTGAGCTTGCCATGAAGCTGGCTCGCAGAACAAATCCACCGGGCCTGGGTGGGGACTCAACAAATGCAACCCTGGTTCTGATTTCCGACGCCTGGTAGCATAGCAAAACACAGTTTTGTCGGAAGCCGCAAACACGCACTGCGCTGCAAATGCTCACCAGGCGCACTACGCTCAGCATGGGGCCACAGGGAACTGAGGGGTTCATTCATTGACCTTTCGCAAAGCTTAAACCTGGGTGTCACCCTGGTTAGTCCTCGGTTGCTTTTTGCTCCCTTGCTAAAAGTGTAACTTTTAGTAGTTTAATGGAAAACCCATCAGTTGGCAAAAAAGTTAAAGTCCTAACAGCCAAGCAAAATGCACCAAAGAGTCTACTACAAATGATGGAACCCGGCGAAAATCGGAGAAACCCCCGGAACTGAGTGTCACCCTGGTTAAGCCTACTACACCTGATGGAACCCGGTGAAAATCGGAGGAACCCTCTTAACCCCAGCCAAGCTGCCTCCTGCATAAAGAGCGGCAGGGCGTCCTCCTCTCGCTTGACCGGCCTCGAGACTCGACATCCGTTTTGCCGCTGGGCTGGGAGCATCTCAGCTGGAATCAACCGCCTGCTGTTTGGCTAGGTCCTCCAGTGGAGAGGTTAGAAGAAGTTGGTACCAACTCTTTCCGGCAGTCTATTGTAGAAGCGCTGCCCTCCACCAAAACAATTGGTAAAAGGGCACTACTGCGGGACCTAGGTATGGACGAAGTCCGTTCGCACCATGAAATGAAACCATGGTTGCAACCATTGTTTCTTGATATGTGCAGGGGAATCATCGATCCAGTATTTCTGAGGTGGTGCAGGAGTTCGTCGCACATCCACAGTATCAACTGGAAAGTGGTGTTGACATACAATATTGCACTTGGAGTCTCCATGACCCTTAAAAAATGGGGTCATTACCCTAAATCATGGGGTCATGGGCCTATTTTTAGTTCGGGTCATGGAGACTCCAAATAGACATCCATCACGGATGTCTATGGGTTCCGGAGTGGTTTCGGGCTGCTTCGGGGCCCTGATTTGGGACCTGGGAAACTCGAGCTTTTGTGCCACATTACTTGAACACTTTGCATTCGCCCTTTTTTTAAGACTTTTGACCTCTTTTCGACTGAGAGCCACCCTGAATGGGTCTTGGAGGTGTGGATCATGGCGCGTTTGGAGCAGGTTTTGTTTGATGGTCTGGAAAGGGGTTTTGGAGGAGTCTTGGAGGTGTTCGAAAGTTTGCCACCGATACGGGCTATGGGTTTGTCTCAAAGTTAGGGTCCAGCTGTGTGGGCCACTTTGCTTTGAAACCAACGAGGGGCTCCCAAAGAAAGAGAGAAACACAGCCATATGCCTCTCAACGTGGCATTTCTGCTCCCATACCTCGAGAGCCCATACCCGAAATTCGCTATGGCAAGAGACCCCCGCCAACCACGGCAAGCGTCAAGAGGGTGCTTTCGCTTTCGCCTGCTTTTTGCCGAGGCAAGCAGAAATACCAACTACAAACCCGAAACCTCGGATTCCAATGGCCTGACCATCAGTTGACCTAAGGGCAAAGATGCAAAATGGCATCATTTCCAGTCACATCGATGTGTGGATTGCCCAAGCAGGACACCAAACGCAGACAAGATGACATAGACAACTGTGGAGGGAAGGTGAGCAAATCTTAGTAGCTGCTGGTAGTCTCAGGCGAAAGACTTCAATGTTTGGAGATGGATGCTCATTGGAGGTGACAAAGCCCCCCAATTGTTGCCTGACGCAACGCCTGCTTCAGCAGTTCGCAAGTTTCTGCGAGGGCCGAACCTGAGTCAAAGTCAGAGGTCCCTTCAAACCCATGTCAACACGACAAATCAACAGCAAAGGCACTGCAGCCTTGAACTACCCCCAAGCACAATGTAAACAGAAATCAACATCCAGCTATAGATAACTTATCAATATCAATATGCACACATATATATATATAAATATATATAAATAAATATATATATACATTTGTATATTATTATGCGTGTTCGGTATGCGAGCTGTTTTTGTGCAACCACATAGGCACACATTTAACATGTATATATGCACACTTCTGTGGCCGGCTGTAGTTTTAGGGCATTCGCTTTCAAGCTTCCCGTGAGACAAACAGGAAAACCGCAACTTCGGGGCTCCGTCTATTTTGACATAAGCCAATGTATGCCTGATGGTTGTTGAGTTCTACTCACCCGAACATCTGAGCCAAGGTGCTTGTACACTTCCTCCTCCGAGGAGGAAGACACATCCACCTGCGGAAATCCAAAAAAAACAACGAATCCTTGGCCAACGTTCAAGCCAAAAAAAACAGCTAGAAAGGTTCTAAGAACTTCTAGGCTTGGGGGGCCGGTTGCTTCACTAATCGGGACTTTGCTTGGCCACTGTTCAATCCAACACCTAGCAGTTGAATGCTGCTTACCACGGTTTAGTCGTGGGCAAAGATGTAAGTTGGAACGAAACATTGACCGATTTGATGGCAACCCAGCATCTATAAAGCCAGGGTTTATACAAGCATGTTGGGTTCAGTCCTCCCATACATCTATTTCCCTTACTACCGACAACTGGCAAGGGCGCCTGTATTGGGGTGACGCTTCCCTTTTTCTATAGGTTCTTGGGGGGAGTTGGTACAATATCCCAAGCAGCCCATCCAGCTGAAACACAGGCCGGCCTGCTGCAAATCGTCCTCCTCTTCCTCCTCCTCGTCCTTGTTCAAACTCCTCGGTACGGATAGGCGAACCTTCGCACATCTCAGATTAGAAACTTCCCCAAGGGAGCGACCGCCGATTGTCTTGGTTTCGGATGTGTAGAGTTTCAGGTGCATAGGATTTCCATCGGATTTTTCATCCTTACAAAGTCGAAAGCGCAAGAGGCTTGGCAGGCGAGTCCCGACCTGCCATAAGAATTGGAGGACCATGAGCGTGCCGTACCCCCAAAGCGGCGAGCTGTAGCATTGGCAGCTGCATGTATGAACCCTGGTGTGACCCATGTTGATTGATCATTTCTTGGCCATTGCGGCATTCAGTCGAGAGATGATGTGCATTCCTGGTGTCAAGTAGGGGGACGTAAAATGCCTGTCCAGTGGTTGCTGCCTCTTGGGATGAACACTTTCGGGCTAGTTCGCACTGTCTTCACGTACACCAAAAATCCGGAAACCCATGGTGAAGCGGCCCCGGAAGGTGATGTGGGTTTGTCTAATAGACCTAACTACCTTAAGGGGGGGGGGGGGGTAGGGGGGGGGGAGTACAGGCATTCATAATCTATTGGGGAACCCTGAAATGGATGGCAGCCTTTTGGTTTCCCCATGCTTCCCTTCAAACCAACCGGGCTATTTCGAACAGGGATCCCCGTTTTGTCCCTTCCCAAACGACACCCATCTGGGTTTGTCTCAAAATAGGGGAATCCTGAAATGGATGGTTTCCTTTTGATGTCCCGTCAAACCAAGCAACAAAGGCACCCCACCCCTCCCCAATGGACCAACACAGGTTTTCGATAAACACCTGTGGCATCCACTGTGCCCAATGTGACGTTTGAATCACCCAAATCTAGGGACCCTGCCTTGCTTCCATTTGCTTAAGCCCCCTGAGAAAAATACAACACATTTCCAGTAGTGATAGATTCCCTTGAAAGTCAAAAAGGGAAAAGAAACAACTCTTAAGATCTCTTAAGCAAATGAAAGCTTGCACCCAGGAAAAGATCCCCGATTCTCCGCTGAGCAGGGCACAGGTGTGAGCTCATCACGCTCTCTCCGCCTGGCCATCTCCGCGTTTAACTCTGGGAAGCAGGCACCTGAGACTTGACCCCCTACACCCTATGCCTGCTTTTCTTAGGGGGATTTGCGGCATCAAAAGCGAACGTATTTCATTTCCACGGAACTCCGGCTTCTTGAGAAACTAGGTCCTTCAGTAGAGAGCTTAGAATATAAGGGTACCAACTTTTTTCTGTAGTCTATTTTAGTAGCGGAACCCTGCCAACCAAAAAAGGGTAAAAGGGCACGGACCTAGGAAATAGACCCTTGCCCATGCATAAACCAGGTATTTGGAGCAAAGGTTTGAGTGAGGCTTGGAGCTGTTAGTGAGGCTTGGAGCTGTTCGGGGGTGCCTTTTCCCTTCAAATCCCTCTAAACGGTGGCTTATATTAAAGGCAAAGAACGCCAGAAGTAATTTTGAGAAATGTTGACCCCGGATAATTTTTCATGGATAGGGGATGGGGCTCCTGCAAAAGTTGCTTGAATCCCCACCTTCACGAGCCGAAACCCCCTACACTCAACCAGGATTTCAATTTTTGTTGGGGTCAACTAACAAGGCCTTTCAAATGACGACTTCCGGAAAATGTTGATGAAGAGCTCCCAAAAGTCGTCGCATCAAATTTCACCCAACGCATCCGCCCCTTTCAGCGCCTTCCAAGGTGCCGTTCGTGGGCTGGCGCTGGATCGAGGGCACCGAGCCGGAGCCAGCGGTTTCCTGCGGGATGTTCTTCCCGCCGAAAGAGGCGAGTCGAGTGCGGCCAGTCCATTGGGGGGTCCTGGGGGGTCGGAACCTCTGATCCAAACCAACTTGGAAAACACAAACTCGGATTTTTTGCAATAAACAGCCCCTGGCAGTCTACACGATTTCAACCACCCCTGGCCTTCTTCTAGAGCATGTCTTGTGAAGCACGTGCGTGTTGTCATGTACGCTGGATGCCCCCAGCCATGTTGCATGAACCAACAACATGCACGTTTGAAAACCATGGCAACTTTCAAGAACCATGGCAAACTACGGGTGAATTTCGGGGAAATCAGTTTTTGTTTTGTTTGGCTCCCCCCCCTAAAGGCCTAAAGCCCCAAGATTGTCTTTTTTGTGCGGGCCTTGAATCAAACCAGGCCTCTGCGAATCTTGGGCGCCCAGGATCCACATGGTTTTCTGGGGCCCCCCGCCTTGGAGCTGTCCTGGCGCTTCGTGGTCCTCAGTCTCGCTCCGAACAAAGCGGATCCCCGCTGACCCGGGGCCCCCTGGAAACCCGAAGCTCCGATTCTCATTCCCTTCTGACATTCTTCGCTTTTTCTCTCGCCCCGGGAAAAATGAGAAGATGCTCGTCCAGTGACATCGAGTCCCTTTAAAACCAACAGGGGAAAATAAACACATATTCTTGAGCAAATGGACGTGTTGTAGGTAACGATGTAAACACCAAAGGGAAAATGGGTTGCTTGTTGGTTCCACCTTGCACAGGCCAATGTTTGGGGGGTCCTTGCTTTTCAGGCAGGACATGTGAACACTCGGTGGCCGCTTGGGTCTGTGTGAGGAGTTTTGGTTGCCCCACCAAACCAACAGTAGACAACCGTATAAGCGACTTCTATGAGCCAGGGTCCAGGTACCTGGGCAATAGCGGACTTATCTGCGGCTTCACCTTGTTATAGTACATTCAGGCATCTTCGAACACTTCCATCGCTGGACTCTCCCAGAAAGTCAGCGGCATGTTTGCTAGCTCTGGCGAGCAATCCCCGAACTAGATCGCATGCAAGGCTACTCAGTGGGTCCCATTGAAGTAACATCCGCGACGGTACCCTCTAAATGTGGTTTTAAGGGAAGCCACCCCTTAAAGCCTCAAAATGTTCGCTTTGAGGGATGCCAGGGTGATGTTTGCAGCCCCCGCTTGAAACACGAACAGAACCCAGCTAACCAGCACGCGAAAACAATTTCAAGTCAACAACTTGCGAATTGGGTATGTGGCCAGATAAGCGGAAAGTCCAACATGGACTCGGCCTTTCCTTTTGCTCCCCTTCCAAAAATGGGTGCCCAGCCTCAAACAACGGCACGCCCAATTGGCCAGGCTAGTGGTGAACATAAATCCGCCGAGTTCAAATACCGCCGAGAGACCCCAATGAAAATTCACAACCAACAAGTACATTCCTAATTGGATGGGCAAGTTGTAACCAGGTTTCTCGCGCCTATCCAACGCCCAGTTCTGAATTCGGCTTCCCTTTTGTCAGGTATCCCCTAGTTGGTTTGGGTTGGTGGTTGGGCCTTGAAACCCCTAACTTTTGCGGGGGGACGGGAAACCCCCGGAAAACCACCAAACCACCACACCAAACCACCAGGTAGAAGATTTTCGGTGTGACCAAAGCGATTCGAGCGGCTGCACGGTCGCCATCACCTTCTCCCGCGCCACCCGGTCCGCGGTGCGCTGCTTGGCCAGGTTGAGCTCCTTCCCCAAACCCCAGCGAAAACCCAAAAATCTGTGCAGCCCCTTCTCACTTCCCGGGTTTTATGGCCCAAACAAGCAACCAAACTGTTTTTTTTTTTTTTTTTTTTAAAAAAAAAATGTTTATTTACCGCCAAAATGGCCACCAAACCCCAAAAAGTACCCTCCCACCATCTGACATGGGAGTGCAAAAAGGCAAGTTTGGCTTGGTGGTTTTGACCTTAGGCACTGGAAGCTGCCAATCCAAACCACCATTGAGGGTACCTGACAGACAAAAAGCAACACCACACGTCGAGAGTAGCATAGAACCACAAAAAGCAGCCATCTTAGAATCTGTGAGGGGCCTGCGAAGCAGCCCGAAAGGATCTTCCAAGAAGGTTCTAAGATCCTTTCCAGGGTTCTTGTCTTGTTTTGGAGCCTGAGGTGCGCTTAGGTTCCACACCAAGTCTGAGATGCCGATCGTTTCCACCAACCCTAGTTTTTGGCACTGCTCAAGTGAGACGGACCCCCCCCCCCTCGCGGGCCTTTTCTTGAAACCACCAGGAAGCGCCCAAACTATGACCTTTTCACTCTCGCCTGAAATGAATGAACCATGGAACCTAACGGTCTACTAATAAGCACGTCGCTCACTCATCCCTTTTGGACTTTGCAGTGCATACGCCAAAAAAAACACCGTGTTTTGGATTAAGAATTGAACAAGTCTGCGCTTCAAAACCCATTGAAGTGTAAAATCGTTCACGGAATCGAACGGTCTACATCATAGGAAGAGGGTGCAGGGACACCTGAAAACCAATCATCATGAGATCATTGATGTGTCATTAGCTCTTTAGCCCCTTGTGAAGCGGGAAATCCATACCCTTGGGCTTTTCACCACTAGCGAAGCCAAAGAAAGTGATGGGAGACTCGTTGCGAACAGAACTGGGACTGAACACCGTCCGGGTCACTTCTTGGGGTGACGAAAAATGGGCCAACGGAAAACAGGATCAAATCCGGTCGTTGGGCTTTGGGCGAGCAAATGAGTAGACCAAAGCCCGAAAGATGTCCCAAGTCGTTGAAACGTAGAGTTTCATCCCCTTACATTGGCCCACTTTATGGTTCCTCCTTTGATTCCGGCTTCGGGTTCCACACAGCTCGCCGCAATCTGAGAGCCGGACTCCCTTGGCAGCCTTTGGAAGGGGCGTCGGGAACCTCGCGGTAGGGATACACCAAGGGCAACTGAAGCTTGCTAGAATGCAGAAACCTGACTGAGGGACACCCTGAGACAAGTTGAAAAAATGCATGTTCAATTGAGGCGCGTGATTACACATCCAAGGCTGTCTGAGCCGCGCGCGGCTCGCCGAACTTGTTCTCGAACCTCTCCAAGCCTGGCAGAGATTGGATTGGAAGCTGCAAGTCCGCTTTTGGGACGAAAGTTGAAGCACCCTATAGGACTCAAATATTTATCCGATCATCTCAAATGGTTGGCTATTGACATCTTTCCAAAGGTTGGCCAAAGGAGTAAAATTGCTGAGGCCTGTTTCTCGAAAATCAAACGGCACAATCCAATGCAAAAATTGGAAAGCTGCGGAACCTTCATCGGTCTTACCCAGGGCTGTGGGAAATGCCCACTGTGATACAATCAAGAGTGCTTCCCACAGACGAAAACCCCATACAAGGGGGGAGATGGGGAGATTCCAACTTGTGTCACAAAGTGGTTGGGATAAACCCCGAGTGATCCCACAACCCTGGTCTTACCTGCAGCTCATTCTTTCAGCTTCCCTCTGGTGGTGTCGGAGACCTGTGGTTTGAAGCCCGGTGTTCCGGGGCTTCTCATCCACCGAATAAACACGTTCAAGTCCGAAGCCAAACCACCAACTAAAAGGTGACCTGAACGAAACCTCGGTTGCTTTCTGCTCCCCTGCTAGAAGCTTCACTTTTGGTGGTTAAATGTCAAAAAAACATTTGTTTGCAAACAGCTAAAGTCCTAACATCCCTTGGCAAAATGCACCAAAGACACCATCCGCAAGGCAGCCTAGTCACTGGAAGTCACTCGAAAGAAGCAAAAACAAAACTCGAGTGAACTCCAAGCCTCGAGGCTTCACACCGAGCATGCGGTAGTACCTGGCGTGCGAGCTGGAGGCCTCTAAGCTCTGGCCTTTTGCGCGCAAAACACGAAGGCCGGCCCAAATGCATCCTGGACGGTGGGGTACCCCAAAATCCCGGCCACCCGGCCAAGGGGAAGCAAAGAGAGCCATGGCCCAGACCAGGCGGCCACAGCCGAGAACGGTAGCACCCAAGCGCCGCGGGGCACAGCACAATCTCCCGAGGAAGTTCCTGGCAACCAAAAAAAACTCGCGGATTGCTCGGACCAAGTGGCCTGAGATGTTGCGACTGTGCGCACGTTTTCGGAAATTCCGCGGTGTTCAGCCAAGCCGGGTTTGCCTTGGGCCCCCAAGGAGACTGACATGTTCATCTTGGGTGTCAAGGGCTGTTCTAACCAAATGATGCCGACAGATTTGCTGACCTGGGCAGAGCTTCCGCAAGACTTGGCACACTTCCCTTTTCGTGGATATGTAAAGACGACCAAACCATGAGGGGACTGTTACATCCACTTCCGCCGTAAATCTCAAACTGGAGTTGAGCGAACCCTCGAAGGTCTGACGTCTTTATCGGATGGCTCACCTCGGATTGACACTTAATTGTCATGGACCACCGAGGGGGAGGTGGGGCTATCAATCCAGCCTTCAGGGCTTAAGCATCCTACTCCAGAAACCACTGCCTACATCCCCGGGCAGTGGCTAGGCGACCAAAAAGGTCCATCTCGAACGGTCTCTCCAAAAAGCGAAGGGTTCAGGAACCTACTGGAGACACCCGCACAGCCACTGTTTTTGTTCCCATCGCTTGAATACGAGCCAAAACGTGAGGAACACAATGTGTTACTTGCGGGCTGTGGGGATGAGAATCCTGAGGTCAGCACTGCAAGGGTTGCTGCAACCAGCCCTTCGTGGTCAGTCTCGTACCTCCGATACGCCAGGCTCTGCTCATGCGCAAAGGGACAAACATTGGGTGATGAACAACACAACAACCAAACAACATCGGGGGTAAATACGTGCTGCATGGCTAGTCACAAACCTCATGCCACACTTTGCCCTGGGGGTAGTGGAACTTTGAGTCTTGCCAACAAGTGAAAAAGCCTTGTGGTTTGCTGGCTAAAGGTACACTTACGATGGAATACTGTGGATGGACGAAATCCTGCAGCACCTACGAAATCATGGAATGATGACCCCACACCAACAAAGGTTTCAACCATGGTTTCATTTCGTGGTGCGAACGGATTTCGTCCATCCAATGTATGTCATATACACCTCACAAATCCTCTGGAAACCGCCACGGGAACTAAGGCCTGAGAATGGAAGCTGTCTGGGCGCGGATTCATCGGGCACAGCGGTAAAGAATAAGCGTGCCTTCAGAACGGGTCCCTTAAACGATGCACGCAAAAACACCTAGCACAGCTCAAATAGAATTCCAAAATCATCTCTGATTCTCACTTCCTGGTTGGCCAAAAAAGTCCAAACTCAGTGTCGCGAGTCTCCAGAATTGACCCAGACACATATAGAGTGCGCACCATAGGACCGCACCTGAAGCGGGAGGGTCCCCAATTTGATCTATCTAGTATTCCCATGGAATGGAAAATGGAATTGACTTCTTTTTTGGGGGGGATGGCAACCTCCCTCGTTGCGCTGCTTTTCTCCCTCCGATTCGGACGGCCGCTGCTTTTCCTCCCGCTAGAGATCCTGGGCGACTGTGCGGAAGTAGATGCGGTCCAAGCGCCGGAGCCTCCGGAGAAAAACGCCCGCGGGCGTGCCAGGGAATTTCCAGAAAAGGCGGCCTGTTCGGTGGATTCGTGCTGGGAGGGTTCTCCATGTGAAAATTTGGAGTCGCCAGGCCTCCTTTTGGAAATAACACCTGTGATGCTTAAGTTGGAAATATAGGGAACCCTTCTGGACCCATGAGGAGGTTCTCAAAATAGGATTCGATTTTTAACATGGTAGGTGTCCTCCTGGTTCCTTTGTACACCCAAACAGCGTTCCAGCTGGTGCGAAGTGGAGTTACTGATTCGCAATATGCATAGATTCATGTAAACCCTCTAGCCGGGCCAGGGGCGCCGGATGCTGGAATGGAGAGCTGGACTGAGAAAACAAAAAGCAGCTCATCAGTGGGCTTTGGCGAGCCGCTATGTTCTTCACTTTTCTTTGCCGGGGGGAGCCATCAAAGGGACATTTAAAATGACCTCCATCCACGTGCAAGCTCGACACGCAGCTGCGGCTGACTTTTTGGGGCTGACAGCACTCTGTTGCCTTAAGTCCGCACTAGGTTGTAGCTTGCTCTGGAACAAAAACAAGTTCAAGGAACTCTGCGCGTAACGCGGCAGAACACACCAAAGAGCACATAAGTACAAAGAGGAGAGGGGAGAAAATCGCGTGGATCCAAATGGAGCCGAGCCAATAGCGACGAGCGCAGCGAACGAGTTGCGAGCACAAGGAGCTCGGCGGTGGGGGTGGACGCGATTCGCAGGTGCCCGCAAAGAAACGTCATCTTCCGACGCCACGTGCGAAAATCGAGCACAGCGAGGCGATCACTGGCTAGAGAGCCTCCAGAAAACCAGGTTTATCAACGGCAAATACCTGTTTGTATTCATCAGGGGTTTGCCTGGCACCCTCCAAAATGGGCACATCGTTGGGTGTAGGGGGTGTTCTTGTCTGATCAAGAAACCGGCGCGCGTGGTGCACGAGCATCCGGTCCGCCCAGTTCCGAGACCTCAGCGCTCAGAAAGCAGACTTTGAGGCAAAGTTGGTGTGGCACTGGACATGGTTGGAGTTAATTTCCTCCTTGTAAGGTGAATTTCAGTACCAGGCGCTTGCGCTACGGCTCTCGTCCAAAATGAGGCCCCCTTTGTTCCCAGGCAACGTTGCAATTTCGGAGTAAGGACCTTGAATAGCGGAAACCTTGGCCATGGTCGGATTTGCTCTGGTGTTGAATGATTGTTAAAATCGGGCCAGTATCGGGTTTGTGTTGGTTTGGTATGGTCTAGCATGGGTTTAAACAACTGGACTGCCCTTAGTGTTGGCAAATGCTGATGTTATCATGATAAGACGTTTGGGATATGGGGAGGTAGCATTAATGTGCAAAGTGCTTCTTTTGTGCCAAAAGGAAAAGAGATTTACCTGTGATGAGCCTGGGATGGGCAATCAGCCTGTCGCAGCAAACAACCCCTTTCCGGGCAAGTTTTGGTGATGCTTGGGTGCTAACACATGGGCCCTAGACGCCGCGCGCAATGACTGTGGTTGGCCCAGCCCTGGTAGGAACTGATTCTAATGTACTGCCATCTCCTGCAAAGCAGGCGGAGCCGTGCGAGCGTGATCAAACACGTCCAAAACAAGTAATCCCCTCTTAGATCCCCCTGGGCAAACTGCGGCGGCCAAGCCGTGGGGCTGGCATCAACGCCCGACGTGCGCAAAACCAAGCACAAATGCGTGAGATCGCGCGAAAGCGAGCGCGCAGCCTTGTCAAACTTCGTGTCTTGCGCATTCTTGCGCCATTCGGATTGCAAGCAGCTGGGCAATAATTATAGCCTCTCATCCTTGTTTTGCAGCCCAGTTTATATGGATGTGCGGACAGGAGTATCCCCAACCAAAACCAAAACTGGTGTAAGTAAAACAAAGCTGCAACCATATCTGGTGCAAAGCTAAACTAAAACCAAAACTGGCCAAACTAAAGCCGAAACTGGTTTAAACCAGACTAAAACCAAAACTGGTGTAAAACCAAACTGCAACCGTATCTGGTGTAAAGCTAAACTAAAACCGAAACTGTCGTAAAACCTTGCAAAAAACGAAACTGGCGTAAAACCACAAGAATGGAATCCAAACTACTTTCAAACCACAGTTGGTGTCTGAGTCTGAGTGGGTCCTTCCCAGGGCAGCCAAAGGATTGGAAGTCAGCCTTGTGAGACGGGGTTGCGACCCAAGGATTCGGATTGAATGTTTCCCAGGGCGACCTACAGGGCTCCCTATATGTCCCCTTAAAACATCACACCCACCAAGGGATACTCACTTTCATGGGCCAAAAAGGTGATGTTTAAAACCTCCAAAAAGGAAATATCGGGACGTACAGAACGGTGGAGGGTGTCCTGGCTCTGTTTGTATCTACAAGACGTCACCAGGATCCGGATAGTCCGGATCCAATCCGCCCCCGCCCAAATGGTCGCGCAAATGGGCGATGGCTAAATTCAGCCAACAGAAAAAGAGAGCGGTTTGCTCAGACCATGTCCACTGCTTTGTGCTTGCCACTGGCTGAAACCATCCAACCCAAAACTGCCCCACTGTTTGCACCACGACCTACGCACTGATGTTCCCTTGGCTCAACGTTGGCCGCTGTTTCAAACAGCAAGAATAAGGACTGAACCAACCCGTTGAAACTGCTACGATGCGGGAAAGAAGTGTGGATAACGATGGCAAATGATTAAAGCCCGGGGGAAAAACACCGGCGCCATCAACTTTCCAACTGCCGCAATCTTACAACCTTTATAAGTTTGATCGAGTTACAAACTTGGTCAGAACTTTAGGAACTTGAAGCCACTTCAAAGATCTTCACAAACCGCGCAGCTGCGAAAAAAGCTGCTGGCCACTCGGGCGTCGGCTTCTGTGTTTGTGGGTCGAAATTCCCTCACCGAGCTTCCCCTTAGAAAATAACCGTTTAACCTTCTGACTACCAGAAAGGGGCAGCCAACAAAAGCTCACTTCTGGGCAACTTAGTTGCAAGCTCTTCAGCCCTTCGCCTCCGTGCCCCTCCAATTTCGGCCCAAGGGGCCTCAGCTCGGCGGCCAGGGATGCCGACAGATTCACCGGGTTGACGCGGAAGGGCTGCAGCTTCCTTCCGAAACAAAAAGAAGGTTTTCCAAGGCTCCCCTTTCAGAGGTTGCTTTGAAGGAACCCCTTTGAAGTTTCTTCAACTTACGGGCGTATGATGGCGTATGTTCCTTTTAGGGGGTGCCACATATGGTTTGAAAGGCAACCCAGCAGGAAACCACGATTCGTTTGAGACGCTTTTTTGTTGGGGAGGGGGGGGTCCCACTATTCAAAGGCCCCGTTTGGTGCGTTTGTTTTTTGCGGACGCCGTTTTTCTGATTGTTTTGATTCGGGTGTTCAAGGGAACTTAACAAGGAATGCCGCCTTTTTGTTTATCATTTGTGTATTTATGTCATTCTACATCTCTTTTTTGGGGGGGTGCCGTGGAGGGCGTACTCGCCCCACTTTGTTTGTTTGTCTTTTTGTTTGTTTGTTTGTTTGTTTGTTTGTTTGTTTGTTCTAAGGATGGCCTACCCCCAAACCACATCCCGCAGGGGACAACCGGGTATATGTGTGATATCATGGCGGTATACTGGCTGTGCATCCCTTAAAGCTCTGAAAGTAGTGCAGGCCTTCTTGGGTGGGCGCAAATGATCTGTGAACACGTGCAATCCTTCTTGGGGGTACCAACTTTTGAACTTACTTTAAGGAACAACACGCCATGATAAAGATCCGTTACTTGGGTAGCCTTTATTTCTTCTGGTTTTGGAACCCCAAAGGCTCCTGGCTTTGGCTTTCAATGGAAGACCCCCTTCCCCTCCATTAGACGCCCCGCTTCGGTGGTTGGGGGTCTCATCGAATTGGAGCCTCCGGGTAGGGGTTTTACCATGCTGCCGTTGTTTGGGGAATGTCAAACGCCAAAGGCTCCGGAGGCCTGCCATGCAAACATCCCAACCAGACCCAATCCAATTCCTCAGCCCTTCAGGAAAAAAAAACTCCGCATAGCTGAAATCTGAAATGCTTGATTAAGTGACTTCCAGGGAAATGCACATGTTGCCTTGGGGCATGGATGAAATGGTGTGGTGTGAACAGGCCACTTTCTGCTTTCCACCATGCATTGGGGAGTTCGTCCGGAGGCATGAGTGCGCCAAGACCTTAACGCCTTCAAAATGGGGCCAGGCCAGGGGTTGACTGGCTAAACCAAATTCGCACGACAAGGGTGTTCAAACCGACACCCTTGAAAACCGCCCGAGTGACCTCCTCTGGCCCGGCATCCAGCAGGGATTTTCCAAGGCAACCCGCCCCCCCCCCCCACCCGCTCGCTTTGCTTCGTTTGCGACCTGGTTGAGTTTAAAGGGTGGTCTGGGAATCCGCTGTGGGCTTCAACCTTTCCATCGCTTTACTCACCGAAGGAGTGGATGGGCCGATGCAAGTAACCAAACTTGTTGGTCCAAGCCACTAACATGGCCCAATCCCCCCAAAAAAGAACTCAGGGAGTTTAGTGAGGTGCAGGCTGCCAAGCGCGAGGTGAGGCCCTTGCCTTTTTGTCTCTATACGATCGTTCGGACAAATGGTGCGCCGGCAGTGAGAATCAGCCCTTGGCAGCCCAACATCTTAACAGAACCGCTAAAAGAGCTGAGGAACCACCGAAAAGGGGGGATAGACAAGTTACCGGGAAACTCTACGTAAAAACGTCCGGGTTTGGGTAGACCACAAGGTCTAAACCCCGATCTGGGAAATCATTTGACGCCCATCGTGCTGTCCAAAAAACTAACCAACAAAGCAGTCCCTGGGAACCACTAGAAGCAAGCCAAAAGCAGGCAGGAAGCAAAGAAGCCAAAAGGAAACACACGAATGCAAAAACAACACCGGAAACAAACAACGCCAATATACGCACTTGCTCAAAGGACCCAAAAACAAAAGGTAAACCTTTTGGGCTTTTGGGATCCAACTAAGACCAATAGGTCAAAAGGTCGGTTTGGGACAGTGAGCGTACCACATCCAACAAGAATCATAATATACAATTGAAACACACAATGAAACACCAAAGGGGCACCGCGAAAAACCAAGAATCTGCTATCCCTCACTTGGTGGCTCGAGTGGTGGTTTGGACTTGCTTTCGAACCCATTCTTGCTTTCAGGGTAAGTGGTCAGACCTTTGAAGCTGAAAGGCGTCAAAGAGAACGAGGTCGCATCAAATGACAAATGAGTTCGGTGGTTGGCCGAGGCTCTCGTCCCCAAAGTTGCGGTGGGATATGAAGGGGAAGCCGCCGCTTTCTTCCTGGCTGCGAAGGCTGCGGGGGCCAAATTGTTCAGCTTCTCTCTAGTGATTTGTAACTTGGATTGAAATTGATTTGGTGGTTTGCGAGTGGTCTCTCTACAAGATCCGGTTCAAATTCAAATCCAAACCACACAAACCACATGAGTGGAGCAAGCCTGCTTATTGTTGAAGAGAACAGAGCCGCAACGTGGCCCACATTGAAATCGATTGCCAGCTGTTTTGGAGGAACCGGCTCTTTGTGAAGCAGGTGGCCTTTGCATTCTACCGAGCACAAGCGAAGTTAAGGGCAACGGGTCCCATGTTGAAAAGGGCACCCTTGAAAATCCAGACAGCCGGGAAGGATGAAAACGGCTCTCAATAGACATTTTGTGTCGCCCTGGGAAGTGGGGCCACAATGCTTAAGCAGCCCTTTCAACACTCGCTTCCGATGTGGATTGCCCAAACAAGTAGCCAAGCTTTTGGATGCCACTAAAATGGTCTTCGTAAGCAACACAAAGTGCAGGAACTCGGGAAGTGAGGACAACAAACAACATGTGGACCATTTGACCAACAAAAACAAGGTTCAAAAGGAACCCGATGCTTGCATGTGCTTCATATGCTATCCTCTGTAAAAACGGATGACCAGTGTCCGGCTGTTCCTCAAACCCTTGAAATAAACACGCCTTCTGTGGCAGCTGCAGGGCAAGCCGCAGTAGCTCCTGGCCGTGACACCGAGGGGTTCTGGACCAAAATTGGTAAAGCAAAGGAAGCGATTCAGCTTCCAGCTTGCCTCAGCTTTATTAAAGAACCCTTGAGCCCCCATTTGCTTTTCCGCCCCCTGAAAAACTGAAAAACTGAAAAACTGAGAGATTCCCGTTAAAAAACCAACAAAACTTGAGCAAATGGAAGCCAGGAAGCACCCCGGTTTTCTATGGCCATGGCTGGGTTTCGGGCGCTAATGGGACGCCCCAAGGGGCACGCCGCGAAACCAACACATCGCCTGGTCCGACGCGTCGAGGCCGTGGCGCCCGGAGACGGGCAAAATCACGTCGAACCTCGACGTAAAACAAGAAGCCGACGGGGAAACGATCGAACAAAAATCGGGTTCTGTGGGTATGCGTCAAAAAAGGGGAGTTGGACCCATGAAATTGTGGCTTTCCCTTTTGGCCTGTGTTGCCTGGGAACCAAAATTATGGCAGTTCACGTGGCTCCCCTATTGCACATCTCACTACCCGCCCCATGCAAACCAGGTTGCCCCTCAATGGAACCCGAGTGTGACTAGGAACTTTTGGCTGTTTTCCACATCTTTCGTGCCACATCTGTGGCTTTTCACAACCCGCCCCTTCTCACTTCCCGACTGGATGGCCCAAAAAAGTGACCACACGTTCAGTATTTGCCGCTAAAATGGCCACCAAGCCCCAAGAAGTACCCTCCAACCAACTAACATGCAAAAATACCCTTTCCAAGAGGAAAGTCGTCTTTCTACAGCTGCCCATCCCGTTACGGCCGAAACATCCTGTTTGTGGCGAAGGACTGTCATGTGTCATGGACCCCGTTCGTCTAGGGCTACCTTCCCCCTTTCTTAATTTCCAGGGATCCTTATTTCTCGGAAACCTCCGGAAACCCTGGGACACGGATCCGGTTTTCGAAAAGAAAAAACATGTTTGGAAGAAATCAACCCCTAGAACTCTTGTCTTCTTCATTTTTCTCGGTTCTCACTTGTATAAACATATAATCAACCCTTAGGCTTAGGGGTTTCGCTACGGTGGGGCTACCCATTGGTTTAAACATGTTTAAACCATTGAAAATTAATAAGGATGTCTTGTGAAGCTGGTGTTTAAGCCATATTTTGCCCCACCCTGGGCTTTGGAAGAACCAAGGTAAGGGTTCCCCTCAAGCGGCGCGGCTTCTCGATCGAAGGCCCAAGGGGCTGCTCCAGCACCGCCTTGGCCGCCGCGAGGCGCGCTCCCGCTCCGCCGTCCTCCAGGTAGGCCAGGCCGCCTGGGGCCAGCGCGCGGCAGCCGAGTGGATCCGCGGGGGGGGGGGGTGGTCTGGTGCGTTTTGCCTGGCTGGTGCCATAGAAGCGGCTGGAAGAAGGAAGCTCGGAAACCAGTTGTTGGTGGTTTCCTCTAAGAAAACTGCTGGGTTTGTTCCCACACCCCCTGAGCACCAGCAAGGCTTGTTTGGGTTGAGAATACTGCGGCTTGCAGGTGCCATAGAAGAGGCTGGGAATCAGAAATGGAATCAGACATATTTGTGGTTCCCGCATTCCCTACTGAGCACCAGCAAGGCTTGTTTTGGGTTGAACATACCGTGCACAAACTCTACACCGGTGGCTGATCCTTGCATCAGGGCTTCATCCACACACCATGCGGTAAGTAATTAGGTGGTATATCCGTGGATTCATAGGGAAGCGTCCATCACTGGTGCCACGAGGAGATTGTCCACCCTCCATCTCGCAAAGGGAATCTTTGAGGTAAACCAGAGTTAGGCGATTCAACCCCTGGAACCATGGTATCAGCCACTACCTTTGGTTTCCTCTACGTACAGGCCAACTGTTTCTTCAAGCATGTGCTGCACAACCCTGGCCACCCTGCTCAGGTTTCCCCATCCTCCCGGATTTCCCCCCTCATTTGGTGTTTCAAATCGGGATGCCTTCTTGAAGTTCAAGCCAGCCCATTTCGCACTAGACAGAGGGCTGTATGGACTCAAACATGGAACCGATATGTTTTGCGGGGTGCGTCATAAGTGATTGCTGTATTTGTTTTTAGGCCTACCGGGGCGACGTCAGTAAAGAGTCTGTCTTGAAGCTTTTAGCTTAGGCCCTCTTAAAAGTTGTTGTGCAACCCCAGATCCCAGCAGACGTCCCACACTCATCAGGGCCCCTTAAAGGACGCAGGCTGAGGCCAGTCAGAACACCACCTTTCCAGCTGACTTGGGGGATCGATCCGGTTCCTTGTCAACCAGGTGTTCGGGTGCATCCTTTACCAACGGTCTTAAATCCCAGGGATGAACAGCTCATCTGTTTGTTTTAGCTCTAGCCCCCCCCAAAATGAAGACAATGCAACTTCAAAAGTCTGAAAATTTGGGTTCTATGGACAAGCCTTCACCCCTAGAAACATCTTAAAGCTTCTGTTGTTTAACTCACTTCCTGAGATGGGCCAACAAAAGTCCCATTCTTGGTGCTTACTACTTCCAAACGTTGGGGTCCAGGAAGTCAGAAAGCTTCCCGAAGTCAAAACAGCCTTTGGCTTCTTGACGGGATTCAGCTAAAACCACGAGTCAGCTTAAGGGGTGTTGGCTCATGTCAACTTTCTGAGATTTTTTTTTGGGTGGTTTGGAGTTTACGGGGGGTGCTTTCCCATGTGCCGTCTACAAGAAGGGGTTCAAGTCCTCACTTCCGAAAGAGTGGATGGGCCAAAACAAGTCCCATCAAGTTTTCGCGTAAGCCACTAAAATGATCCAAACCCAAAAACTGACCAAAGTCCGAAACGGAACTCAGGAAGCGAATTAACAACCTCCTAAGGGAACCAGCCCAGCTCGGACGGAAGTGAGAGGCCCGAAGCCACAAGTGGCTCTGGATGTTTCTGGGGACCCTTTTTCATGATTAGACTTAGGCAACCAGTTATAGAACGTAACATCTATGGTTTGCTTCCCTTTTGGTCACCGGTAAAATGTAAAATGTACCAATCTACCCCAGTTTTGGTCGGTTTTAGGAGGAACCGCTAGTCGCAAGCCCACCTGAAATTCTGGCGGCTAGCGGGCCTCCTGCGCCCGCCAGGCTCCTCACCTGATAGTTGCTGGCCATGCCCAGCCACAGCTCCAGCCAATCTACCTCAGGAGACGTCTTTGCTCACTTGCCCCGGAAAAACCCGGAAAGGCAAAGGCGAACCTTTTCGTGGCATGACTAAAAATGGCAACCCAAAAATCCAAAGGTGTGGGCCTCGAAATTGATCTTCCAGGTACCCTCCCAGAGTTGCTGTGTTAATAAAAGAGAGGTTCACCTTTTGGGCCCATGACTGAAAATGAGAACCCAAGAAGGGACAAGCAAAAGGTCAAAATGTTGATTCGCTTTGGGCAACAGAATTTATGACAGCGGAGATGGATTGCTCATTTCCGCTTCTAGCATTGTGAAAAATTGCTGCAGGTGCCTGAACATCTCCCCCAAACCCAGGCAAAATCCTCAGGCGAGCTTGGGGATCCTCAAACATGGCCGCTTTTTCAGGCCCCGCCATTGATCCATTGAAGGCCCCTTAGGGTTCGCTTGCAGCTTTTCATTCTCTAGCCCCTGTTCCCAGTCCCCGAAGTCCCCACTCAGACATGGGGCTCAAAAAGCTGGAGGTATGATCAACTTTCCTGACGTGCGGGCGAAGAGCAATGAAACCCACGCCTGGGGTACGCAAAACATTGTTTTCTGATTCTGGTCCATTTTTTTGCATGTCTCAAATTAGGGAACCCCACCCACCCACCCAAATACGTGGCTACTGTTCAGCTTCCCTTCGAAACCACGCATTAGAGAAGTTCCCTAACAGCAAGCCACATTGGCCAACCCTAAAACATAGGCATATGCATAGACAAACACATAGACAAATATGGAACAATTTCGGAGGCTCCATATGATGATCGACTACAGGTTCCAGCCGAGCTTGGGCTTCTCGGCTTCCCTTTGAAGCCAAGTTAATGTTGACTCCTGGTTGCACCAAACATTGAGGTGGTCATCGACTCAAACTCACACGTCAAGTCGAGCAAGCAAAGCCACTACCCAACTTCCCTCTAGTTGAGCTTTGTAGGGCCAGCTTGGGGTTCCCCAATGAAACCACCTCCAAAAATCGAACCTTCCAACAACAAACACGACACCCCAAAATAAGCCAATTGAAACAGAAATGGCTGGACTAGTTGAAGTGGACACCACCTGCGACAGGATAGTCGGAGATTTTAAGATGAATGATGAGTTCTCAAATTAATACATGGGAGGAATGATGGGAAAATCTTTGACATTTAAAATAAACCTGCATGCTTCCCGGCTTCCCGACTTCCCGACTTCCGACCTCCCAACCCCCCATTGGCTTTTCTCATCTTTTCTCCCCAAGGCGCGTGCCAGGTGTCCGGCCCCCCCTGGCCGATGGCCGAGGCGTTCCGCCAGAGCAGCGGCCGCCGCGCGGCGCGGCGCTGCCGGAGCTTGTGGCGCAGCTCCTAGCGAGAAATGGACCAAGTGGAAGGCGGCTGCTCGTGCGCGAAGTGGGGAAAATGGGTTGGACTGAACTTTTTGTGTTTTTTGGGGGGGACTCCCTTGAACAGAAAACCCGTTGTTTCGAATTTGGGATCCAGAAGTGGCCACGACTTGGGTGCTGTAGATCCCCCCGCAAAAAGTCTAAGTTTCTGGGTGCGCTCAAGCTGTTTGACCCTTTGGTGTTCCAGTCGTTTTTGAGTTAAGGCTCTAAAACCTTCAAAGTAGGAAATTTGTTGGGATGAACTTCTTTTTGTGGGATTCCCGTGAAAAGAAAACCACCAGTTAGATGGTTTATAGGCATAGGGGTTATTTCCCTGCTGTTGGTGTCTTCTCCGGTGCTGTAGATCCCCCAGCAAAAAGTTTAACTGTTTGCTGGTTTCTCAGGAAATATGAGGGGTATCCAACAAGTTACAATAGCAGTAGAGTCTTCGTGTGCGAAGTAGGGAAGCGGAGATCCAGATGACGGTCAGTTGCCAGCCTCGACGCGTAGACTCTGCGCAAGAGGAAGTGAAAGAATGAATAAATGCCAGGGAATGAGTTGGAATAAGCCGTTTTTAGATTTTCTTGGAGAAAAATCACCAGTTGGATGGTTGTTTTTCGGGGTTATTCCCTCAGTCGCTGAGCACCAGCAAGTCTTTCCAGCCCTGTTTGGAGTGTATTTCGGCGGTTGCTCCCCAAATGGCCATGGCTAACTTTTCCCATTGAGTGGGTGGCTTTTCTTAGTGGATTTCCCCAATGGTAATCCCATGTAAAGGACCTTTTGAGCAACCCCCATTTTGCCGTAGTGGACGGTGATCTTATTTATCTTTTGCCTTGCATTTGAATGCTGCTGGTAGACGACAAGGGTATGTCAAAATGTGGATTTGGACCCCAAAATGGCATATCTACCGATCTTCATCTTGGCTTCCCTTCAAACACACAAACACACATGCGTTCAAAGGGAAGGGAAAGGGAAACCAAAACAACATTTCAATTGTAAGGTCCTGCCAGTTCAAGCTCCATTTTCCCTCGGGGTGTTTACTTTCAATCCCAGTGCTTCTATTTAGCTGTAGGCATCTGGCGAGGTAAGACATAGTCTGTTCACACTCTGTTTCACCTTCAAGTGCACCAACACATAAATCCTGCGGAGACCCCGCAGGAAACCAAGCGGACCACCCTTGGAACAAGGCTGGTGCTGGAAACAGAGATCCACGAGGCCGTGGGTTCAAAAGCAATATGGTGTGTTTCGTTCAGAGGCCCCTCTAAATGCTGGTGTTCCCTTTGGTTTCCCTGCAAGCCATCCTGAAAAGGAGTACGCTCAAAAAAATGCTCCCTGAACAAAAACACACACACAATGTTCTATGTTGACCCCGGGGTGATCAGGTGTTCTCCTCTGCGAAGCCACCTCCAGGAGTAAACAAAAATCCCCGTTCCCATGACGTGGGCATACTCCACCAAGAAGCCCCTTATGTGGGTTGCATACAGGACAACTGCTTCCATGAGGCGATCGCCTCGTGGCTACTGGAGGACAAAACCTAGCCTTGGCCTCCAATTCCCGGTGTTCCACGAATCTAATATTTGGATTGGCGGTTTAGTGGTTGAGGAAGTGGTGTCCTATGCACCCTGCACAAGAAGCAAAGAGACATGGTAGGGGAAAATTGCATTTTTGAGATACCAAGTGGGTCATCCCTATGACTACTGTATCACGTCAAAGGGGGTTCTCTTAATATCACAGAAACGTGGCCCGCCTTCATTCCTTTGGTACAACCCAGAAACCAACAATATTGACCCCCGGACGAATACACCCGTCCAATTGATATGGGGGTGTTCCCTCCAAGAGTGATGAATGTTTCGCCAAACGGAAAGAGACCACCCCCCCACCAAAAAAAAGACAAAGAGACCGGGCTTTTTGATCATCAGGGGTTTCCATTTATGTCCCACGCCTTGTGACTTCCCATCCTTTCAAACCTCGAGAACATCTCCTCGTAGCGGAAGAGGCTCCAAAGACGTTGTGGCAGGTCCTCTGCCTGTCTCTGCCTAGCGCATGCCCAAAACACCGAAGCGCCGCCGGGCTGCCAAGCCCATTTTGGACCAGCCCCAAGGGCCAGAAGGCGTGAACCCCCCAATTTCCATGATTTTGAGGTCGTTGGTTGGGACCAGCCGCTGTACCTCCAAAGAAACCAACGCTTTAGGCATAACTCCCAGACCCTTACCTGATCCACTCGCCAAATGGCTCCCTCACGGGGGCAAGTCTAGGGAACCCATAGGCCACGAGATGGCGCCTTCGGCTCTCCACTCTTCAGCTCTTCGCTTTGGTTCGGACTCCAAGGCCCGAGGTTTGAACAACTGGGCCACTCACACCCCATGTTGGCCATTTTGGTGGATGGCAACGTGTATGCCACCCAAGACTTGTGAAATCAAACGTTGCGCCCGAAGCTTTTTCGGGGTGGCGCCCCTCCCCGTAAAGTGGGCAAGTCCAGAGAGTTAATTTCCCACAGATGCTGCGAGGGCTTCACCACGATCAGTGCAGAAGCCAGAATGAAGGACTGCTCCAAGAGTTTTTTCGACCAGAAGGCTGAACGTATGGACCCACTTGACCTTAAAAAGGGAGCAACAATCTAAGTTTTAGCAGTTCAGTGGGTGGAAATCCAACCACTAACCACAAAAAGCAAAAATCTAAGCTGTTTCCCAACCTAGGAACCCCCAGTCGCTGAAGCCAGCGGACCCACTCGTGAAGCCCTTCCCACCATCCGGCTGGTGGTTCACATTCGAGGAGAGACATTTCAGGCGCATGGGCGGAAAAAGGTCACCACACTTCTTGTCGAAGCCACTTGGTCTTCCATCCTTGAGGGGTTTTGGGGGAGGGGGAGAAAGTGGTTTGTGCCAGCACTTGTAGGGCTTCATCCATCCCAACGAATTTGTCATCTACAGTATCACGTTCAAATTTCGGGTCATAGAGATTCCTCAAATGCACAAAATTATGTCACTATCTCATCCTTGTCCCCGACTAAAGCACAAACGCTGAACTCCGTGCCTGGACAGATTGCAAGACTCATGGGAACCCCAGATCAACAACCCCTGGTTGATGCTATTTGGCGGTTGCCCCAGGCAAGACAGAACCCCTCAATGTGTGGAGAATCCCCTCTTTGTATCCCTTTGGTTGATTTCGGGGTTGGCATTGCAAGCCGCCGCTGACTGTTTGGTCTAAACGACACACAAATTGGCCATTCGCAACTTTCCACTTTGGCCACTGCCCCCTGAACCAAAAACGCTTAACTTTGTGCTCCCGGGTCGCTCTGGCGATGGTTGGTCCGAACAAGTTCAAGGCAAGAGCAGCCTCGCTTACCTCACTTGCCCCCAAAAAGGGACCAAAAAACGACCGCCTTGCGGAACCTTTTTTGCCAAAATGAAAACCAATGGGCATAAAACCAAAAGGGCATTTCAGGGATTCGCATGGATTCGCATCCATGTTTGGCTAGGTCCTCCAGTAGAGTGGATAGAATCAGGGCACCAACTTTCATCTGTATGCTCTATTTTAGTGGGGGAAGCCTCCCCCAAAAAAAGAAGCGGTAAAAGGGCACCTAGCTGCGGGGCCTAGTTGGGCCCAGTAATCACTATCCTGCTCCCTCTGCACTCGTCAGACAGGAGCGGGCCTCGCCTCAGAGCTTCCGCAATGGCCTCACCCAACGCGAGGCCTTGGTCACTCTTCAGCCCCCGGCGGGTTTGGTCCAGCCCTGGAATGGCTATAACCTGAACCGAAGCGATGAAATTCGTGACCAGCTTAGCTTCATTCCCGAATCTGAGTGTAGTGTTGACTCTCACTCAGTTGGCGAACAGTTCTTCAGCTAGAATCGGATGAGACTTCGATGGCGAGTTCCTAGCGAGCCAGCCAGTTGGCTTGTCAGCCATCTGAGTGAGCTCGAGCAGCATGGATGCTCTAGCTTTCGATTACAAGAGCAACCATCAATTCGCGCAACACAACTCTTCCTACCGCTTGCCAGCCTGCTTCATTATGTACAAATGTAAGTTGAGTAACTTAGGGTCTCCTGATTTTTCCTGATTTCGGACACATGCCCTCGTGTGCTCGCAGTAGCTTCCGTGAAAAAGAACAACAGCTATATGCAAATCCCCGACCTACATCATGGCTTCCTTCGTTTGACTTCCGAATGAATCGAATCGCATGAAGAAATCAGCCGATATGTCAGAGCAGCGGAAGTAGAGGAACTTGTGCTGGAACTGATGAAGGACTCGCGGAACCTCGGAATGCGTGCGGTTTTCTCGGATTGCGAGGTGAATCAGCTCAAGTTACCCCAACAGCTACTCAGTTGCCCCGGGATCCTGAAATGAAAGGCGTTGAGACCTTGACTAAACATACACCAAAATGGGAAAGCAAAGGGTGACAAGGTCAATTCGCTTTGCTCAGCAACAACAGCCATGGGCCATGGGGTCAAAAATCCATTCCTCAAGCCCTGGTCTCATGCGAATCTTCGGAAAAGCATCCCAAGCTTGAACTCACTTCCCCTCAGCGGATTTGCCAACGATCGCCTTGACTTAGTACATCCTTTCTGCCATCATCAAAATAGTACATCACCCGCCCTATCTCTCTCGTACCTATCTCCGTCCCATAAGCGTTAACCTAAAACATATAAGGACTTTTTAGAAGGTACCCTTGTCTTGGTTGACGTTGGAAGGGGAGCAACATAAATAGAATTTTAGCATTTCAGTGGGGATTTCAACCACTAAACCACAATAAGCAAACATGTAAAATGTTGCCCAACAACAACCATGTCGGTGGTTGTTCTTTTGCAGGGGGGCCAAAGGGACGCCCAATGTGTGGGCGCTTCACTGTGCTTGGCAACGGATGCATGGGGAGAGGTTGCGCAACGAGTGAAAGAGCTCGGGACACGCTGCATTTTCATTTGCCAGGGTGACATTTTGGGTGCCTTTTTTGGGCAGCCATTTTTGTTGCTTGCCCCCCCCCCCCCCTCTCCCCCCTCCCCCCCCTCCCCCCCCTCCCCCCCCTAAAAAAAAAACAAAGACACAAAATTTGCGGAGCAACTAAACAGTCAGACCCCACGCAACGGGTCTTGGACTGGATTGCTCAAAAGTCTGTCCAAACATTTGGTTTGCCACAGGTCAGCTTCCCCTCCTTGGATTGGAGGTTTGGAGACGTTCTGGCATGGTTTCCCATTTGCCCTTCAAATGAGCCAGGGGTTCAAATCCCCAAACCACCATCCAAGTCACCCACTGGGTACCTGAACAGTTGCCTTCCCCTCAACACATGAGTCCAGAAACTCCATCAGTGGAGGGAGAAATCCGGCCCAACACTGGGAAGTGACATCTTCAAAAAATTCCCCGCACTGCGGGTTCCGCGTGGGTGTAAAATGCATCATCCCACAGAGTTGAACCAGCACCTGGAGGTCTAAGTCAATGTGGGACTCCAGTAAACCACTCGTTGCCGCGATCAAGTGGGTTCCTTCAGGTGGCCGCAGGGGCTTAGTTCCTTGACAAACCCGGCGGTTGCCATGTGACACTCCAGGGAAACCAGTTCAAGCTTCACATCCTGCATGTCACTCTCACTTGCGCAAGGGACCCAACAATGAAACGTTCACCTTTTGGAACCCAAGCTAAGCATAAACACGAGACAACCAAAATAAGGTCAGATCCGGGCCACGCACTTTCATGCGGGCAGATTTGCTCGCCAGCCTGAATCAAAACCCAAAAAGCACGGCGCCCTTCGTGCAAAGAAGGCACGCTGCTGGGCGAAAAAGAGTACAGCCGGCCTCCAACGCCTTAAAGGAAGAAGAGTACCGAGGCTCCAAGAAGACACACCCGTAATTGCACTATTGGTGTGGCAAACCATATCCAGTCTCTGACTTCCGAACGAGGGGACTATCCAAAAAAAAGAGAGTAGCTAAAAACGTCTTCTGTGCCGCCAAGAATTGCTCCAAACCCAAAAAGTGACCATCAAGTCCAGAAATTCTGTGAGCCTCGTCTATCCTGCTGTCCCTGCAGCACCCGCAACTGCGGCCACGGCGCCGGGTCCCGTAGCGCCACCACGTACTGAAAGTCCTCGCAGAGCGGCAGATCCAGCCACCTCTCCACGGAGAACCACGTCCTGGAGCCGTGGATGCCCAACATGGGTGGCTCGTCCTCTATTTTTAGGGGGCTATCCCAAAATGGATTGTGGCGTCCCAATAAACACCAGAAAACAACTGGTTCACCGCGGCTTTGCAGGTTTATATTGCGGTACTTGGGGCGCCCCTCCAACCCCTCAAGGTGTGTTGACACCAGGCCCTGGTTGCCTTCAAAAACCGCAGGGCACCCCCCCCCCCTTCCGAGCCTCCTCCTTTTTGGGGTCTTCATATATTGCTTCCCCATGACTCTCAGCCCACTTGTGCACTTGCGGGCTATAGATGAGTCAGGTGGTTACTGTCCCCAAGTGAGTCCTCGTGAGATGTATCCCAAGGGGTACTGATGTTGTGGTAAGTTTAAACGTCGAATTTCCGCCTGCTCCAAGGTGAACATGCCCCCTTGTACATTCATGACAATTGTCCAATCCAACCGACAAAACAAAATTGCCAGCTAGGCTTTCTTACAAAGCCAACCAACCCCTTACCAACCCTGTCAAAGCAACAGCTATATAATGTTACCACATATTCACCTGCGCATAGTTCAATCAACTGTGTGTTTGGCCATCAGCCAGCACTGACAGCACGGCTTTGAGTTTTGGAAGACTACCATCCTCTTGAAGATGCCTCCTGTCTAGCTTGCTTCTGAACAAGTCAAGGCCATGGGCACTGGAGGTCTGGGCCAAAAAAGAAAAAAGAAGCCCGAAGCAACCTGCGAACCCAGCGGTTTCCGGGGCTTTCTTCGGCGTATCTCGGGGAAACCGTGGGAAACCACAAGGAGCTGCTTGAACTGCAGAACTTCAACAGATTAATATGTGCTGGTTACCAGCCGCGCAACTTGCCTAGGCAATAAGCCGTCAAAAAGACTTGTCTCTTAGACCAGCGCTGACTCGTGGAATTGAAGGAAGGCGTGAAGACACTTGTTCTCTCGGAAGTGAGATGCGGATCCTGACGGGAAGGGTGCGGCTTCAGGGGACAACAGGCGTTTTCGCCCGACGTCGCAACCATTGGTTCCACTGGCGGATTTTTTTTTCGAGGGCTATGAAGATCCGAGAGAACCCTGGCGTTCTCAGGGGGTTTAGGTTCCCTGGCTTTGGGGGATACTATGATACCCTTCTCTAGTGGTTCCGTATGGATGTGGCTTTGGCCTTTCTCCAATTGTCCTCGAAAACAGCTCAAAACCTTGAAAAGACATGCCGACATAAATCCCCACTGCATACTTTCACTTTCTGATTGGGATGGCCCTTAAAAAACGGCACTTCAAACTTGCTGGCCACCGACTGGCTCGAAACCTAAAAAACGACCCAAGTCCGAAACAGAACTCAGGAAGTGAGACACACACGCACACACGTATGGCTTTGGCCAAGTCAGTCGTGCCGTTGTCGTCGAGCTCCAAGCGCCGCTGCCCGCCTAGCGAGCATCTTTGACCAAAAGCACAAGTTCTCTACCCAGAGGCTCCCGATAGATTTAGGGGGCCTGCAACCACCGAAGCGGCCTGTCTAATGGAGGGGTCGGGTCTTCCATTGAAAGCCAAAGCCAAAGCCAGTAGCTGGGTATCTTTTTAGTGCGCCCCCCTATTGCTGTTGGTTTCTCTTCAACCCCCACCCAACAAAGTATACCACTAAGAACAGGAAACACCCACAGGTAGCAGTCGGCTTGTCCATTGCTTTTAGCAACAGGAGGAGGTCTAGACAGTTTGGTGCTTTCAACATGTTGAAGGCGGCACAACCGAGGGCACACATACTGTTTATACAAGAAGTACAACACGAAATGGTCCATTCATAGGGTCCTACACGGCATGCCCCGGGCAAAAGGTAGGAGGCTGAAATGAATGCGAGTTGTTGATTGATTTGCAGCTACCTGTTCAATCTGAAAAAGGTACTCATTTAAAGTAAGCTCCCCTTTAAATTGGCCCACGCAGTGACGTGGGATCCTTCCCCCTTGTCTGGGACAGCGAAAGGAGGAACCACCCTGTCACGACCCCAATCAGGGGAGCTACCGGCATTTCGACAGAGAGTAGGGTACCGGACGAAAGAACGGCTTGGCAAGTCCATCATGTTCGTCCCTAAACTGTTCCAACCCCAAAGCTGTAAACATCCTGTCAGTCACTCAGAAAGGTGTGTGTGTGTGTGGAGACCCCCACCCCCCCCAAAAAAGGAAAAACAGCTATATGTGGTGTTTTTGAGCTTTCTGTGAGAAAGAGCAACCTCAAAAGGAGGAGCCTTAAAGAAAGATACACCCGGAAAAAGGAGGACCCCAACCTTCCCCCGCCCGGACCGCCCAAGTGGAGCGCTCCGAAAGCTCACCGAGTGGCAGGTGGCGGGAATGGCCCTGGAGCCGATCCAATAAGGGCCGTCGCCGGCCCAGTTCTGGTTCTCTTGGCCCCGGACCTGCGGGCTTCCTTGAGGCAGTTCGTTGCCAGGTGGCTTCCCTTGAGCTCCCCAAACCCCCAGATGTCTGATCCACCTTGGGCCCTGAAATCAGTGCTGAGAAGTATTGAAGTACTACTGGGACACATCGCCCCTGGGTTTGCCGCCAGGATTTTCAACGCGATTTCCCCCAAATTGTGACAAGTGGAAGCCCCGGGGGATAACCGGCTTTGGGTTTTTTGTTGGAGCCAAACGGGATGCCGGAAAGAAAGGCGCGCAACTTTCAAGTCTTCCCCAAAAGGGGCAACTGAGACTTTGGGCTGACAAAAAAACCGTTCATTTGCGAATACGGCCCCTGGGCATGAGCAAAAACATCTCACTTCTGACCGATTGGCCAGAAAAAGTCACCAAACTTTCTGCTTGCCAGTAAAATGGTCTTTCCAAAAGTGACTATAGAGTCCATGAACTCAGGAACTGAGATGTTCAGTAGTGAAACCGATCCCCTGTGAAACCAACAGAAAAACTATTCAGTTCGCCGAATGCATTGTGCAGGAACTCGATGGCAGGGCTCAAGCCAACGTTCTTTTTAAACAAGCCGAGGGGAAACCAACAGGAAAACCGAGGCCATTGCGCGGGTCCCCGAAAAATTCCATGTCCGTAAGCAGAACTCCCAAAAAGGCTCCGCAAGGCTCCTTGCTGAAGAAAAACAACTTCGAGACCCCCAGCTCCGGAACGGCTCCCTTCCAACCACCAGCTCAAAACAGAAAACACTCAGATTCGCCCATAGCCACTGAATTAAACAGGCGGATCTCCGCACCGGCTTCTGGCTGCTGCCCCTAACCTTCATCTGCGCGTGGATTAAGCTTAAGGAGCTGGGATTGCGCAGGTTTTAAGGTCTACCTTCCCATAAATCCCAGGGCTCCATTTTGGATCCCCGGCTACGTACTCCAGATTTGAGAGGCTAGAATAAGGGTACCAACTTTGCTTTCTGTACTCCATAATGTAGAAGTGGAACCCCCTCCCAACCAAAAAAAAGGACAGGGGTGAGAAAGGGCGCCAATTGCTGGACGCTTTGGGGACCTGACCTAGCCCATGCTTGCGCCCGCCCCCAGCCCCGCCCTCCGCCGGGATTCGGCCTGGAAGCCTTGGGTCTCGGCCCAGCTCTTCAGGGCGCTGCCCGCCGTCTTGGGCACGTGGAGCTGCCTCAGCGATTCCATCCAAGCGTCCTTCCAGCTGCTTGGGTGAAGGGAGTGCGGGTGGGGGTGAGCGTGAGGTTCGGGTGAGGGTGGGGTGGGCGAGGTTGGGGTGAGGTTGGGGTGAGGGTGGGTGGGGAGGGTGGTTTCCTTTCAATGTCTGCTTCCTTCCTGCTGTATTTGGTGGCTTGGGTTGGTGGTTTGCGGGCTGGGGGCTGGTTTTCCGACCATTTACAAGATCAGGGGTTCAAACCAGAAACCACCAATCCGAACCAATGAAGCGGAACCCGACTGGTGGTATGGCGGCTTGGAGGTTAGGAGGTATGGATTGGTTGGTATCCGATTTGCTCTCTACAAGAACCGGTGGTTGAATGTCCTAAACCACCAATCCAAATCACTAAACTAGAGCGCAACACCCTGGTTCCCAATCTCCGGCAATTGCCTGCATTGCATCTAAAAAATACGGGTTGTTTGGCGAGGCCCGCTGAATTGGGTTCAACTAGCAAATCCCTAGCTACCACCTTCCATCTAGCGAAACCAACAGGGGGTCGAAATCCCTATAAAATCCCGTTCAAATCCCTGCAGTCCTGTCCCTTGTTTGGCTTCCCACTTAGTTTAATTCCCAGGGTTTGAAAGGTTCAACCCTTTGGCTGGCATAAGCTATTCAACAAAACACCTAAACATTGCCTTGTAAATTGTGGTTTCCCTTTATTTTGGCGGAAAAGAAACATGTTTCAATTGGGAAAACTGTATCTTTTAAGGAGCCCTGAAAAAGGAGACATGGTTCCATGAATGGGAAGTGACCATCCCTGACCCCCGAGTCAAGAGGTGTTTCGACGATGGCACATTTAAGGAAAAGAAGCTGTACACTTCCATGTTAGTGTGCGGTCATCCAAGGGTGCCTGATTTATTCCTCTGGGACAGTTCCCCAATTTGAGGTAACGAAAAATGCCTCGGTCATGCCAAGAAACATCTAGCTACTTGAAACAACAGCCTAGTTGCGCTAAAATTGATTGGAGGTTCAACTGTTTGCATATTAGATGGCCATGTTGCATTTGTATGGTACTAAATTTTCGGAACTCACTAAACAAATGAAAGTTACATATTCTGAGAGCGCCATGTTTTCGATAAACAAGACAAGGTGAAGAGGCTGCCCGTTGGCCGGCAAGCCCCTTTAGGGACCCAGAAATACGAGGTTAACCGTCTGGAACCTTGATCAAAAGTGGACCAAACCGGAGAACTAAAAGGTCAAAAAGTGGATTCGCCTTGCACTGAGCTCTTGAAGAGCTAAAAATGCCGCAGGAAACTCTGACTTCTTGCAAGCAACTCGCTGTTCAGAAGTGATCCCAATGATACAGAAAGTGATCTCTCCCATATTCAGCGAACCCACATTTACTCAACTCAACCATGCACTTAAATGCAAAAAGTGACATCCTCAAATTCATACCCTTCCTAGCATTTCAAATGGAAACGCCCAAAGTACCTCTTGCGAGAGTCACCTACACATGCGACACTTGTTTGAAGGAACTGCGCCCTCTTTTCTATGAGCCAACATCTGTCAAGAACACCCAAGAGGTGGGATCAAAAGGTCGAGTTGAGAAGAACCTGTGGTTCCGGAAGGGACAACTGGAAATAACAGGTGAAGCCTTTGGAACCTCTAAGCATGTGCAGGGGTCACTAGATTTCCACTCAAAACTGTTTGTGTACTTTGCAGATGATTTCCACTAAAACGTCCACGTTTGGAGGTAACCCAAAAGGAGAAGTGGCTGGGGAACCCCCATGTTCCCAAACCCGAAGCTCGCTGAGTGGATTGCCCGGCTTTCCGCTACTTACCCCTTAAAACTCCAAGCCCTGGAGAAGTTAATCTTTTACAGACATATAGTCCATGTTACCCAACAAGTTGAACAGTTGTTGTTTTAAGAGGTAAGGCTAACATAGTCCAAACCCAAAAACGTGAAGAACGTCCCAGACGGACCTCAGGGAGAAAACTTGGTCGACGTTGGAAGGGGAGCAAACAAAGAGCTTTTTAGCAGCTAAGTGGGTGGATTTCAACCACTAAACCATAAGCAAACATGCAAAATGTTTCCCAACAAAAGCCATGTATAGAGGAGCTCTGGAGACCCCACCTGTTCATGCTTCTGCTTTTCCGGGGTGCCCCAAGGAAGGAGAAACCTTCAGGGAGAAAAGGTCCATCAGGGACAACGGAGCTCCAGCACACTCGCGGAAAAAATATGCTTCGCCAAGAGATTTGGCTGCGGGTCAAAACCACTGGGATCCCATTTTGGGGTAGGTGAATTCACCACCTATTTGAGAACGGATTTTAGTGGGGATTGGGATGTTCACCAGAACCACAGGATTTTGTCCCATGGCCATTTTTCGCCGGAGCGGCAGCACTGGCGCGGGCCCAGCTTGGCACCGGTGCAAGTTTCGCCTCAGGTCGGTCGAGTTGGGGCGGATAGATCCCCTGCCCACCAATGCAGGGGGAAAGGATTTATCCACCCTCCTCCTAACAAAGGAAAATGGAACCGGAAATGGAATTCCAGGGATCACCCGCCCTTCCCCAATTCCATGGTTTGAAGAGGTGGGGATGCGGTTCCAAAATACTTGGTGAATTCCGGCAGGTCTGGCGATTTTCTCCTTCTCCTTGCGATATTTTTCCGGCATCCATAGCTGAGTTGCTACCCCAATGGGCACTTGAACCCAGGTGTCCTTTTCTGAGGCAACCTGCATCTGCCCTGGGCAGATGCAAAGCTCAGGGTTCCATTGCTACGTGTTCTTTCAGAGATTGGGTGGGTTGAAATGGCTGTGGGCCAATATAGGTACCCTAAATGGAGCCCTGGTAAATGGAGCCAAGGACTAAAGCCTGCGGTCCGATTCCTGGCGGATATTTGTTTGAAATGTCAGGGCCATGAATCTGTGCTTGGAGTTCCCGAGGTGCCCCAAAAAGAATCAGAACCGAACCTGGTGCGCGCACCATTTTTCCTAGGTCCTCCAGTAGAGAGGTTAGAGTAAGGGTACCCCCTTTCTCTGTAATCTATTTTAGGGGAACACTCCCCCCAAAAAAAGGGTCACATGGCACTACTGGGGGAATTCGCGAAAAGCAAAAGCCGCAAAATGGATTGAGCCCCCTCGCAAAAGGCTGGTTTTACAGGAACGCCGAAGAGAAGTCAAACCCATATGCCAAACAAAAAGGGCTCCTTTAAACACATCCCAAATCAGCCTAACATAATTGTTCTTAGATCTTTGCACAGGCCCTAGCTGGCATCCTGTCAGGGACCCTGAGCCAGGTACTTGTATATCCGCTAGCAAGTCCCGTGGGGACAAACATGTCCAGCAGTGATAGGCTCCCCTGAAAGCCCACAGAGGACATAACAACCAAATTGTTCATCAACCATAAGGAACAAGAGATACCAATAGGCTGGACTAGTCTCATGAGCACACGAAACTCAGTTTCTTTCTGCTCCCCTGCTAAAAGTTTAACTTTTAGTGGTATAATGGAAAACCCATGAGTTGGCAAAAAGTTAAAGTCCTAACATCCAAGCAACATGCAACAAAGGAAAGACAACCAGGAACAATAGGGTGGACACCCAAGTCTCATATGAGCAGCTGGAGAAAATGGGGTGCCGACACTCAGCGTACCAACTTAACCAACTCGAGGGGCCTTTGCTTGCGTTCCGAGCCGCAGAAGCCTCTGCAAGGTGGGCCAGGCAGAGTTCCAGAAGTCCCGATGTCGCGTGCGGTCCCACCAGAGCCTCATGCAACCCGCCTGCACGCAAAACTCGCTTGCCAGGACACGGAAATAAACGGTTCACCTTTCGGGAATGAAGGTTAACCAGGACATGGAACCCTTTACACGCCACCATTTGTAGAAGGAAATGCTTTCGGAATTGGAGCCCCCTTGTGGGTTCCATGTGGGTGGAAGCCCGTCCTAGTATTGCATGCTCCCCTCCAAAAGTGACAAACCCGACCATAAGGCTAATCAACCATGGGGTCATTGCAAGGGCCACTGGATTTCCCCCTGAAGAATGTCTTTTGTGGCGGCTTCCAATCCTTGGTTGCTGTTGACCCCTCTGCAAGCTTAACTTTTTGGGGTTTAGTGGAAAACCCAACTTGATTTCAACCAAAAAGTTAAAGTCCAAAGCTCCAAACCCAATAGCAGTTAAGAATCAAGCTGCTTCTTTGAAGAGTGGCGTTTCTGGTGGCTTCCAATCACAATGCCACTTTTCAAGGTCCCAACGACGCCCGGAACCCGTCCGAAACCTTCCCCCAGTTCCGCTCCGAGGCTCAGGAAGCTGCGGCGCAGGCCCAGCAGCGTGCGCCGGCTGCCGCAGATCAACCGCAACAAGTCTGGCGCATCGACGCAATGGGCCGAATGGAAATGTCAGATGCTTTCGTTGGAAAAACTCTATTGCTTGCTTCCTTCCTTGTCCATTATTTTCGACCATCGTTATTAAAAAAAACAACCGATCGCTGTTTCCCCTGGGGTTCTGGTGGTTTTCTGAAAGGAAGGATCCCTGGAAAAGAATGGGGAAGTGTCCCCTAGAAAAACGGGACACAACACACACCATGGAGGCTGAGGAAGGCTAAAAATCAACATTTGGACCAACAAACAACACTGATTTTCATGAGACATGTGTAAATATAGTGGATGGACAAATCCTGCCCCAGCTGGAGTTCTTTGATTCCCTGTGAATATTGGGGCAAGCCACCTATTAACCCGTCGGGATTGTGAACATCCACAGTTTTACAACCTCCAACCGAAACATTGCACATCTACATGGCCATACACATGCAATGATCAGCTGGCTTGTCCAAAGATCCCCACAAGCTAAGAAGGTAAGCTGATTACTCGTTAGGAAACAACCATCTTTCGAGAGCAGCCAAGTTACAGTAGTTGCAAAGCTTGAGGTAACAAGCAAGGAAACCCCAAGTAACGAACCTCAAGAGTATCTGAGGGCCAACTTACATGCACCAAATCTCGGTTGTTTTCTGCTCCCCTGCTAAAAGCCTAACTTTTAGTGGTTTAATGGAAAACCCATCAGTTGGCAAAAAGTTAAAGTCCTAACAGCCCTTGGCAAAATGCACCAAAGAAATGGACTCCTAAAAAGGGGATGGGCTTTGGGGTACCCTGCAACCTCCGTCTTTCGAGATTTTTGGTGCTTGGGGGCTCCGGACTTGATGCTGCAAACCTGCCCCTGTACAGCGCGTTGGGGGGAACACGTTTGCCGCCCCAAAGAACTCGCACTGCTTCGCTTCGGGGCGGAGGTCCCAAAACCATCTGGCATTGGGCTTCATATCTTCGCATTGGTCAGTCATACTTCGCTCTAGAAAGGGAACGCCATAGCACCGGTCCGAACGGATCCGAAGCTGAATCTTTCCCAGGGCATCTACCCACTAAGGACTCACCAAGTGGGTGGCTCACATTTTAAAAAAATCCGGTTACCACGGGGTACTTTCCCTGTTTGCCCTGTTGCTTGGAGTATCTTGGAGTCTATTCTGCTCTGCGACCTTCTTCTGGGTATTGTATGTTGCTCCTTTGGGCATCTTAGGATATTTTGCCTGGGGCTGTTCTTTCCAGCTTGCACTTGCCTTTGTTTCAGGCAACCAGCCACAAAAGAAAGACGCATGGGAGATTGACGAGAAATATGAGGCGCTTTCACCAAACTCCAGAGACATTTCACCCGCGGGGGTTTTCAACCGGAACGCTTGTTCGCCCGGGGTCAACGCGTTGCGAAGGCCTGCTGCAAAGGCCAAGGCCTCCAGCGCCTCTCGGGGGGTGAGGGGGGGAGGCGAGCTTTGACTCGGTGGCATATGTCTGAAAACTCAAAAGAAAGCTTGAGCCCCAAAAGAAGACCCGGCAAAAATAGAGAGAGTTCTGGAGACCTGCTACCTGTTCCAGCTTCTGCTTTTTCGGGGCGTCCCAAGGTAGGTGTATCCCTTAAGGTCCTCAGAGACCGAATCGCCGTTTGGCTTTCCTTCAATAGGAAGCAAGGCCTGGTGGTTTAAACCAATATGCCACAGTCAAGGCCTACAATGAATACCACCCAAAGTAAAATTTATTTATTTGGGGGGGGGGGTTCAGGGGTTTCCACTACGGTCCTCAGGGGCCCTTTGCCGTGCAAGCTGCGAAATAAGGAATTTATATGACATTGCTCACTGTTAAAGGCAGATTACAAAAGAGCGGAAGTGCCGAAAGATGCCGAAAGTACTCGAGTAACAAGGGCCTTCATCGGAAGCTTAGTTTATTTCTTGTTTTAGTGTTGGGTCAATTAAAAAGTCACGGGGGCGATGTGACTTTTTGGATTTTGGCCTGAACAAAAATATGTTCTTCATAGGCGGGCATTCATTTATAGGGGGAGCGGATTCCTTGTCCGGGTCCCCCCAGGTTCAATTCCTGCCACATGGACTGCAAAAAGATCAGGAAGCTACGGCCCAGCATCCAGTTTCACCTGCTTTTTGCAGAGCCCTGGGTTTTCCGGGCTGTTGGCTTCCCTTCAAAGTCGAGTGAAGAGACGACAGGATTCTGAGATTCCCACAAAACTTGGCTGCCTCAGATTCCCTGCTAAAAGTGACTAACTTTGAGTGGGTTAAGTGCGGAAACCCAACCACTAAACACTACAAAGCCAAAAAGCAAAGGAACCGGATGGCTGGGAGCCACAAAGAAAAAGTTGGACTTGACAGAGCGAAATTGTATTACGCAAGGCGCGGAGGCCCGAATTTGCCACAAACAAGTCCGGGAACTCCAGGAGTGAGATAAATCTAGTAAGCAGCATGCTGGAAAGAACAACAAAATCTTGGCTGGGAAAATAATAATGATAATAAAAGCATTGAGGTTGGTCCAATGTCTTTTTGGTTGGTTTCTTGGTCGGACCTTGGCTGGACCAAATGAATATGTTGGTTCCTATATTTCGGTTGGATGTCGTCCTGTTTTGGTCGGTTTCTTCCTTTTGGGCTTTCTGGGAGTCCCTCAGCATGAACTACCCGATTGCACCGAATTACCCCCCTTTCGGCCTCCATGTTTTTCCATGTCCTTCCATTTGCTCTTTCGCCCCCTGGAAAAATTAAGAAACTGCTTCGAGCAGTGAAATCCATTCCCTTTAAAAACCTACCAGGGAAATATCGAGAACAAAAAAACAAACATTTCGGCAAATGAGCCACAGCCACAATCCAAATCCATTCGCATTGAAACTTTGTACCCAGAACCACGTATAGAATTAAGACGAGGCGGCCGCACCCATTTCCTGCTTGGGATCGTCCCACTCTCAAAATTACCCGGAGTGCTGATTGTGACTCAAATGGAAGCGTCTACTAGGCAAAACTGTTGGGTGATGTAGATCCCCCACCAAAAAGTTTAACTTTTTGCAAATGAAACAAACATATGCGGGGTATTAAAAAGTTAACGTCTAAAGACCCAACCCAATAGCAATCAAACACTCACTTTGGTTACATTAATTCCCCCTAAATCTCAAACCCACCTCAGAGGAGTGACTCAAGCCTCGGTCCCCCGCCCTCCCCCGCCCTCCCCCGCCCTCCCCCGCCCTCCGGCGCCCTCCGGCGCGCTCTCCGCGCTCCGGCGCCTCCCTGGGCGGCGCTTTTTGCAGCCGCTCCGACAGCCCCTGGACGCACAGGGCGAAGTCGGGCCCGCCGAAGAGAAGCTGCTCCAGCCACTGGGGCAGGCTGATCCTCGACTGCCGTGGGCTTGTTGTGTCTAGTAAGGAACGGCCGTTTCCAGTTGGCCAGCCAAAAATTGGTTGCGAAATTTGGAGCTTCAAGTTTGCTTTCCAGTTGGCCAGCCCAAACTTCGTTGCTTTTAAATTTGGAGCTTCAAAAGCAACATTTCTCTATATGTGTGTTAAAAAGGTGTCGATTCTAGATAAACTCTAGTCAAGAACCGACTGCCATGGGTTGTTCTCCGTGCGCTTTTTTCCCTGCTTGCCCCAACACCAAAAAGCACCCCTTTAAAAAGGCCTCTAAGATCGGCTTTGGGGAGAATGTGCTTTTGTTTTTTGGTCTAAAGGAGGTATCACTTATGTCCAACGTGTCCAAAGGGTCCCCTATTGATGTTTACACCCAGAATACTTTGCATGGTCGAAATCGAAATCCGCTCACAGTCACCACCGAAATAAACTACCCAACGGTTTCTCATTCGATAGCGCAAATACCAGCAAACGTGCTGGATTCGACCACTTAGGTGGTGCGAAATGGATTTCGTCCATCCACACCTTTGGATTGACTTGCGGGATTTGGTGGTGTTCCGGTTGTAGCTTGAGGCAAACGGCACCGCTTGGCAGGTTTAAGGAGAAAGCCAAAGGGGGACCCAACTTGGTAACTTGATTAGGGTCAAAATGTCCGAAACTGCAACACCAAAGCTATGCCCTTTCCATTCCCTCAGGGTTCATTGGTATTTTTTGTCACTGTTCTTGGCATGTCTTTAGCTGGGTGCATGCTGTCGATGGACAAAAAACGCATTTGTTGGCAGATGGGTTGTCGTCCCAATATTAATGGGCTTCATCAATGTCAACCGGCGCCTGCTGTGTTTCTGTCCATCCACACAAGTTTGCCTTTAAACATGTTGCCTCTTTGTTTTTGACATTTAGCATTTGCCTTTTAGTTCCTGGCTTTTTACTCGGGCGGCCATCTGGCAACCTTGTTTTCCTCTGCAGTTTGGCGTGGCCCGAAGGTTCCTGGACGAAGACAGTCGTGTTTTGCATTGGGGGCAAAAGCCAAAGTTTGGATTGGTTGCACGATATCTCAGCTTGGGACTCTTTGCGATTGCAATTTTCCCAACAAGGAATCAGTGGAAAACAAAGCAAGCACCCAGGTTAGTTTGGTGTTCATTCTGGGTCAACATTCCTTCGGCCACAGTCCAAATACCAATGGACATAACATCCCCTATCTCCAGGCAGTGGAACTGGGTCCCTTCAAGTGAACTTGTTCGCTTGGGGGACCCCCGGCATCACATCCGTCTCGCCCAGGAGTTGCCGCGACACACACCAAGTAGAGGCTGGAAGAATTGAACTTTGAACCAACTTGACTAGGGCCTCTAGTAGAGCTTAGTACAAGGGTACCCTTTTTCTGTAGTCTATTTTAGTCGGGGAACCCTCCCAAACCCACCAAAAAAGATTCTGAATTATTCGAGGCACCAGGAAATAAAAGGTCACCTTGTGGAGCCATGGCTAAAAAATGGTCCAACCAGGTGGCCAACAAATCCCCACAAAACTACTCAACCCCAAGTTGGAATCGACCTACCTAAAGCTCACTTCGGGGACTTTGTCTTAAGAGAAGGATTCAAACATCCTCAGGAATGCAGAGGCTAGGAATTTTTAGGCGGCCATGAACAACCAATTGTTTTGCTTGGTGCGCCTATTGGAAGATGCAGTTTCAATATGTCAAGTTGGTTCAATGTTCGAGTCTTCCAGCCACTTTGGTGTGTCCCGGCAACCGAGACGGCTGTGATGCTGGGGGGTCCCCCAAGGAAAAAGAGAATCCTACAACTAGGTCCCCCAGCTAAATCTCTAAAATTGTTGTGTGAAATTGGGATCAGCAGATCCTTCGGTCAGTTTCCTTGGGAGAAACACTTGTAAAATAAACTTCCTTTTTCTGTCCGTGGCCAGTACCCAGTGCGCACTTATCGCAAGGCCGATTCATTTCCCACGGGCTGCAAATTCTGAAAACCGCAGGCGGAGAATATGAGCACTCCACTGGAATGACCCTGTGGAAACCAACAGGTCAAAAGGTCGATTCGCTCGGGGCAACTGAGCCCCATCAACTCCAGTTAAAGAAATACGGGGGCGTTCCCTGCCAAAAGTGATGATTCCCCACTAAACCCAGGGCTACACCGGGGTTGATTAACTAGGTCTTCCAGTAGTTCAGGATAGAACAAGGGTACCCGATTCTTTTCTGTAGTGTATCTTAGAAGGGGAACCCTCCCAACCAAAAAAGGGGAGAAAAGGACTCGGCAAGCTTTTTTGCATCTACCATGGCTCTGCAAGGGATGGTCTCAAAATGGGCGCGAAAGGAGTTCCATCTGCAAAAAGGTGTCCTCACATCGTCTATTTTACTAGGGGAACCCTCCCAAAAAAAAGGGTAGAAGGGCACTACTGGGGGACCTAGCTGTTATGGGGTCAACATTGTTGCATCCCCCCCCACCCCCCCCCCCAAAAAAATGGAGAAAAGGGGGGGCCTGGGGGAAAGAGGGAGGAGTGTAGGGGTTATTGGGTCAAATGTTGTTATCCAACGTTTTAACACCCTTGTTTGATTTCATCCTATATTTTGTTGTAGGGTGTTAGGGGTGGATTTTCTGGGGGCCGACATTTTTTTCATTTGAAAGAGTTAGCCCTTTTAGTAGTTATTTTGTTCTGGGGTGTTGGTGGTTCATTTGTTTATTCCTATTCTTGTTCAAAGTCACTTGTTGTTTCCATGTATTCTCTCACAGTATCGTTATTGTTTTCTTGACCTTTCACTCTTAGTTGGTGCTTACTTGTTTGTTGGTGTTTTTTCATTCTGTATTTTCCTACCATGCATTTACATAAAGGACATTCCACTTTCAATTGGTTATAGTCTTTCTGTTTTTCATTTATGTCTTCTTTGTTCTTTTCTCTATATTCTTTTGCTGTTTGTTTTAATTCGTCTTTATGGTTTTCACGATAGTTCTTTTTCTGTTCTTTTAAAGTGTCTTTGTTATTCTCTCTATATGTCTTATTCTTATCTGCTATTTGTTCTTTGTTGTTTTCGTAATACTCCTTTGCCTTTTGTTGTATTTGTTCTTTGTGTGCTTCTCTATACCGTTGTTTGCTCTCCAAGCATACATTACATTGTTTTCTTCCTTCGTTGAACTTTTCTAACAATTGAAAGACTTTACATTTGGAACATTGCTTTTTGTCTGTCATTGGTCTCTATATGTTTAAGGGGTTATTACTTTAGATAAGTTTAAGGGGTGTTATAGGTTAAAAGTTCAGTATAATTATAACATATAAGATTTTACATGTTATTATTATATTATGATTATAATTTCAGCTCAGGATAATAATCTAATTGGTTTGTCTTACTTCTTTCATACATCATTTTAAAAATAATATTAATATCTCTCAATGTATTTTGAAAATTAAACTTTTTACTTTCAATAAATAATTTGATATTTTGTTTAACATCTTCTCCTTTCTCTTGACTATAACCCAACATCCATAATATATCATAAATCATGTCATATTTTTCTTACTGATTTTAAGAAACTGTTTAACACAATCGTAAGGTGGTATTTTATTTACAGTTAGAAATATTAAAATATCATCTTCTACATTTCTATTATGTATTCTTTTTATTCCCAACAGACATTTGATTAAAAATTGATTATCTCTCCAAGTTTTACAATTTTTACATATGTCTTCTTCACCATCCATTTGCCCAGACCGCCACAGGACAGAGTTTCAAAAGTGTTGGTTTTCACAGGGAAAAGAAACCCCACAGTCAGGGAAATGACTTTTGGGGAATGGGGAAATCTAACCCATAACTTTGGGAAATGTTTGTATTTTGTTGTATTCCTTGAAACCCCGTTGTCAGTGAAATCAAACACAGGGAAGGGGGAAATGACACAGAGGGAAAAAAGAACACATATTTTTGTTGATAAACAAGTGTCTGGGGAAATGAGTGACAACTTTCAAGGAATTCACTATAGTTAAATCGGGGAAATGGGCTTCGATGAAGAACATCCCTGACAGGAACCGAGTGAGCCACTGAGAGGAACCAACCGAGCCTGTCACGCTAAACATCTCTAATAATTTCATTCTTATTAGAGATATTTAGATATTAATATTTTCACATACATATCGTTGATGTTTGTCGCTTCGCTCGTGCCTTCTTATATCACATTTCCTAAAAACACCACCACATTCACATTCAATAGTTTCTTTTCTTTTTTCAAGGATTGTTTCTTTGTTTTGATGGTAATGTTCCCTGCTTTTATTACATATATGTTCTTTGTTGTTTTCTGCGTATTCCTTCCTCATATTTTGATAGTGTTCCTTATTGTCTTCCTTCCACTCATTAATTGTTCTACCTGCCACACATCTATTCACACAATCATTATTTTGAATGTAATAACCTTCTCTTTTCAATAACTGTTCTCTGTTTTCACATGGGTAGTCTTCTAATAATTCAATCTTACAGTTGTCCATTCCATATTCATCAAACAACAAACGACAGTTTGTTTTATTATTCCATTGTTCTGCCTTGTTATAATTTTGTCTATGTCTTGCCATTCTTTGGCTCAAGCTTTCACAGGTGCTTCCGATGTAGCACTTATTATAACCTATATCAGTTATTTTGTAAATCTTTGCATTTCTATATTTACTGCTATCCATTAATAACCTAATGTATCTTTTCTTTAACGCAGTTTATAATGTCCATAAGGCAGTGAATTGAAAGCATCAATGTAAAACCTTTTATTTTCATAATTACTGAGTGATTGCTTGACTTGAGACATTGAAAATAATTGATGGTTGCGACTACGAATAAAATTATATGTTATTTCATGCTTTTTGTTTTGAAATAATGCTTCGTGATAGTTTTGGTAAGTCAGTTCTTTCTTCACCTTGTGTTTCACTACACCTTTTGATTTCTTTTGTTCTTCTTCTTCACCGTGTATTGTAAAAGCATACGATTTGGGCTTTAACCCTATGAATTGTGTTATTGTTTGACCGTTGCACTCATCCTTGAAATAACCGAGTTTTTTCTTATTTGTTTTGTCATGGCAGGGGTGTTCAGGTGGATAATCGCTAAAGTCCATATATTGGTTTAATTCTTTGAAGTCCTTGTAGATGTCCTCAGTGAATGTTTGAATTACATAACTGTCAGTATCAGTATAAACCAGTTTGATGTTTTCATTATACTTCTTTTTCAATACATCATAGTAAAACTGATACATATGTAATTTGCTTAAATCTAAAATGCTCATTCCTAAGAAAATCGGTTTGTCCAGTTTCAGTTTCGCTTTAGTTTTTTCAACTCCTACAAGGTTTTCATTAATAATAAATCTATTTTTGAATGTTGGATTATTAACACATTTTTCATATCTTACCTCATTATCAACTAATTCAAAGTCCATATGATTTCGTTTGTCTTCCATAGTTTTTCCATACACAGAATTGTTCATTAATTTGAATAAATCTTTCTCAAAATCGCTTTTGGCTTCTTTCCTTTTACCAGTGTTGAAGTCAATCCACGGTTTCAACCAAGCCCTCTGTTGAAACTTTATTATCCTATGGACTTTACCCATTTTCAATCCCATTTTCAAGTAATACTGTAAAGTCTTGATATGAACCACATATTTTTCTTTATCCTTTAGATTTAATATTAACTTACTTGTTTTCTCGTCCTTGGGACTTTTACCGTCATAATATATTTTGAAGACTTGCTTTTGATAGTCGGAAAGCATATTCACATTTACATTCATTATTTCAGGCGCTAGTGGATAGTCAGAGTGGAAGTCGTGCAATGTTTCGGGATATTCCAAATCAACTTCCATAATATAACCGAACTCATCGTTTTCATTCCATTTTTCAACACTGGGCGTTTTCTTTGCCCACTTGATATTTTTTAGCGGTAATTTCTGGGACATTGCTAAACCATACAAGTTATTAGCATCCAAGTAGCTAATATAATTTGATGGCTTGTTCTCATCATATGCTTCCCCCATATACTTATTATTTGCCACCGCTAATTTATGACTAACCTGACACATACCACCTCTCATTCCCTTTTCAACCATCTCAAACATTTCTTGGTCATGCAATTGTTCTATTTCAACACCAGTTTTTAGAAGCATCGCGTCCCATGCGAAATTTGGCAACGTATAATAATGAGCGGGGTCTAAACCGTAGTATTCCATACACAAGTCTCTAAAGTTTTCAAATACATCGGTCAGTAGTAAAACATCAGTTCAAGTCGTGATACTGCCCGAGTGTTCTATCCCGAAGTGCTTCCATACTTTCAGTGCCCTTTCATAATCTTTATCACTTACATGTTCTTCACTCTTACTGTAAAACTGTAAAACGTGGTGGAGCCCTTTCCTTAAATCTTTCAAAATCATCAAAGTAGTCATAAGGATAAATACCCTTGTCAGTCAATAAATCCAAATCTGCATCGGTTTTAACATACGGGTTTCTAACACTGTATCTGAAATTGTTCTTCCAATTCTCACGCTTTTTATCATCCTCATATTTACTCAACTTCACCAACTTATCCAACGAAGACGATAAGAAACTGAAACTGTCCTTGAAACAAAGATTTTTAAAACCAAAGGTTATAAACTTTTCGCTGTTCTGAGCGATACATTCTATTTTAGAATTCTTGTTCAGTTCGTGAGCCTTGTTGATGATTAAGTGGGCATCATAGTTTTTAAGGTTATGAAGAAACACAGGGATTTTATAATATCTCATACTAAATCGTAGATTGCAGTCCTCGTGGGCGCAACCTCTATACTGTCCCGTAAAGTGGCAATGGTCCCAACACTTCTTTTCTCCTTCCTCAAATTTGTTTCCACAAATGAAGCAGTTAGTGGCATTATTGAAGTCCTCCCAGTCCTTCTCGGTTTCAATACGGTCTTTGTCCTCCTTCATTTTCTCCAAAACTTCCTCTCTGACTTTATTGATTTTCTCAACAAATTTATCCATACAATCCTGACCTCTGTATAAGTAAGGCTCACTACTTCCGGTTATAGCATTGACTACATTAATCATAAAACCACACGGACGATGATTTTGATATGATGTAGTTTTAGCTTTTGCCGATTTGCTTTTAACATCAATTGGCACAGTTAAACATTCAAAGTCGGCATAGATTACGAATGGAGCTTTAAGTTTCTTGAAATGGTTTTTGAATGCTATTGTTTCACCTGCTTCTGGCATTTCTATTTTTTGACCCTCAACTGCTAGACATCCCTGTTCTTCGTGTTTCTTTAAAAGTTCTTCTGATTGAAAACCATGAGAGCAGGTTCTACAATGATACTTTTTAACTTTCTTTTTGTTAGTCTGACTACTCATTAACTTATCGTAATTTTTGATATAAGCGTAATGCGATTTAACTTCATCAGTCAATTTAATTAAATCGATTTTGTGTTGTGCTTGTGGGTTGTTGCTTCTTTTGTATAATAAAATAGTTTTACTATTCGTATCGGGGTTTATGTAATAAACATTGACCGATATGTGTTTGTTCTGTTCTTCAAATAGTTCAATCTCATCATTACCTACTGGAAAGTCTATTCCGTCCCATTTGATAAATTTGTCATCTACATATTTCTTATAATGATACATGTCGCAGGGATGGTCTTTTTTGAATAACTCATAAAATCCACATTGAACGGAATATTTAAAACATAAGTCATCCTCATTTTTAATGTTAATACAAGCCTTTTTGTTTGCCACCCAGTCGGGCAATGGAATAAAGGATGAACCACGGGTAGGATTGTACCTATCATAACTGATGACTAACTTTTCAACTTGACCAAGAACCAATCCCGACTGAATGTATTCGGTTATTTCAATTTGTGTCTCAATGTCGTGCCCAATGTTGTTTAAGACGGTGTTCAACTCGTCGGGATTATGAATATTGTATCTTCTGCTTCTTAACCGCCTTTGAATAAGTTCGTTGTCGGGATTTTTGAATGATAAATCGGTTTCCACGATTATTTTCATGTTCGGGTTTCTGTTCAGGAATTCGGCCAGTCGTTGCTTCTGGTATTTTAAGTAGGATAAACCTTTCATTCCCTTTAATCTTATATCACTTACCGAGTAGGTGTTGGCGTATCCCTTGAACGCTTGTTGCTCGTCTGTGATTTTGGACTTGAAACGCTTGACATAATCCTGTAAGGGTCTGCCTCTCGTTAGTTTTAGATAATTAGCACCTTTCATTAAAAGGCCATGCTTTCTATATCCGTCACTCCTTGCCACTTCCTTTAGTTTCGTGTTCAATACGTTTGAAACTGGTTTGTTCTTATCATATCTGTAGGTCTTATCACCTATTTTGAGTTTTTGTGTTTGCCTCCCTTCTTTTTGTATTAGTTCGCCTTGTTGGCTGTTTAAAATGAAATCTATAATTTTTTTTCTGTCATGGTAACCATAATACTATACTCTATATAATATAAGGTATTTTCTCTTTAAGTAGTTTTTCGGGCTGGGGTTGACTGTTGGAGAAAATGGGTTTCGGGTTGAGAATGAACGCATTAATCTCATTAAGTGTTTTTAATAAGATGAATGATTATTATTTTTTCATAATGTGCATTGTCGCGAAGCTTGCGAACAAATTTTAGATTTCTTGTGTTTAGATAAATTTGATTTGCTTGATATCGTCCTTCCGCAGTCCTCACAAGTGTAAGACTGTTTTAGGTTTTTGTTGTAGTAATTCTGGTGGTAGTTCTTCTGGTCGTCCCTCCACCTCACGGGTTGCTCACTGTCATCGCTCGAAGTCTGTTTCTGTTCGCTTATCATCTGTAAGACTAAGTCGTTTTCTGCTTTCATCAGTTCAACCATCATATCAAATTCGTCATTCGTTATTCTCTGTTTACTATTACCGTTAATAAAAATTCCTGTCATTTTACTATATTAGGGCGTTTTGTCTTTAAGTAGTTTTTATTTTTTCTTCTTGCCTCGGCTACTTTTTGTATTTGTGCTTTCTGGGCTTCTACTCCTGCTTCTTGTTTCCATTTGTTCCCTCGTCCATTCACTACCTCTAGCTATTTCTTGGGGTGAGTTGCTCCTGCTTCTTGTTTCTAATTGTCTTCTGTTCATTTGATTATCTCTTGCTCTTTCTTCTGGTGAGTGGCTTCTGCTTCTTGCTTCTACCTGTCGTCTTGACCAGAATGATGCCCTTGGATGTTCTTCTTCCTGTTCCCTTGATTGTTCTGATGGTGTGGATGTCTTCTTGTCATCACGTTTGAATAGTTCAAATACGCTCTTGTCTTCTCCACCTAAAAATATGTTTCTTAACGACTTTATTTCTCGGCTTTCCTCTTTCTTCTCTTCCTCTTTCACGGTTGATGCTGACGATGATGACGTTAAATGAAGACTTTGTAAATCTTCCTGCTTTTCATCAGTCTGTTTTAAATCAGTATCTTTTACATCGGTTGGTTCATCTGACTTTTTCTTTTCTTCAGTCCTACCTGAAATTGCATTACTATAAATTTCATCAGTAAAATCTTTTGCTATATATCGTGTTGTTTGTACGTCTGCTTCGTTGTTTTCATAAAACTGTGATGTTGGCGCTACTTCATCAAACATATCAGGGAACAATTCGTGTTGAAGAACTTGTTCATCAGTTTGAACCCTAGCATTCAACCGTAGTCTCCTATCGTATTTTGAAAGGTCAAAATCGTCAAAATCTATATTGTTGATTGACAAGTCAATTACCTGTCTTTCGGGGATGATTTCAATTTTTAATCTGTGCGTCATCGCTTCCTTTAGCATTTCTTCAAAAGTAGGGCGTCGGCGTAATCCATAATATTTATCAGTCATATTAAATATTATATATTTTATTAAACTTCCGCTGGTATTTCTTTAACCGAACCATCCATCACGGTTGGACTATCTTCTTTTTCCTTAGGTCGTGGGTGGAAAACTGAGTAATACACTTTATCATTGTAAAACCTTACTAATTTCAATCTGTGTTCCTTCTTGATAAAATCACCATCGCTATTAATTAAAGCATTATATAACTCAGTGAATTCTTCATGAACACTGTCTTTAATCTTTCTAAATCCTTTCAGTTTGTCCATGACTGTTTTCATCTCTTCTGGTCTGCTTGCAAGATAAGCGGGTGTTAGTTCAGACGCTCTTTTCTTAAACTCGTTGTAACCATAAGCGTCTTCTGCTTTTGATTCTACTTCAACAACTGGGTCGTCTTCTCGTTCATCTTCTTCTTCGCCTTCCTCTAATGGTTCTAATTCTGGCATTTCATCAGCGGACACCATTGAATGAACTTCTACACCGGCAGGATATGAACTCTTTGATACAGCACTTGCCATTTCTTCGTGTTGTTCTCTCCAACGTCTCATTCGTTCAGCGAGTTCTTCTTTCTGTTTGTTTGTTTCCGCCAATCCTTCTTGAATGAAAGACTGGTGTTGTTTCAGTGTGTCAGCAAGTTTCAATTCATCATTAAGTTTAGCTCTTACACTGTCAGCGTCCGACATTGCTCCTTTCATAACTTCTCCTCTCCGGTCTAGTTCTTGTTTCTTTTGAATGTCTAAGGCGTCCTTATTATCAAACTGACTACCGTATTGGTTTAATCTGTATCTTGTCGCTTTTCTGTCTATCACATTTTCAATTGATGGACGGTTCTCATCTCCTACCAACGTTTCTTTCAATAATTCATCATAAGAAGGTCTCAAATGTAGTTGTGATTTCAATGACCCTACTTTTACCGGTCCTACTGTATTCAATCTACTAATTGATTTAATCATAGTATATTAATTATTTAGAAAAATAAATTAATCAGATATATTCTTAATCATTTCTTCTAAATGCTTCTTTCTTACAGTTAGTTGTTCCTTCGTTTGTATTCCATCTGGTGTCCGTGTGTTGTCTAATATGTTTCTTATTCTGTCTAATTCCTTTCTATAACTTTCGGTTCTGTTGCTTTCAGCTAAATCATTTCTATACTTTATTAATGCTCCTTGTGATTGTCTCGCTTCCAGTGTGTCCTTCAACTGTTTAAAATAATTCATTCTTGAAGCAACTCCCCATAAATCTGAAACATTATAATGACGTTCTACTTGAGGCGCCCTTTTAAATTCTACATTTCTATGACTTCTCATAAGCATGATTAATATATAATATAATTAGATTATTATTTAAAACATTGATGAAGATAATTTGTTTATTTTTTCTTGTTTATCTTGTTTTTTCTTTTGTTTAAGTTCTTCATAATGTTGGCTTAATAGTTCTGTTGCCGTGGGTTTCTTAATAGTTTCTTTAATCACTTCTTGTTTAATCTCATTCTTAATTTCTTCTTTTACTTCAGGTTTTATCTTTCTAATATTCTTTTGTGGATTGACTGGTAATAACTCAGTAGGTGCTCCCTTACAATTTTTGGGATGTGAGTGTCTCAAACTTTTCAATGTCATCTTTTTAGAGCATTGTTCACATTCTACTAATTCAACTTCTTTTTTAGTTCTTGGTAATGCTTTTGCTTTCGCTTTTGGTTCAGGAAGGTTTAACTTCTTCTGGCGTTGGTTCTTCATTAACTGTTTCATTTTGTTCAACGACTTCATTATTAACAGGTGCTTCTTCTGTTTTAGTTTCATTATTAACATCTACTACCTCAATACTTGACATATAATATATTCTATATATTTTCTATATGGAAAAATTAAAGAATATATTTAAATAATATCGCTTTTCACAAACAATAATGACAGGGATACATTTACTCCATTTAAATTAATTTCATTTCCTAATGAATTACTAATCCAAAAATCTAATTGTTTAAAGCTTCTATTTGATACATCCAAGTAATCCAGTGGGTTTAATTCAGAATCAAAGACAATTCCCGCGTGTGGTGCTGAGACTGGTACTTTCTTAACAACTGTGCTATCTCCCGTTCTTAAATTTACTTGATTATAATTAGACAACTGAGAAGAATGAATATAAATATTTCTAATGGGCTGAAGATTAACGAAACCAGAAACATAAGCATTACCATATTGATAAACATTCATTTGATAATTTCCTAAAACTTCATTAACAGACTTTAAATCATTAGCATCAAAACTTCCAATCCAAATATAACTTTCATATATTATCTTCATTTGTTCATCAGTTAATACTGCAAATTGTCTATCGGCATAGTTTGAAGAAATCGTGATTTTATTAGTTTTTACACTGTAAGTAACTTCATAAGTATTTGAGAAATTAACATTATCAACAATACCGTTAATTTTTGATTTTAATTCTGTTGCCAGTTCTGTGCCAGTATAAACTCCTTCTGCCAATGCAACAGCAATCCAATGAACATTTGTATTATCTTCATCTGGAACTAACGGAGAAGAATAAAAGTATAGTATATTATTTAATCCTGACTGTATTGAATACCACGAGTTAGGTAATGTTACTTCGTGAATGTAGCAATGAACCCCGTTGTCTGTTTGTAATGTTTCCGGCAATTCAACTCTAAAATTTGATGATGTACCTCTAATCCTATGAGCACTGTCAATATAGACCTTCTTGTATGTCAACATAATATATTTTTAATTAGAAAATAAATTTTCTAATTAAAAATTATTCTGTTGCTTAGGACTTCGTCGTATGTGAGCATTATTAATTAATTTAGAAATTAATTTATAACTTTAATTATATGATTAATAATAAAAAGTTAATTTATGAAATGAAGCATGGGAAAATTAAACATTATCAACCTTATAAGAAAACAACTAAAATAACTAATGTTATGAAACAAACTGACAAAATATTAAATAGTTATTATCCTAATTCAAATTTAACTGATGCACAAGGATTAAGTAGAGCATATGGCAATGGTCAGGGTTTTTATATTGATGGTGATAAAATGTATGTAAGCGGTACATTTGGAAAAGGAACGTTTGGAGGTGCTGTTAATGACATTCTGGCAGATGTAGGACTTCCCTTTAAAATGACTAAATATTCACAACGATATAAAGACACATCAACAGCATTGGATGAAAACAATGAAGTTAAACATCTTATAACACATAGTCTCGGTTCAAGTGTAGGGGCACAAATAACAAAAGATTATCCTGAAAGAGAATTAACTTTAACCACTTATGGGCGCCGTTTATATCACGAAGGTCTAAAATTACCGATGATTACATTAATTTTAGAAGTATCTTAGACCCTGTCAGTATTGCTGACCGTGGCGCTATAACTGTTTATACTGGTTCATTAAATCCATTTACTAACCACGATTACATAACTGGATATGGAGACCAAGGTAAAGATGTTTCAAGAAGCAATGAACCGGTAAAGGAGATAATATAGTTAAATAAGTACTTAAATATATAGCTATATAATATTATATATGTATAATCAGTTAAAAGAAAACTTGACAGAAAGTGAAACAAACTTTAAACCATTAACACTTGTAGAAAGATTAAGGGATTTAAATAGAGATAATAAACGAACACATGTAAAATGTCTGTGTGGATGTTTCATTATTAGGAGTGTCAGAGTTAGACCTGACTATATTGAGTATAACTGGATTACTTCAATTTATAATATGATTGTACCAAAATATATAAATGGTTATGTCCTCATCAATGACAACACTAACAATTGTAATCATACTCAATCAGACCTTGATGAAATAGTAAAAAGAAAAAACGCAAAACTATTTTCATATTATTGTTATGATACAACGTAAGAAATATGACAATGAAACAACGGATGATATGATTAAGAATGAAAATAAAAAGTATAAGAAAAGTACATATGAAGAAATTAGAGAATTAGTAATGGAGAAAGAAAAAGGGAATAATCCAGTTGAAGATAAGATTAAGAAAAAGAAAATGAAAATATTTAAAAATAATAATTCTAATCAAAAGGATTACACTAAATTATTCAATTTGTAAAACATATATAAAATATGTTTTAGAAATTAATGAAATTACAAGTTCATCAATTTGTAAAACATAATTATTAATTATGTTTTAGAAATTAATAAATGTATAAATTTATCAATTTAGTTTAGTTTAAATTATTTCTAAATTAAATTATATATAGCAATGGAAACTTTTAGTGCTGAAGATATTCTAATTGACAACCTCTCATTCAAGTTAAATAAAGGTGCAAGTTATATAAATGAGCGTCGTAGCGTTTCTTTCTTCCCGTCTGGTTCAAATATCTATAAACCTTCGTCTGGAAATCGTGTATTGAAAATCGCATTAAATGCAGAAGATAATAGTTGGTTAGACCCTCAATCGGTAATGGTGTTTTTCAATGTTTCAAACAAGGAAACTACAAACAACAAACGGTTACGACCTCTGTCTCCTGCTTACTGCTTTTTCAGAAGGGCAAGATTAATTGCTGGTAATCAACTTGTTGAAGACATTGACTACTACAATAGAAACCATCATATGATGAGTTGTTTGATGTCAAAAGGAGCAAGGGACAATGAAGACGCGCAAAGTTTTGGATATAGATACGATGACGATTTATCACAACGTTTTGCCGACCCTACATCTGGTGCTATTGGAAAAACTTATAACGCTGAAACAATCCCAGGCTTTACGTCTGAAATGGTTGTCGGATTTAAACCGATGCTTGGTTTATTTAATCAGTTTAAGTATATTCCATTAAAAGCGTGTCCTCTTGTTTTAGAACTCGAACTTGTCAGTAATTTCACCGATTGCATTGTCTCACCTGATGTTTCTACTGATTTCCCCGCCAGTGAGAGTGCGCCTAACACACATCAAAGCACAAGCGGTGAATTTGAACTTAATAATTGTTTTCTTCAATGTGATGTAGTTAGTCTTGACAATGACCTCCACAATAAATATGTTGCTCATCTACTTGATGGAAAAGAATTACCTATCACATATAATACTTACATTTGTCAGTCTAATTCAGTTGTTGGTCAAGCAACAATAAACACTACTGTTGTTCGTTCTGTGTCGAAACTCACTGCCACATTTATCACCTTCTATAAAGCAGATACCACGGGAGGAGCAAATGAAGTTCATAAGGAATACAACAGGTTTTACCATCCATCAACAAGAACAACCTTTTCAACTCACGGAAACTATAACCCTGACAATGACTTAGAATTTCAACTTCAATTAGGTTCAAAACTATTCCCTGAGTATCCTTGTAAAAGCTTAACGCAAGCGTTCTATTATTTGCGAAAGGCATTGAATTTACCTTTATTTCATCAACATCATTTATCTATTGAATTTAACCAATATAAAACCGACAAGTTCATCTTTGCTATGAATATGGAGAAGGTTCCCGATAGTTCATATACTGGAATAAACACGAAAGCCGGGCAACAACTACTAATCCGTGTTAAACCTTCTGGAAGTATGGACGTAAGCTTTATGCCTGATACAATATATATAACGTTAGTATCAGAACAAATATTATCCATTAGAGACGCCGGAGTTCAGATTTTAGATTAAAAATAAGTAAAAAATGCTTAAAGACATCCCGTAGCAGAACAAAGAAGAGAATACAGAGAAAAACACCACGACCACTTTTTAGAATGTAGGAGGGAATGGGCTGAAAAGAACCGTGAGAAACTGCGAGAGCAAAACAGAGCACAGAAAGCAAAAGATAAAGATAAAATCTATGAAAGAGATAAAGCCTGGAAATCAACTAAAATTGAATGTCCATGTGGTGGTAAATATACAAATTGTCATAAAGCGGAACATCTAAAATGTAAAAAACATCAAGATTACATTAACAATAATAATTAATATAATTAATTTCTACAATTAATTATATCGATTATGCCTTCAATAAATTTAACAAACTTTGAAAATGTTGTAGCACACACAATTAGCGAAATAAATGATACAGGAATACAAGATATAAAGACCATATACGCCAGTCAAACAGATATAATTGATTTACTTGACAACAAAGCAGACCAAGTAGATACTTACACAAAAGCACAGATTGACGCTAATTTTTATGATATAAATCAATCATACAATAAGACGGAAGTTAATGTATTATCAAATAATATTAGTTCAAACACATTTTTAATAGGTAATCTGACAATAACTTCAAATACAAATTTTAATAATATTTCATCAAATACAAATTTAATAAATAATTTAAATTCTACTATGTCAACTAATTTTAATAACATTAGTTCTAATTCTAACTTAATTAATACAAATATTAATAATATTTCATCTAATACACATTTAATAAATAATTTGAATTCTACTATAACAACTAATTTTAATAATATTTCTTCTAATACACATTTAATAAATAATTTAAATTCTACTATGACAACTAATTTTAATAATATTTCTTCAAATACTAATTTAATAACAGGATTAAATAGTACAGTAAATTCTCATATTTCAGCCATATCAGATTTACAGAATGGAGGTTCACTTAATGAAGCAGATTATTATAATAAAATAACGACTAATAATTTATTATCAAATAAGTTAAATACATCAATATTAAATAATACATTAATACATAATATAACAACTACTTCAACTTTCAAAATAGCAGAATTTGGAAATTATAATAATTTTTTTGAAATGTATAATAATTATTTTGATAGTTATGTTTATGGAAGTTTGACTGGTTCAACTATGTTTTTAAATCAAAGAGGTTTTGGAAATGTTGAAATTAATAATTCTTCAACTTTTCAAAATGATAAAATATTATTAAATCATAATACCACAATATTAAGTAATTTGCAGGTAAGCGGGACTTTTTCTTGTTCATCTATTTTAGACGTTGCAGGTTCAGATGCTAGATATGTTTTACAATCAGATGGATTAAGTGGATTAATAACAGGAAATACAAATACAATTAATTCAATAATTACTACTAATAATTCACAGGATACATCATTAGGACAAAAGTTAGATAAAATAGATACTAACACTCAATCATTAGCAGGTGCTATTAATTTTAGTGATAATACAACTTTACACAGTAATTTAAACATGTTAACTACTGGTTCTATAATTTGTAACAAGTTTAGTACTACACCTTCACCTAATTTAGGACTACAAATGACATTTCAAATGTTTAATCGTGAATTTAATATTAATAGAGATGGTAGAATGTGGATGAGTAGCGCAGGAGGTCAATGGGAAACTCAAATAGGAGATGCTAATGTTGGACGTGTTTGGGTTAAGGATAGATTCGGTTTAGGTGCTGTCGGTGTTAATGGTTATGTTTTAAACTGTGCCGGAAAATCGAGATTTACTGATGCAGTTGATTTTATAGGAACTGACAAGGCAGTAAATCTTAACAATGGTTCATATTTGAATTTTAATAATAATGGTTCAATACGAAGATATATGCCCAATACAATAGAAGGTTTATATATGTCTCATGATGATTTTGTAGCCATTAGTGTTGGCGATGTTAGTAATGCTTCTAATCAATATATGATGTGTGATGGATTAGTTAATAAAACTATTTTTAGTAAACCTATAGATGTGTTAGGTAATATTTATACAAATGCTGATGTTAATTGTGATAATATTAATATTGATACTGGTGGTAAATTAACAATTGATACAAACTGTGAATTATATAGATATGTTAGTGCTTTTTCATCTTTTGATATGAGGAATACTGATGCTAATTCTTCAATTCGATTTATCGTTGGGGACCCGGGTGTTCAATCTAACATAGTTGGAGCAGTTAATATTACTAGTGGATGGACTTTTAATACTGCTACTGCTGATTTTATGGGTAATTTATTTGCTGATGATGTTTATGTTAAAACTAATGGAGCATTAAGAAGTAATCATATAGCGCCCAATGGTGGAACATTAGTAACTGTTGATACTAACCTAGCAGTTCAAAATGCATATTTAGCAACTAATACCATTCAATCTTTTGATTTAACAACGGTTTCATTTTTGAATAATATTTCAATGACTACTGGAACTGATATTAAAATGGGAACAAGTGAAATATCAACTTATCATGATGGAACTAATTTATCTACAATTGATGTAATATTCAGAACATCAAATACTGCATTTAGAATAGCAGATAGTTCAACTACATCTTCAGTTTTATTATCTATTGATAAGGCATTTGGAGCTACCATTAATACTGAAAATTTTACAAATAATGCTTTATCAACTTTTAACGAAAATGTAACAGTTGCAGGAACGAAGAAATTGCTATGTAATACACTTGAACCATCAACAGGAACTAATATAGATTTAACAGCAACAACAGTAACGATTAACGGAACGTTTGTTGATTCATCTGATTCAAGATTGAAATATGATATAGACAATATCAAATCTAATTGTATGAATGTTATTAAGAAATTTAAACCAAAGAAGTTTAAGAGACACGATAGAAATGATGGTGGTAAAACTCATATAGGTTATATCGCAGATGAAGTATTAAAAGCAATTCCAAAAGAGTTTGAAAATGTTGTTAGTCAGGACAGAGAATATTTAGGATTAAATTATTTAGTTTTACCCGTGCTAGTTCATAAAGCAGTATTAGAATTAAATGATAAAGTAGATAAACTTGAAAAAGAAATTAAGGAATTAAAAAGAGAAAAATCTAAATAATAATATATAATGGGTCTTGGTCAAAGTAAAAACGAAGAAAATAACAGCATGGAAGACATTAAGAATTTAAGAGTAGATGAAAAAACAAGAGCGGATACTTTAATAATAAAATCTATTCAAGAATGTGTAACGAGAATAGAAAAGTTAGAAAATCAAAAATCGGACAAACTATTATATAAATTACCTGCGTTGAATTTATGCAACGCTTCATTGATTTAAATTAATAATATTAATATGATTCATTAACATTATTAATTAAAAAATATGAATAAAATTTACTAATAAAACTTTGTCTTTCATAATTGATGACTTTAATAGTTATTTTTTTCACTTGTAATGAAATAAAATTAACCATATTACGGCTATACACTAAATTAGTTTCATAAAGGTCTTTATTAAGAAAATAATAAATATCAAATAAATTATTTGATGTTAAAGTACGATTACGAACATGATTCAAACAAGTGAATGATGTAGATTTTGCTAATATATCATATTCAATTAATAATTTTAATGGTTTATGTTTTTGATGTAATTTATCTAACTCACTTAAGTTAAAAATATATGATATGCCGTTATTGATAATATTTTTCATATTGATATTATCAATTTCAAAATACTGTGAATTCTTTAATTTGTAAGACTTATACACTGGTTTAAATTTATTAATATAATTTTTAATAATATTATTATTTTTTATTTTTAATAATCTAACATCACCTAAATTATAAGATAATACAAGGTTTTTAATGTCTAATGGTAAATCATAAAATAACATAATATATTTAAATCTTTATTTTATTTTAAATGCTTTTTCAAATCTAACATAAAACATATTATTAACATCTTTGGAATTCATATTAACATAAAAGAAGGAGTAGGGCTTATCATCTACCGCTTTATGATACATATTTAACAGTTGCTCTTTATCAACGATGGCGGAGTTTTCCTCAATGAATGACATTAACTCTGATACATTCTTTAACTTGAAGATATACAACGAACTAGAATTCAACCTAATGATTGGTGCTAGGACACGATATTTTTGAACGCTTAAGCAAAAACTAATGGCGTCGTGTCTGCCTCTCGTTGCCAGTCCATGTAATAACTTGCTGTATCTAACAAATTTAGGGTCGTCTGCAAAATCATCAACAATGATTAAAATGAATGTAGTTTCTTCATCTTCTGTTCTTTCATATAATGAATTATCTTTCTTTGTGTGTTAATTATTTCTTCCAGTTCTTCAGGTTGGTAGGTGTCATAATATAACTTTTCTTTTTCATCATCAACCTTCATATTATCTTTTTGATATTTCTTGACTTCAACGAAGGTAGGGTCATTATGAACCGACGGGCTAAAAATGAATATACGGGCGAAGCAGTCCCTATAAACATTTAGGATAAGGTTTTGAATTAAAACTGTTTTGCCACCCGTTGATGAAGCAACAACAATTGAGCGAAAAGGTAGTTTTGGTACATGTTCATATTTAGATTGTTTGAAATCGTAATCAGTTATATTTATTGGTTTTATTATTGGAACATCAGACATAATAAAATAATATTAAAGTTATTTAGAAAATATTTTATATTTATTATTTTATATGAATAGAAGTTATTCAGATTATATTGATATAATAGATAAAGTAGAAAATATAGAACAAGTAATAATAACCGATAATAAAATTAAGAAATGTTGTTATTATTCATTAGAATTAATTAAGTTAGGAATACAATATATTAAAAATATACATATTAATATAGATGGGAAGAAAGAAAAAGAATAAGTCCGAGCCAGTTGTTTCTTCAACTGATGAAGAAAAAGAAGAAATTGTTAAAGAAACATCAGTTATTGAGTTTGCTTGTCCAATGTGTAAAAAGATGTTAGAAATGAAGAATGAATTAGAAATACAAAAGAAAGGACATTGTAAATGTTCGTGTATTCCGTCAAGTTTCAAAATAAGTAAGAATGATAAGAAAATGAATATTGATAAAACTAAAGACAGTATAAATCTGGAAACGGATGTTCATAATATAACTTTTAAATGGGGTAAGGATGCATCACTTTCGGAAAATGGTGATATCGAAACTCAGGAAACTATACGTGAAATGATGAAAAAATAGTATTTAAAGAGTAGATTTAACATAATTGCAACATTTAGTTTTAAAAGTTTAGTTTTATAATTTAGTATATATGGAAGAACATTTAGAGAACATTGACAGTAGTTTGGAGTTGTTGTTTCCAAAATTAGAAAAAGTGTTGGAGCAAAATGAAAACATACTGAAAATCTTAAAGAGCATGAATATTAAACCTACATATAATAACAATAACAATTATCAAGCAAAAGAAGTAGATAGAGACAGTAGCGAATACAAAAATAAACGAAACATTTATGTTAAAAAACTGAATGAAAAAGTCATAAAAGAACCTAAACAATCAAGTCTGGATTACTATCAAGTCAAGTATAAAGAAGACACCAAGAAATACGTTTAATCATTAACCAACAAAATTTCGTGTCTCAAAAGCGGTTTGTTTATTCCTGCTACTTTGTAAGTTTTATTACCCATAATATCATATTCAATTTTATCGATATTGAATATTTTATTAGACCATTTAGAGTTATACTCCTTTCTGTCGGTGTAATTACCCCTTTTCTTTTGGAACACTTTTACCTTGTCGTTCTCCTCTATTTTGGGATACTTTCTTTTGTTTTTTTCTCGTAGTTTAAGATTGACCTTTACATTTATTTCATTGTCGTCCTTGTGTGCTTCGGACGGTGTCATCCTTGTTGATGAGTGTGATGTGCTGTTATACTGTTTCAATGCTGGCGTTAGGGCGTCGGTCCATTTCATGTTGTTAAACCTAACTCTATCGTGAATTTTGTTTTTCATCGTTCTAATAAAACGCTCGGCTACATTTGCGTGGGTCTTCGTAACGATGTGGTTTATTCCTTCACTGTTGAAGAAATCCTGAACTTGATTTTTAGTTGCAAACGCTCCGTCGTCATCAGAATACACGGACATCGGATAACCCATCTTTTTAAAGCTTGCTCTCAACGCCTTCAAAACGTGCTCTCCGTCTCTTTCCTCCATCGGTATTACATCTGCTAATTTACTGAAGATGTCAATCACGACTAAAGCATACTGTGGAACGTTCTTGTCTTTTGCTAAAGGAGACATATGCATTATGTCTATTTGATATTCATATCGTGCGAATGGAGCGGTATAGGAATTAGTACCTCTATAATTTTTGATTTGTTTATTTGGTTGTTTCTTTAAGAAAGACTTTACATCGTCTAATGTTATTGTTGGGTCTTCTTCCTTTGCCTTCTTGTGTGTCGCTTGTGTGCTTCCGAAACCCTCGTCTAAGTCGTAATAGATGTTGCTGATTATTTGGTCTTTTGTTAATCTCGCCATTATATTAAATTGTTAGAAAATATTTTTTCAATATAAAGCCCCACCCCTTAACATAAAATACAAACTACTTAAAGAAAAATGGATATAATATAGTAAGAAAAAAAATGACACTGTTTAATTATGATAATTGTCCTTGTAAAAATAACAAATGTAAGACTGTCGTGGCACTAGCTAATATTTTACCTGTTAATGTGTGTAATCTTATAGGTGGTTATATTAAACCAACATGTTTTGATTGTTGGTATTTGAGAGATGAAGAAGAACATTTTATGAGAAATAAAGACATTCCTGAAGAAGGACTGGAAAAAGCAGAACTTCAATTACAAGTTATTAAACTAATGCAAAATAATGTTTTTACTCTACTAGCAGAAAACCCATATAGTATAAAAATAAGACATTACAGAAAACACATTGACCGAGTATTTGATATACAAGAAGTTAAAGAACGGTTTAAAAATAGAAAAATGTATTATCAAGCATTAAAATCATACTGTAAGAATAATGAAAATGAAGTTTGTATCGTTTTAAGAAAATGCCTTAACATTGAAGATTTAAAAAATTTTAAACGTTGTGGGTTTAGCTTTCCAAACCTAAACAGTTGGTGGTCATATAGAAATAACAATTATTATATGAGATATATTCTTAGCGAATTAATTGAAATTTACACAGACCAATTAATAAAAGGATACGAGCATTATTGTTGCGAGTATAGTATGAGTTGTTATAGTGGTTGTATCGCTGGTGAGATTGAATACGGGTAAAATTAACTTTTGTTTATTAATATTATTATCTTATAATATGATTAAACATTGTTTTATAATCTAACAAGAAGGTTAAGACATTTAAATTAAACCTGAAACCCAGACCAGCCGACCAGCAACCCCTAGCCAAAACTACTTAAAGAGAAAAAACCTTATATATTAAGAGAAAAATGAGTGGGGGTAAAATATCAGATAATAATTTTATGGTTAAGAATTGTGCTAGCTTACCTGTTGATGTATTAAAAGGTATCATTTCATATAAATTAGGGGAACCTGAGTATTTGAAAATAAAACATAATCATATTAAGACATTAAAGAGAATACAACATCAATATAAAATAAACAGAACAGAAACACAAAGAAAGACAAAGCGTCGAACTGCTGTAGGTGGTGATGATATAAAGAGACACGTAATTGAGTATTACATTTCAAGAAATAAACCTTTAAGCATTAAAAGCATTGAAGATATAGTTTTTAATGAAAATGAAAACTTAGGTTGTTTGTTAGATAGCATTGAAACCGATAACAGTTATGGAGAAGTTATAATAGTTGAGGTAAATATGTTTGTAAGGTTTCATCATTTCAATTATTATGAAGACAACCATTTTAACACTTTTAGTTTTTATTTTCGTAGTGATGATGTTGTAGATAATATAACCATAGATAATATAGCTGATGTAATGAGAGTGGCGCATCAAACAATATACAGATGTATGGAAGATGAAAGAAGTAGCATGAATTTTGAAGGAGTACAAAACATAAGGTTTAAACTAATGGTTGATGAACCTGTGTAATTCATAACTAAACCATAATTATAACATGTAAAATCTTATATGTTATAATTATACTGAACTTTTAACCTATAACACCCCTTAAACTTATCTAAAGTAATAACCCCTTAAACATATAGAGACCAATGACAGACAAAAAGCAATGTTCCAAATGTAAAGTCTTTCAATTGTTAGAAAAGTTCAACGAAGGAAGAAAACAATGTAATGTATGCTTGGAGAGCAAACAACGGTATAGAGAAGCACACAAAGAACAAATACAACAAAAGGCAAAGGAGTATTACGAAAACAACAAAGAACAAATAGCAGATAAGAATAAGACATATAGAGAGAATAACAAAGACACTTTAAAAGAACAGAAAAAGAACTATCGTGAAAACCATAAAGACGAATTAAAACAAACAGCAAAAGAATATAGAGAAAAGAACAAAGAAGACATAAATGAAAAACAGAAAGACTATAACCAATTGAAAGTGGAATGTCCTTTATGTAAATGCATGGTAGGAAAATACAGAATGAAAAAACACCAACAAACAAGTAAGCACCAACTAAGAGTGAAAGGTCAAGAAAACAATAACGATACTGTGAGAGATTACATGGAAACAACAAGTGACTTTGAACAAGAATAGGAATAAACAAATGAACCACCAACACCCCAGAACAAAATAACTACTAAAAGGGCTAACTCTTTCAAATGAAAAAAATGTCGGCCCCCAGAAAATCCACCCCTAACACCCTACAACAAAATATAGGATGAAATCAAACAAGGGTGTTAAAACGTTGGATAACAACATTTGACCCAATAACCCCTACACTCCTCCCTCTTTCCCCCAGGCCCCCCCTTTTCTCCATTTTTTCCCCCACCCCCCCCACCCCCGAAAACGCTGTTCGAGCCGCCGGCTTCCTTTGCTGCGGATCCACTCGCAGCTGGGCGCTCGCGTCGCCCGGGCGATTCGAGGAACGCGACTCGAGGAGTTGGCCGAGAAGTCGAAGAGCCTCGCGGTTTGGGGGTCAGGTGGCTTTGTCTGAAGCACCCCACGAAACCTGGGCTGCCCTCAGATCCCCCGCTAAAAAATGGAAACTACCGCTGAAGATCAAAAAGCTGAAAATCAAAGGGGATGGCTGGGAGCCACCAAGAAACGGTTGGGTGACCTTTTGCTGGCCCCCACTTTACCCCAAACATGCAGACTTCAACTCAGAAGGTTGGGCTGAGTTCCTTTTGGTTTCCTTTTGGAATCCAACACAACTTGGTTGACGTTGGAACGGGAGCAAGAATGTAAATTTTAGCAGTTAAGTGGGGATTTCAACCACTAAACCACAATAAGCAAAATGTAATATGTTTCCCAACAACAACCATGCAAAAGGGGTGAGATTTCCGGAGCTGCCAAGTCGGTGTAACTTTTTGCGACGCCTTTGCCGCTTGGGCCTCCGGAAGCCCAAAGCTCAGGGGATGCGAAGTTTTTAATTACTTCCCACAGGCTCCAAGTCGATTGATGTAGGGCCTTTCTGTTTCCCTTTCTGTTGGTTTCCCTCTTTTTCTAATTCTTATGTGAGTTCCCTTTCTGTTGGTTTTGAAGGGAATGGATTTCCCTGGAGGCTCCCGACTCCCGAGTGATTCAGGGCTTTCAAACATGGTTTTGAGACCCCCAACCGCCAATTCCCCGGGTGTCTAATGGAGGGGTCAGGTCTTCCATCGAAAGCCAAAGTCAGGAGGATTTGGGTTTCCAAACCGGAAAAACATAAGGGATCATGGCTTTCGCTCGTTTTACCTCCGGATCGGTGAGCTCGCTAGAAATTTCGCAGAGCAGTTTCTAGCTGGGACTGGGAGGCTTGGATTTGCGGCCGATCCGAGCGGACAGAGCTACGACTCGGCTGGAACCCTCTTTGGGTATTGTACGATGGTTTTGTGGCTCAGTGCGCAAACATTTAGGGCATCCACCGCACCCCTTTATACATCTGTGCTCAAGCACCTGTTTCGCCTGAACCAAATCCTCAAGGGACCTTCATTGGGTTCGCTCGCCATGATTCACTTCAGTGGCCAAGAAAGTCAGAACCGTCTACACTTGTTTCACCACTCGGACAATTGATGAATATCTGGCCCCACATCTACCCAACCCATACTCTGGGTGTACGAAATCCTGCGCCACTTGGAATAGATGAAATCCTATAGATAATGGGAGAAGCCTCCTACTAACTGGTGCGGGATTTCGTCCACCCAAAAATTATCTGGAGCATGGTGCAAACCCAAAAAGTAAGATTTATCATTTTTGGTGGGGCCCGGACCCGAAACTCAGCTTCCTTCCTGGTGGTCTGGTGGTTAGGGAGTGGCTTCCCATTTTCCCTCTAGAACCAGGGTCTTCAAATCGACAAGCCACCAACCCAAACGACCAATTTGGAGCTCCACCCGAAAAAAGTAGCTTCAAGCGAGTGGAATTCGCGCCGGGAACATGGAATTCCTCCCCGCCCCTTTCGAGGCTTACTTCGATCGAGGCTCATGTGCCGCCACCTCTCCTTCTCACAGCACATGGCACGTGATTGGCCCACCTGCAGCCGGAACTTGGGACTATCCAAGGGTGTTGTATTGCACCCTGGGAATACACCCACTAGGTATTGACCCGATTTAGGCACATTTTCCGGATAAAGCTGTGTTATTTTGAACCTTCTGGGTCATTTCCCAAGGGTGTAATCCCAGGGTGTAATACAAAAACCCTCAGAGACTAGCCCCGGAACCGGGCAACTGATTGGGTCACTTCCGACGTGGATTGGCCAAAGAGTCCAAAGTCCAAAGGCTCTTTACCCTTCTCGGTAGATCTATTCCTTTGTTGGGTTCCCGCATCTACCGAGTTAGATTTAGGCGCTGACAAAATCCTGTTGCCATGAGTCGTCCCCCTGCCTGGCGTTTTGCCTATTCACTGTCTGGGTTTAGAGTGCTCCCCCAACATCATTCTACTTATTTGGGTGCTTATGGCACCCACAAAATAAAACAAACAAAACAACAGCACATGTCAACAAGATATAGCTGTAGCGGCTTGCATAGCCCTTACTAAACCGTGCCGCCTGTAGGAGTTCCTTTCTTGCAGCACTCATACCCCGAAGAGGGAAAACACACACACAAACACTGTGAAAACCTGTGCAAACCACTCTGTGGTGATTGCCCCGGTGCAAAAAGTTTAGCTTTGCGTTGGCGAGTGGCAAAGCCGACATGTTCCCAAGGAAGGCGAAAGGTGGAACCAAATGGCAAAGGAGGAATTTTCAACTCCAGGCCCTTCACCAACTCGTATGGGTATGTGGGTCAAAATGAACTCCGCAGGGGACCGCAGGTGTTAGTCCATGTCTCCATTTACCAGATTTCCATTTTGGGGTACCTATGCTGGACCCACAGCCATACGGGTGAGTCGCTTGTTCATTGTTTCGGAAGCCTAATGGAAACCCCTGCAACCTCCAAAACCCCATCGGATCACCGGCCTGGGCGTCGAAGCTGCAGTTGGAGCCAAGGCGTTCACAGCACGCCTCACAGATCTTGGTTGCGTTGGAAGGAGAGCAACAAATAACTTTGCTAGCAGTTAAGTGCGAATTTCGTCCAGCAGTATGGATCGTTGGGTACCTTGCGCCATGAAGGCATCAAGAGAAGGGGAGGTTTTGAGTTCCCTCTAAAGTTCAAAACAACATCCCAGAGATGGACCAGAAAGAGTCAAAGCCTGCTTTGAGGGAACCACTAGGCGCCAAACAAGGGGTCTACAAAAAATATATAAATTGGCCATCTCCTTCTGGCATCGAAGAACAAGCCGGTGGCAGCTTTCCTTTTCTGAGGGCAAAGCACTTCTCGCGCCCCCCCCTCCCCCCAAAAAAAAACAAAACTTGTGGGCCTCCAGCTGCTTTTCGCACCCAAAAAGCACTTCTCGCGCCCCCCCCCCCCCAAAAAAAAAAAAAAACTTGTTGTTGGCCTCCAGCTGCTGGTGCAGGCTGGACCTCTCGAAGCAGGACACGTCGTGGATTAGGAAGGCCGCGCTGCGCACGTAGCGCGCGGTCCGGGTCACCGCGGTGAGAAAGCCCCTGTCGAGGCGAGCGGCGGAGAAAAATAAGTTTCAGCAACTGAGCCCCGTACAAATCAACCCCAGTTCAAGAAATACGGGGGTGTTCCCCCCGCCAAAAGTGGTGATTCCCCACTCAATTCAGGGCTAAACCGGGGTTGATTAACTAGGTCTTCCAGTAGTTTAAGGATAGAACAAGGATACCCGATTTTTCTGTAGTGCATCTTAGAAGGGGAACCCTCCCAACCAAAAAAGTGGAGAAAAGGGCATTATTGAAGGAATTAGAAAATCAAAAGAATGGCCGTCTCTCTTGCCCAAAGGATGGGCCCAGAAATGGATCAGGTGATCAAATTTTTGGGGCCATAATATCATAACTAAGAATTGGAACTAACGAGAAGGTAAAAGATGGTAAAAGGTGGGCAACTGAGAAGACCAGCCAAGTCAATTCACTTCTTTTTGGCTTGCGCAAAGCGGCGCTTCCCTAGCCCCAAAGACAAGCCGTAACCCGGCCCCTCACACGAACCAAGGCCGTTTCGACTCCAAAGGGGTGTGTCCTTTTTCAGGGCACCTTTCTTTTTGGTGGGACCCACCCAACCCGCCCAACCCGACCCATCCAAAGGGCCTGCGGGTCACGAGGCTCTTGGAGTAGTTGCCCCAGGGCCTCCGCCGCGGCTGCGACAAATGCGGCAGGTGCTGCCGGGCCACCTCCTCAGACTCTCGGACGCTCGGACGCTCTCGGTGGACATTCGAACCACTTCCGAACGAGTGGGTTAGCCCAAAAACAGTTAAAACAACAACAACTTTTAAGTTTTTTTCCCCACAAAACGGCCCAAACCCAAAACACATCAAAGACAACTGTGGTTCGTATAGGACGTTTTTCCACAAAAATGCGGTCCAAACCCGAAAAGTGACGATCAAGTCCACGGACTCGGGGAGTGAGTGAGATAAACTCAAGGAATCTACCGTAACTCACCCTGACTTGATGTACTTGGATGCTCCCAAAAAAACGTGAGGTAAGTGGGGTGCCATGGGTATAACTGCCTGGCAACTGGGTTATAACCTTCTAAGCGATTCGACCACCCAAGCAAGGGCACCTCAAAAAGTTGGGTTTGCTTTTGGCTTCCCTTCCCTTTGCAGGGGAAAAAACAGAATTGTAGAATGGTAACGGGCTGTGACCGGCGGCCCTTTTACGAACTTAGCGCGGGTGACGGGGCTGCCACGAACTTCTGCGAATCCGCCCCCCGAAGGGTCACGAGGTCAGCGGAAAGCTAAAATACGTGAAGGAAACTACTGCACGAACCCCACGCGGTGTTCTGCGAAGTTAGCAAGGCTTCTGCGAAGGGGGGGGGGTCCGCAAACTTCTGCGGACTGACGTCTGTTACTCTTATAAGCGTTGCCCTGCTGCGTTTTTCCCTGACTTTGAAATGTGGGTGTGATGTGATTCAGTCTTTTTGAGGGTACCCCTGTTTTAGGGCTTGGGCGGACTCCGTCACTATGTCTTTTCGTGGCCCGAGAAGCAACAAGCCAACTTTGAGAAACAAAATTACTTCCGTAATCCCCATTGAGCCAAACAACAAGCCACCCAAGCCACCCACATTCTGAAAACGCCTCATATTTTGGGGGTAGCCCCTCCCCGTTCAATCTATTCTCGCTGCGGTAGGTTCCTCAAGCAGTGCCAGTCAACACAGGTCCAGCTTCACAATGCTAACTCCTGGGTCAAATCTACGGGGTTGCCATTCTAGGGGTTGATTCCATTTCCATTTTTCTCAAGCATCGTTCTTTTCAAAAAGCCGGCCGGTTCCCTGGGGTTTTGATGGTTTCCTGAAAAGGATTCCTGGAAAGAATGGGCAGGTACCCTGGAATTCTTACTCTGTTTGATTCAGTTAGAGTGGATGCACCAAATCCTGCAGTCAGAAGCAGGCCACCCAAGACTGGGATTGAAAACAACCAACTGGTGCGTAGATGTTCTCCATCCGGAATACTTAGGGTATCCACCACCCAGATCCTTCGGCACTTGCCCCTTGACCCCTCGCCCCCTCCTCATAGCTCAGCTGCCGCATTGGCCGCATCCATTGGGCTCCGGCCAAGCCATGCATTCGATTGCTTCCCCCAGTTTCAACTGCAAGCCTTCAACTTGGTTGACGTTGGAAGGGGAGCAAACAAATATGTTTTAGCAGTTGAGTGGGGATGTCAACCACTAAACTGTCATTCCGTGGATTGGAAACTTCGGCGAACCCACGAAAAAATGCCTTCTCAAAAAGTTGCAAGCTAGGGGAGAGTATGCGAAATGCCCAACCCAACCTCTTCCTCTGACAGCTCCAGTTAGGTTAAAAATCCCGCGGCTCTTCTGGGTTCTCAAAATCGGCGGACCCTCGACCACGCCGTAAGCTGAATGTATTACATCTTACTGGCAACCCGGCCCTGCAGGCAATTGCCCCCAAGAGGGTAGCCCTAAATAAAAGAACACATGAAATTGCCCTATAAAATTACAAATGTCTATTTACAGACTAGTTTCTTGAGATCACCCGGATGGGGCACCCGGTTGTCACGAAAAGTTGTCATTGCGGGATGGGGCAACAAGGAACCAAACCAGTGTGTCAAAGTTGTCATAGGTCGGTTCGCTTTGAGACAAACGGAGAGGCTTGAGCCACACGAGTCCGATTTCGGAGCAGAACCCGTCCAAAGGTTCCTCCTGGGCTCTCGAATTTGCACAGACACCCGGGGACTGTTTCCTGCTTCAGCCCAAGAACCAAAAGGTCGAAGGCAACCATCCGAAGTTGACAGTGAGAATTCAAACCTCTCACGCAAACCTTCCATGATGGACCAGCGATTCAAATGGAGGCCCCCTCACTTAGAACCCCCCACTTGAAAGCGGCACGAACTGTCACGGAACGGGCTCCCGAAAAAGAATGTTAGTTGCCAAAAGAAAGCTCGAACCATACTGTGATGGTCAAAACCCTGCACCACTTAAGAAACTCTAGAACCATGATGCCCGTATAAATACCAGCAAACCTTATGAGTTCAACCATGGTTTGACATCGTGGCGCGGACTGGATTTCGCAACCATCCACGGTCTGTCCAAATCAAGAAGCTGACTTCTTGCTCATACTGCAAAATCCGAACCTATTGCTTCCCACTCAAAGGTTCCTTCCAAACACTGCAAACAGTTCGAAGGAACTTCGGGCAGTGAGGTGAGGCGTTCGGCTCGGGCGACAGAAGTCACATATGAGGCGCACTCGGCATACTTGACGAATCGAGCCACGCGTCTCACCGCTTTCTTGCTCCTAAGCCATCCAGCCGCCCAGAGATTTCCCTAGGTAAGGTAGGGCATGTGCCCCCAAAACAATTTGCTCAGGTCTTTTTAACAAGGAAGGGACAACCATCAAAAAATCAGCGTCCCTCTAATTGTGGTTTGGGCGGTTGGTGGTCGAGGGCAGGTTCCCATTATTTCCCCTACAAGAGCCAAACCACCGATTCAAACCACCGATTGGGGGGAGCTAAGGGTTCCAAGGCTCCAGAAAGAGGTTCCTCAGACGTTGATCGCCAAGGCTGCGCTTCGTCTCTGCAGTTTCACAGGTCTCTCCAAGAAAGCAATGCAAAGCAAACGACGAAAGAGAAACAAATGAAAGGAAGGAAGGAAGAAAGAAAGAAAGACAAATACAACGAAAACAGTGAACAAATAAAGAAACAAATTCAACCCATCCAGCGAAACACTTCAACAGCCCGCCAATGAAAACAAAAACAGAAACTAGATGTGCACTTGCTCTGGCAGCTACATGAACCGCCAACAAATCCTGGCTTGTCTTGCTTCCATGATTCTGGAAGCGACCTCTTTTTGTGAGCCAACAAACAAAACCTGCGGCCATTGCCGGCTTGAAACGGACCCTCTTATCTTACCTCCTGCTCCACAACCCCAATACTTAGTTCCTCTAAATCTTGATTAAAGAATAAACCACGGGCCCGGCAATATATTCGCAGAAAAACCGGATGCGTTTGGGTTGCCGATGGTTGCCGTTTGCCACAGCGAGCTAGGGGTCTTTTCAAGACTTGTGGATGTGCCAAAGGGTGCTGTCTAAGCTCCACACATCCAAATGGTGCATCCAAAACCATGAAAACCCACATCGCTGAGGTAAGAAACACACGCTATGAACAGGGAGACATGGAAACTAAAGTTGCTAAAGTCAGCCCAGCTCTTTCCCGGCCGGTTGGCCAAACAAGAGCAGTGAGGTCCTTCAAAAGGAAGAAGAAACATACTGTGGATGGACGAAATCCCACACCAGTTCATAGTAGGTCATTTACCTCAGGTTTCACAGGGCTAATCCCAACTGTTGCGAAGCGGATTTCGGCCATCCACAGTAACAAACAGTTTGACAAGGGAAGAAGTTGAACGTTGAGCTAGCTAAAACTACACCAATGAGATGCAGCAACAAATCCCTTAGGTATGCTTCAGGCAAATCTGTTGAACACCCAGTTGGGTCCAACAGGAAATAGAAATCAACGGGGTCCCCAATGGTCAAGAATTATTCAACCAGTCAAACATGGCTTTTTCAAGGAGACAAAAACACAACGACAGCAACTTGGATTGGTGTTCATTCTATCAAGCTCAGCTTGGGCGAGCCGTGATTTTGTTGCTCATAATTGACGGAAATGGGTCGGTGCCTAACAAATGTGCTCGAACATGAGATAGATGAAGCTCCCGCGGCCACCCCCTCCGCCAATTTATGCTTGAGGGGATTCCACGGTTCACCCTATTGGGAAACAAGGCCCTCTCCCCAGGCAAGGTGTTGTCTAGGTCCTCCAGTAGAGAGCTTAGAATACGGGTACCTTTTTTGTCTGTAGTCTATTTTGGTAGCGGAACCCTCCCCCCAAAAAAGAAACGGTAAAAGGGCACTACTGGGGGACCTAGTCGTTCTGCCTGTCACAAGGCTGAGTCAGTGTGGCTCACGGGTGGGCCCGGCCACAGGGCTCTGAGGTGCCAGCAAGTGGTTCAGCTTGGGTTTCTCGAAGTCCTCAGGCGAGCTGAGCTGAAGCCGCGAGCTGATTCTGCCCCGAAACCTCGGGTTTCCAACCCGCTTCAGGGGGGGGTGAAACGTTGGAAGGGGAGCAAACAATAGCTTTTAAATGTTGGCTGTTAAGTGGGGATTTGATTTGGATTTCAACCACACCACCGCAAAAACTGTTAAATGTATCCCAACAACCACCGGGGACCCGGGTCCGATCCCCAAGTTCAGGTTTACCCGTTGGCTTCCTCAACTTGGCCCAGATCACAGGAAACCGCTGACTTTCGCCGGAAACAGAACGAACATGACACCAGAAGCACCAGCCACCCGCCCTGGGCCCAAGAGTGCCCTTAAGGGCGCAAGGGGTCGTCGGGGCACGGATTTGTGGGAAGGGTACAAGTTGCGATTTCAGTCAGCCTTCGAAGGACTTGGGACTCAGCTGACGGTGACCTTGAATTCATCGACATGGCTGAGGCCACTCCCGCATCCTCTCTCCGTTTTACTATGAGGGTCAAAGTGAATGAATGGGGCTGTGGAGTCTGTAGAAAAAACAAGTGCAGCCACGAGCATAGGGGAACCTGTGAAATCAGCAAGTATTGAGCCCTTTCCCTATTTTTATCATCAACCAGGGGATTAGCCTGCGGTCAACATTAAGTGGCTGGGGCGTTTCAATGGCCCGGCCACTTGAGGAAGCCCTAAGCCCCGGTGAAGCCAATGTGGCGTCCCGACCCCATCCAAAAAACTGAGCGCCTGGGTTGGACCACGTCTAGAGGCTCGCGAACCCGAAGACAGATTCAAAGAGGAAAAAACCATGCAATCACATCCTCAGAAGGATTCCAACATCCGGGGGTAGCGCGCTTCAGACGGCCGGCGAAAAAGCGATGCGCGAAGCAGAGAAAGCGGGGCGGGCCTTGTCGAACTCCATGGACATTGCTTCTGGGAGCTCCCGCATAAAGGTGAAGTCCTGGCGTGAGATCGATCTTTGGACTGCGCGTTTTCGCCGTCCATTTTTTTCGCTGGATTCCCGGCTGCCAAAATTTGGAGCTTAAAAGGCACTGGGAGGACGAACACCTGTCAGAACGAGAGGATTGATCCAAGACAGCCTGAACTGCTTGCTTGTTGGAGCCCTGAAATGGGGCCCCATGCCCTACTTCAAAGTCCAGGAACTCAGGGAGTGAGACAACCATGAGCTGAAGGTTGGCGGAGAAAGCAAACTCATTGATCAATACGCAGTGCTTTCCCTCATCAAAGCACCCTGCAGATGAGATTGACATGGAACCCCCAAACCCCTGACTTGTAGAGGATCTCATAGGATCTCATTTTCTGTAAGCCCCTTGTTGGGGCCCCATGTCGATTTGCAGGAAAGGCTTTTCGCACCCCCGCAATCAAACCATCACCCCTACCGATCGCCGAGCTTGCTTCAGAAACGAGGACTGGTTTGGAACGGAATTGAACTAACTGGCTGTGGGTCAAAACTAGGTACCCAAAATGGCACCTTGGCACATGGAATCAACGACTACAAGCTGCGCAACCCTGGTTCTTTGATTTTGAGCCACACGGGCAAACGTGACCTCCATCAAAACCCAGAAGCTGAGAATTCTCTAGGGGTAATTGCCTTCCCCATTTTTTCCAGAAATCATTATTTCTAGAGAACCTTCAGAAACCGAGGGCAAACGGATCCGGTTCTTGAAAAGAACGATGGTTGAGAAAAATGGAAATGGAATCAACCCCTAGAAGAATGGCAACCCCATAGATTTGACCCAGGAGTTAGCATTGTGAAGCTGGATCTGCGTTCTTTTAGCTGAATCCTAGAAATGCACAATCCAACTATTGTCAAGCTGGCGAACCTGGAAATGGAATCAACCATAGGTGTCCTTTTTTTAGGAAATAGATGGCCCTGGTAGATGATTCATCCGCCCTGTAAACCAGGGAAACCCATCCAATTTTTCCTACCAAAACAACCAAAAAGGACGCCTATGAAATCAACCCCTCGAAATTTGAGGAAACAAAAAAGTTGATCAACCAAAACATCCTCTCGGGATCACCGAGAAACAATAACAAAACTACTGTGGTTGAAAAGAATGGACATGGAATCAACCCCTAGGCATTCACCCCGAAACGCCGGGGCCCAGCGCCAAGCGCCGGCCAAAAGCGCGCGCCTTGTTGCCGATGCCGATGAAGAACACCGAGATGGGATACTCCTTCCGTGTCGAGATGATTCGGTCCTCCATTTGCTTAAGTCCCCTGGAGAAAAAAAACACCAAAGCATTCCAGTAGAATCCAGTACTGATACATTCCCTTTTAAACCAGCAGGGGATCGTGTCTTAAAATATAGGTTCATTTCAGCAAATGGACGACTGGGTCCTCCTGTAGTTTGAGGTTAGAACAAGAAGGTACCAACTTTTTTCTGTGGTCTATTTGAGTAGGGGAACCCTCCCAACCAAAAAAGGGGAGAAAAGGTTAGAATAAGGGTACCTGTTGTTTTCTGTAGGCTTTTTTCAGTAGGGGAACCCCTCCTCCAAAAAACAATGCAAAAGGGCACTACTGGGGGGGCCTAGGTGTTTTACGCGGAGGAAATACGCCAAAAAATCCACTTGGCACCGAGCTGGGCCTGGTCTCGGTTGCTTTCTGCCCCCCTGCTAAAAGTGAATAACTTTCAGTGGTTTGATGGAAACCCCATTGGTTGGCAAAAAGTTAAGGCGCTAACATCCCTTGGCAAAATGCACCAAAGTTGTGGTCGGCTTCTTCCCAGGAGTTCATCCATTCTCTGGTGGACGTCGTCAGGCAAGCAGCGGAGTTTCTAAGGAACATGCTTGGCGCAAAGAAGCCTGCGCAGCAAGAATAGCCTTTGGTTGGAAACACGCAGATGATCTCAACAAGTTGTTGGTTAACGATCCGAATAGCGAGCAACAGCATGCGCACCAGAATTAGCCTCAGCAAAATTGAACGACTCAACAGCTCTCCCAAAAAACAATGATTTGTTCCACTGGGGAAATGGTAATGTTCCCAACAAAGCTCAAGGTAAGTCGCACAAGGAACCAAGTCACGACCTCGCGCCACGAAACCAATAAAGAAGAACAACAGTCCAACTCAGTGGAGACAAATGAACATGGAGCGTTCACCTGCGGAATGGATGAAACCTGGTTGCCAACGGGCATCTTGCCTGTATGGCATGTGGCAAGAGGCTTGCTTCGCTTGACGTTCAACCTAAGACCTAAGAAACCGCTTCTAACCCAGCCAAAACATTCGTGATTGTTCTACCCACTGCAAAGGCCTGGAAATACAAAAATCACTGGAACTGCAGCTTGGCGCCTGAGACAAATCAGATATCAAACACGGTGGCCAAAACAGGGAAACCAAAATGCCCTTCCCCGCCTGCCCACTCAGAATGATGACATCTGACAACATGTATCTTTGGGTTCTTTGTTTCCACGAGGACGGCTGATCGCAAAAAAGAAGCCGACTATGTCACTGCAAAAGGCGAAGGATTTGGCACGTTCCATCTATGCTACTCCAGAGATGAGTTGCAAATGTACCCCTCAGGATCACAGGTGGCTTTTTGCGAAAGTAGATGGCACTGCTACCAAACCAAAAAAGAACACCCTCTGCTCGGGACCCGGGGGCTTGGTAAATGAAAGCCTTGCAACTGCGGAGTTTCTTCATGTGGAGTGGGTGCGGAATGGTGTGGATATGAACCCCGCTCGGTTCAGTGGGAAAAGCGGTTTGGGGAAAGGCTTGCTTCCACCCAATCGGCACATGGCTAATTCCTGAACCTGGATTGCTAGACCCCTGGTAGCGTGCACCCTTTTAGTGGGAATCCTTCGCTTTTGGAGGGAACACCCCTGTAGGACGGATTGATTCATCCGAGGTCAACATGACAAGGCAAATCAATTTCCTACCGCTGACTTTTGTGTCATTGGGAGGCTCGGAGCTAGCAACTCCAAGGCTTCGTTTGGTGCCTGGAAAGTCAGCCTCCGAGAACTTAAAAACGTCGCGGATTCACCCAACCGAGCGCATGGCCTGCATCTTCCTGGCGAGAACGCCAAAGTGCAACAAGAAAAAAACCCTACGGGTTCCCTTAGTGCGGCACAGTCGAAATGTCCAAAACTCGACCAAGACGGACCAAGACGAGATGTTGAACTTAGTGAGGCCCCCCCCCCTGGATTGTGTAGAAAAAATCAGTGAGTCCCCCATGTCGCTCCAAAACGGGCTGCTGCCAAGTGGGAAACAACCTCGAACAGTTCCCTCAACACAGGCCCACCCACACGTTTCCGCGTGAACATGCCACCAACTGGATGGGATCGCACTGGGATCCCAGAAAGCAAAGCCACACAAATGAAGGGAGGGCTTCATGCATAGACTCATCCACAGCTTATGCTCTCTCTTCTCTCTGCGCGAAACCCATCAATAAAGCAGCGGAAGCTTCCAGCCACGGACAGTAAAAAGTTGTGGTCAACATGTACCCTCCAGTTGTCCCCATGAGAGTGTGGTGGTTCAGCTTTAGTCACATGTACCCTCCTGAAAAAACATGCCGCGGCACTTAGAAAACACCCCTTGCCTCAGTCACTCAAGTTTGAGGCGAGAGTGTGAGCCTGTTAGTTCCCAAAGAGACCTGCGGAATGGGCTCCATTCGAGCGGACGGACGGATGGATGGATCGTTGGATGGGCAAATGCAGATTTGAAAATGCATTCGCCACATGCACGTGCTCGCATTTTGATAGGCCAGCACCACTTCTCTGAGGAAGCTCTTTCAGTGCGTGACGACGTGGTATCTAAACCAAGCACTGCAGTCCCCAAAGTCAAGCTTGATTTATACAGCCACCGGAGGTAGCTCAGCTTCTATCTTTGCAGGGATAGGTTTTTGAGGTATGGATGAAGGTTATATACCCCAAGAATGGGGAATAGTTTGCTTTTCTGCGATCGCCTTGAGCTATGCAGGGTCCGCATATTTCCGCTTTTTGTACCTTTCGCCTTTGGGCCAGTGGAAGGTGATGTTCTTGGCGGGGTGATGTTTCAACGAGAATGCGCCTCTAGACTGAAACCCGGGGCCCAGCCATCGTTTCAGAGCCTTCGGAGGAGGGTCCTCCAGAGAGCTTAGAATAAGGGTACCCGCTCTTTGTTTTTGCTTTTCTTCTTTTTTATGGAGTCTATTTTAGTAGGGGAACCCTTCCGGGAAAAAGGGTAAAAGGGCACTACTGGGGGACCCAGTTTTTGGGTTCCACGTCAATTTGCAGGGCATTGGAGCTTCCAATAATGGGTCAAAATCCCAATCGTACCCCCAGTGAACATCCCGATGGTTTCAAAGGACAGCCTAAACCTGTCTACCCATCTGAATGTGTCTCTTCGCGGATTTGGAGGGTTTCAACGGGCAGCTTCGCCCTTTGAGACCATCCCATCCACCCAAGCCAAAGGCATCGTCGCCTCAGCTCTGCGACGACCCTCTTCTCACTCTCCACCTCGCCATCCTCAGAAACCCAACATCCGATCTTGCTATGCCACACGTCAGGTAAGTTGGTAGACATCCCCAAGAGTCAAACTTCAAGCCGTTTTGACCTGCGGAATCACTTTCGGTGCGGGATGCAGTTTGCTTCTTGCTGGTCCTTCAAAGGACCTGGAAATACAAGGTTAAGCTTTTGGGCCCATGACAGATGAACCAAGAAGGCGAAACCAATAGGCCAAAAGTCAACAGTTGGATTTGCTTTGTGCAGCTCAGAATTTCACTTTCGGGCTGGGCTTGCCCCGGGCTGGGCTTCTTCAAAGCGCTGGATCCGATCGCGGCTTCGGTTTGATCGGAGCCTTCCGTCAGGGGAGAGCCTAGGCGTTTTGGTTGCGAAGAAATGGGTGGCTCCTCATTTCTCTTGCTTTGACCATGTGCTCTGAACCTGTTGGTTCCAACAGCACACACACCACCGCAAAGAAAAAAATAATAATAAGAGCTGACAGCCTAGCTGGGGCTTGAAGCCACAGGAGGATGGAAGTCTCGCTTTTGACAGTGGCAGGTTGAGTCTAAACAATGGCAATCTGGCGAAGTAATTCTGATTGTCTGTTCAGCAGTCGCATATGAGGAATCCCAATGAAGGACCTGAGTGATTCTATAGCCCTGGGCAGAAAGCCGATCGGATGGGGCCAAATGAGTGCTACACATATGATCCCCGCAACCTATCCCTGCCTTCACAAAGACCCCACGTGTTGGGCTCAGTTGGGCTTATGAAATCATGTAAGGCCCTGGTGGTCTCACTTGCCCAAAACGATTCAAACCTAAAGTAAAAAACGAAAGACCTACCTTGGACCTTGATAAAACACAAATCACCCACCAACATGGGAAACCACCGCTTGGCCATCTGAAGTACTCCAGAAGCAAGCTGATGATGAATCAGAATCAGCCTACTCTTTAAACAAAAGCTTGGAGACCCCCAAAGCAAATTCCAGGTTGATTTTTGCTTTGGGCTTTCCCTAAGGCCAAGCTCAATTCGATCCAAACGGGCGAGCGTGGGACTGCGGTCATTCCCACTCGATCACCTTACCGAATTCGGGGGGTTTTGGCGGTCCCAGAAGTCTTTCCCCAACATGAGACGCCCTGGTCACAGGGGCACAACATGAGCCAAAATGACTCCTTCTCTGTTTGGCTCCCTTTCAGATCTGTCAAACAACCACACAGGCCGGGGATAAATCCACGTCGCACCAGTCGGGACGAAGCCCTGCCAATATTTAAGCACCCTAAAAAATCCCTGGCGTGTATCCGTCAGAACGTCCACGCGCCCAGGAGAAGTCCAAAGTCCAGGAGCTCAGCGAGTTGATACCGGACACAATCCTGCTCCAGTGGGCGGTTTCTCCTGGTTGTGGGCTCCATCCTCCACACCCCGCTCCACGCTCCGCTCTCCACGCTCTGGGTGCCAGGCAGTGAAGATCAAAAGCACCTCAGCCAATCAGCCAACTGCCATCAGACCTCCAGTGTCCAATGACCATGAGAAAAGGCGAGCTCTGTTTTGGTACCCCCTGCAAGTTCACTTGGGAGACAAAGAGGGTGGAGTGTCCGAGTTCTCAGGGTTCCTTCATTTTCGGGTTCCTTAGGGAGCCTTCCTTTCTGAAACCACCCCGGCTTAGCAGGGATCCTTAAATTATACACCTGAACATGGCCTTGTAAATGGTGGTGTCCCTACATTTTGGTGTTGAAAAGGCACATTGTATGTTTCAAATGGTTGCAAAATGTATCTTTTCAGGAGCCCGCAAATGGACGGCGAAACGGGGGGCTTGTCGCCACGAGTCTCAGGAGCCAGCGAAGTACAACATCTCCGGCGGAATGTTCGAGCGCAGCACGTCCTTCTTTTCCGGCTCCTGAAAAAAGGGGTAACCCTTTTTTCCAACCTTGGAACCTTTTTTTTCAACCTTAAGCTCTGTTTCTGACCTTGGTTCCTCTTTTTTTCACCTTGGAAGCTTCTTTTTTAACCCCGGGCGCAAAAGAAAAGCCCAAAGAAAAAGAGGTGGAGGACTCATCATCACCATCATCATCATCATCATCCTCATATCTATTTAAAATAAAAGATAAATCTTGAAATTATTCGTTTTAATCATAATAAGTTCAACATATATATATATAAATGTATATGTGTATGTATATCGATATTTGTGTATATTCATGATTTCTAAGTTGATTTAAATATAATACTCTCAATTTCAAATCATTATCCAACTATTGTATAAGATTATATGACACTATCATACAGTAATATATGTTTTCACTCTTAAAAATTAGAATTAATATGGATATATATCTATACACATACTTTAACAAAACAATTCCATTGTAATCATGCAATTACCAAAAACAATATACATATATATATATATAATTCTAGAACTTAGTATTATTAGTATTATTATTCAATTATTATTCTTTATTCACACAATACTTCTTCGTCCACAAATATTTTCCAAATAATATACATACATATATAGATATACAGTCTTCGGGCACAAATATACAACCACTATGTATCAAAATAAATTCTTATACAAAACAATATACAAACATTATTCATTCCCCAAACAGCGAAGCGTTGGGGTTCTAACTTGAGGTATAGAGAATGGGAAAGTGCGACGCCGATTCCGGGGTCAGGTGCCAGATGCTGTGACGCCGGCTCCGGGGTCGTGTCTCCCGCTTCTCTTTCTGTGTCTCCCTATCTCTGCGGTCAGATGCCAGATGCTGTGGCGCCGGCTCCGGGGTCGTGTCTCCCGCTTGTCTCCCTGTGTCTCCCAGTCTCTGCGGTCAGATGCCATATGCTGTGACGCCGGCTCCGGGGTCGTGTCTCCCGCTCGTCTCCCTGTCTCCCAGTTACCAGATGCTGTGGCGCTGGCTGCGGGGTTGTGTCTCCCGCTTGTCTCCCTGTGTCTCTGCGGTCGGATGCCAGCTGGCTGCGGGGTCGTGTCTCCCGCTTGTCTTCCTTTTTTTTGCAGTGTCCGCGATCAGATGGTAGATGCTGTGACGCTGGCTCCGGGTCGTGTCTCCCGCTTGTCTCCCTGTGCCTGTGTCTCCCAGTCTCTGCGGTCAGATGCCAGACGCTGGCTCCAGGGTGGTGTCTCCCGCTTCTCCCTCTGTCTCCCAGTCTCTGCAGTCAGATGCCAGATGCTCTTGTTGTGTGTCCCGCTTGGCTCCCTGTGTCCCAGTCTCTGCGGTCAGATGCCTGTGACGCCGGCTCCGGGTTCGTGTCTCCCGCTTGTCTCCCTGTCTCTCAGTCTGTGCAGTCAGATGCCAGATGCTGTGACGCTGGCTGCGGGGTTGTGTCGTGTCTCCCGCTTGTCTCCCTGTGTCCTGCAAGGTCTCTCCGGTCAGATCCCAGACGCTGTGACGCTGGCTGCGGGGTCGTGTCTTGCACTTGTCTCCCTGTGTCTCCCAGTCTCCGCGGTCAGATGCCAGATGCTGTGACGCTGGCTCCAGGTCGTGTCTCCCGCTTGTCTCCCTCTTTCTCCCAGACGCTGGTTCCGGGTCTGCGGTCGGATGCCAGATGCTGGGACGCCGGCTCAGGGGTCGTGTCTCCCGCTTGTCTCCCTGTGTCTCCCAGTCTCTGCGGTTGGCTGTTTGTGCAAAACCAACTGAAGTCTTCTTTGCGAGTTTTGGGGCTGACCTTGCTTGCAGCTGGCTGTTTTCCTGCTTACAGCCCTCAACAGGGAAAATAAAGGTCCCGGGCAAAACCAACTGAACCTGTTTTTTTCTTGACCTGGCTTGCTTGGCATCCAGCAACCGGCGTTCGGCTCCCTTCGGCTCCCTTCGGCTCCCTTCGGCTCCCTTCGGCTCCCGTAGCAGCAGCTCGCAAGCGCAATTGAGAAGCATCAAGCTAGAAACATAGATTCGACAAGTCAGCAGGAACCACTTGCAACAATGCTTCGCAACGGGGAAAGGGCATGTCGCAGATTTTGCTGTTAGCCTGTTTGCAAAGGATGTGCCTCGCTCTTGGCCAAGCGGGCGGTTGCTTGACCCAAGGTGGTGTGAGCTTTTGGTCGTGCTGCACTGGTTGTGCTGGTGTTGGCACTGGAGCTGGCATTGGATCTGCTGCATCTGGAGCTGGCACTGGATCTGCCATTTCAGCTGGCGGCTCGTCTGACACTTCTGTCTTGACAGTTGGTGATGCTCTTGGCTGACTTTGCACTGGTCTTCACACTGATTGGTGATGTTGTGAGTGGTGGTGTGGGTGAGGCATCCTCGATCTCTTCCTTTGGATTGATCAGGGATGCTGGGGCTGCACATGTCTTCTTCTTGTCGCCTGGCTTGGCCTGTGCCACATGGCTTGGAGCGTCAGTTGGCGGAGCGTCTGCTGGGCTTGTTGGCGACTTCACCGGTGGAACCACGCTGGATGAGCCAGTGGTGGCTGATCCTGGCCAATCATCATCTACCATGGCATCCAGTTGGGTCTTCCATTGGCTTGCCATAGCCAGGTACAGTTCGAATTGTTGTCTGGCGTGTGCCATTGGATCTGGCCTGATCTTCTTGGCAGGTGGATCTGTTGGTTCCATGGCGCGCTTCATGGCTGGCGATTCCTGATGGATAATATATCATGTACAATATGGCACGCTAATATTGCATGTATACACTACAATAGGTGTGTACTTGTGTGTGGTTGTGTGGTGTATCACTAGTTGCATGAAATAAATGTAATTGGACTACACATTCAAGATATGGACACATGTGGAAACAATGGTATATTCACATTATGAACCTAATCCATTATATAAACAATTCGAGGTGCAGAATCTGAACATACTGTAAAATACAATCACTTTTAGGTTCAGAATCTGAATCTATTCTATGGTAGATACTATGTTAGGTTGAGAATCTGAATCTAGACTGTGTCTAGACATGAGTTAGGTTCAGAATCTGAACCTAAACTACATGGTTACTTGAATTAGGTTCAGAATCTGAACCTAGACTTTGTTTAGACATGAATTAGGTTCAGATTCTGAATATACTATGTTATGAAATATTGATGTTGATCACATGGTAATGAGTTGTATTTACAGTAACCCACATTGAATTGTATGAGCCTACTTGAATATCACACCAGAATTGAAATGTGTAACACATGACCAGCGTGATTTACTGAAAGTGAAATGTGTTGGTTCCATTGGTGACACCCATTGCAATTTGAGCCACTCCAACACTCACTATGCATCAGACAATTACTCGTATGATCCAACCCAACTGCAGCTGATCAACATGATTGATTACACGATGTAGCCATATGGCCTGATGTATGTCAGGATTGTGTGCATGACATGCTGGAACGTTGTCGCCACACAGGCTTGACAATTCACAGCGCGCTGCCCACGCCGAAAATGATTCATCACTCATGGTGTTTCCTGATGTAGCCTAAAGGCTTGGCAAGTTAGCTCATGATCATTCAAACAACAAATTGGGGGGAATATGTTGGGCCCGGGTTTCATTTTTTTGTTGCAAGCTGCACAGAGCTACTTTTTGGACTCAGTCATATCTGGCTGTGTCTGTATTGCCAGAAACAAGCTCACTCACATTGGTGGGCAATGTGGCACCAGACAATGTGTACTGCATCACGATAGCCTTGCAGATGGTTCGGGTGGCAATCAACTGGCATTGGTTCACCTCGATGATGTGGCGCCACAACGGCTTCCTCGGTAAGGCCAATGCTTTCTAGGATGCACACACACACACACGCACACACACACACACCACACTTAAATGTGTAAGGTGCAAATTACTTTTGGGATTGATAAGTACAATCATGCAAGGATCCATGTTTCCCAGCCATTGGACTTGGTCTGGACATACCAGAGTGTTGTGGTTTCCTTGGAATACCATGACTCAGTTCTGGCCCTTTGGCCTGGCATGAGACTGACCTATACAGTTGCTGTGTGTAGCTGCAATGGCTGCTGGTCAATCCAAATAAACACACAACCATGTCATATTTCATGAAAGCAAGCTGCATCGAATTTTTGTAATGTTTCCATAAACTGACTGTCGTACCTTTGTGTTTGCATGTGTGGCCACACATGCTGTGACAATGCCATGTGTAGCCAATAGGCCTGGTATGTGTAGCCAATAGGCCTGACATCAATGAATCAGGTAGCCAGCATGCTTATATTTATTGCAATCAGCTTTTTGTCTCACACCCAGCATATCATAATTGGCCAGCTTTCCTTTTGTATGTTCTTTTGGGTGCATCTGTACACCCTTGAACACCTGGCCTCAAAAATTGTATGACAGCTGCCAGCTGAGTTGGCTCCATGAGCACTGTGAGGTCAGCCTTACTGGGCCTTTGGCCCTGGACCAAGGTTTTGGCCATTGACATTAATCTGGACACAATAAGTGCCTTGTGGCACATGCTTTGTACTGGTTGAGGCATTTGCCTCCTGTGAGTCTTCACTCCTGAACATTGCCTGGCCTGGGTCAGGTGCCTGTGTGGATTGTTGGGCAGCATCATTTCTTTTGCACATTAGCTCTGTGAGCTCAGCGCACGAACTCATGGATGCATTCTTGGAAATCCTGGAGCCTGGAGCCTGCCACCAGTTTAATGGCTGGTTGCCCTCATCTTGATGTAGGATTCTCCTTGGTGCTCTTGGACCAAGAACTCTGGAATTGCAATCCATTTGTAGTCAGCAAATATTTCCACTGACTTTCGAATTTGGATCTCCATGATCAGAGATGGCTGCTGGAGTGTTGGTGCAAAGCCTGTCATGTATGGATGCATGTGTCGGCATGCCAAGGCAACCATTGTAGCCTGTGGGCTTGACTTGCAATGCACAGGTTCATATGCATGTGCTACATGGAACAAACAATGCATGAACATATGTGTTGCGGACAGAGTAGTAGCCACCTGGCTGAAACTACAGGCTCATGCGTGAGCCGCTGCACAACCAGTGGTGCCATTGCCTATAGAAATGCAATCACTTGTAGCACACTTATTTTTCTTCAGCTTCCACCACATCTAGCCTGGCCATCTAGACTATACATTGGATAACTTGGCATCTCCATTTAATGCATACTCTGGGTGGTCCAATAGCCATGTTTTTGTTCTTTTGTCAAAAAGTCCCATTCCAAAAACCACCCTTGTGGTGCACTGGCCGCAGCCTCATCTGATGGATTGTAGTCCTCCATAAATGAGCTGTCTGGCACACACCCTGGGAAAGGCTCATCTGGAAGTGGTCCTTCTCCTTCATGAGCTGGTAGGTGTTTTGTTGGGCCACAAGGATGGATCACAGGGTCACGAATTCCATCAGGCTTCATTGATGGCTCTTAAGGCTTGGCATCTTCCCTTTGCATGGCTGGCCTCTTCACCGCGTGTTTGGCACGGGCTGACTTTGCAGCAGGCTTTTTGTAAATGGCTTTCTTTGGCATGCTCTATACCAACTATGGAAACTCAAACTAGTGGTAGCTGCGCCAAGTGATGAATGCATCCTATTCAATGTTTGCTCATCATGCATGTGGTAGCCACCAGGGCCTGGAGTACTCAAGTTCACAACACCAGCTCTCATGAGACAAGTCTTTGATTGTGCGTATGCAAGCATACATGCAACCATGCAATGCTGACTAAGTGCAAAGCAGCTTTAGGCACTGTTGTTTTCCTCATCATACGTGTATTTGGCCTTATCCATGGACTTGCCGCTGGTCCACCTGGGCACATAATGCTAAATTGTGTAGCCGTGCAGGCTTGGCTGGTCAGTAAATAAACATTATGGACTAGCCAGGTTTGTAATACCAGCTTAGGGTTCACACTGCAATCAGAAAATGTTGCAACCTTTGCATGCAGGTTGCATTACTGTGTCCTTGCTTTCTTCTTCTTGGGCACATCTGTGTCTTCTGACTTTGGAGGTGGCTTCAAAGCAATCAAATCATGCTTCGTGATGGCGTCCTGGTTGATGAGCACTTTCACATGCAGTTCACCATGGGTAACCCATTTCTCTGTGAGCTGGCCATTGTCATCATTGTGGCAACATGTCCAGTATGGGCTCAACATGCCTGTGTGGTGGTCACCATTGCCCCTGAAGGATTTGGCTGGGAGCACAAACTCCCCATACTTTGTGCCTGATGGCTTGGTGTTGGTAATGCAGCTTATTCTATCTGGACATGGGATCAATTGGACATAGCCCTAGGTCTTTGGATGCATACAAGGCCTGCTGGGGCTGTTCCTGCACAAAAAAGTCATTGGCATCAAGGTCCTGGTTGTTGTAGCACTCCACCAACTGGATGAAGATCTTGCATTTGGCAAGTTCTTCTTTTTGTTCTCGCGCCTTTTTCCGTCTGCTCCTGCAGGCCACTTATATACCGGCGGCCCCCGGATGTGCTTGGGGGGCGTTAAGGGGGCAGCCTTTTTTTTTTTGGGGCGCGCCTTTGTCCGCAGCATCACAGCAGTTACGAGGTGAAACACAACGAGCAGCGGGCGCAAGCTCAACCGGGCAGGCGGCTCGGCGCAGGCCCACTCTCCCACCTGGCGTCGGCGAGCAGATCCCTCACCGGCGGCTCGGCGCCATCAACGCACGTCTCCCCGAACAGCGGGAGCTGCAGCAGGCTGGCGGCGAGCGCGCGCTGCGCGGCGACTGCAAGGAGGGCAGTCCACCGCCGCACGTATACGCCTGCACAGCAGCTCCGCGCAGCAGTTCGGGGACACGGCGCGACTTGGCGCGCACGAGCAGGCGCACGAAGGCCACCCCGTCCGGGAGCCACCGGCCACCGACCTCGAGGCCGAGGACAAGCAGGCGGCAGCGCCGGCTCCGGAGGAGCTCAGGGTAAGTGTGGTGGCGCTTGCGGCGTCGAATCTGGCGCAGGGCTAGGCCGGGTTCACGGTCAGCCCCCGGCCGCGGAGCGCCGTCAGCTCGGACAGGGCTGACAAGGGTGGTGTCCACAGCAACCTGCGCACCGCCCCAGATGGGCAGGGCATTGGCCACAACCTCCAGGCGGCGGTCATCCAGCACCGGCGCATCGAGGTTGAGGTCGCGCAGGAGCACGTTCTCGGCCACACGGGCGCCAGCCTCGCGGCAGATCCTGGCAGCTGTGCGCTCCAGGGGCACACTGCGGGGCCCTAACACGCCAGCGCGCGCGCACGCCGCACGGTGGTCCCCCAAGGCATCCAGCGCGCCCCGACAGGGGCACACCCGCTCGCTGAAGGGAAGCGGCACGCGCAGGCGGCGCAAGGCCGCAACGCGAAAGTGAGGGTCCGCGACGTTGAGCTCGGGGGCAGTGGGGAGGACAGTGAAGAAGCGCCCGGCATGGTCGCCTGCTTGTGGAAAGGAGCAGCGCGCGAGAGGCAGGCAGACCAGCCTCGTCAGCGGCGTCAAGCACCATTCCGGCAGCACGCTGCCATCCACGGGTGTAATCGCCAAAGTCTCTACCCTGGCTGCGCGGGTCAAGGCGCGGGGGGCTGGAAGCCATCAGCCCGCAGCGCCTCAGGCTCGCCCGCGAGACGTGGTCGAAGGCGCCCCACCCCATCGACGGACAGCACAGTGGCCTCGTTGTCGGCCTCAGTGGCCGCGCGCAAAAGGCGCGCTAGGGACTCCGTGCCGGCGCGGGTGGACAGGGCGTACTGAAAAGGAGAGCAAGCGTCCTGAAAGTGCTGCGCCATCTGCTGGGCAACAGTGCGGCTAACGAGCCTGCGCAGCACATCGCCCATGACAAGACCACGCGCGCGCCCGTTCGGTTTCTGCAAAGTCTTGGCTCACCATGGGTGATTCAGTGGGAAGCAACTTCTCCACAAGCTCTTGGTCAAGAGCTTTGGGCACTTGGCCTTGGAAGCTTTCATTGCTGCTTGAATTTCATGGGCTTTGACAACAATGGTTTGAATAAAGGCTTGTGTGCAAGCTTGACACCTTCATGGTTGGATTCCACAAGTTCCCATACCTTGGCAGGAAAGCCTTTGTGGGTGTAGGTGCTGCCAACCTGTATGGCCAATGATTGGCTGGCCACAAACATTGCATCCAAGGTTCACCAATGTGCCACATGACTTTGAGGCTGGCCCCTTGGGCTCATCATTGATCTTGGGTCTTGGGATGTAGTTTGGCTGTTGTTGCAAGTCCTTCAGCATTGCATCTCTTATTTGTTGGTGGTTGTACTGGTGGTTTGGTTCTCTCCCAAGCTTCTCTTTTGCTGGCAGTGCAAAAATGGTCCTGATGGCTGCTTTCCCAAATGACTTGTACCTGATGGTTCTAACGGCTTCACTTTCTTGGCTCATCCCCCATAGCTCTGCAAGAAACTGTTCCACTTGGAGTAGCTTTTCCTTGAACTTTTTGGCCTTGAGGCTGGCGACATCTGTCTTGATGATGAGCTTGGATACACCATCAACCACTCTGTTCGTGGAAAGGTTGGCAGCTACCATGGAAACCCTCAGCATGGTGCACAGGTTCGACTTAGAGAGGTCCATACTCTTTGGGAAATGTGGGACAAGAATTGCACCAGTGGCCCGCCTGGTCCACCTGCACAAATGTTCTCTTGGTCACAGGCACAAGCTTATTCAATGTTACATCAATCATGCTTATCTCTGACTCAACATCTAAATGTTTACGTGCATGCTTATTTCATCACCTGGCCTGAGTAGAGGTGGACAAACTTTCCCACGATGGCTGCATAGGTTGCAACTAAGGCACATGTCAATGGCCAACCTTTCAAAGTCATGGGATGCTTCAGCACTTGTGGATACATGGTCCACCAAGCTGGCCATGAGCTCAACCTTGTTCTGGCGGGCAAATGTGCAGGAATTGTTGGCCTTTTCAATGAGTGATGGTAGCCTGGGGAATGCTTCCTCCACATGGGCTGCTATAATGGTCCAGCTCCAGCCTACTGTGGCCATAGTGTGGAGAGTCTTGTCCTGTCTGAGCAGCATTGGGTTCAAATGGCCATCTGGTCCTTTGAGGGATGGTTGGTCAGTGACAGCTCCAGCAACAATTGCTTTGATGAACTGGCTGGTGTGGGATGAGCTCACAGATAGGAACCGCTCTGCACCTGTTGGCTTGGCCATCATGCCCTGATAGTGCAGCTTTGCATTGAAATCTTGTTGGGCCTGTTAGGCCTCAGCATGGGTTGCCATCTCAAAGGCACTGCTGGCTCCCAAATGGGACAGGTCAGCCCCAGATGTCACTATGGCTCCACCCTTCACATGCATTGACCCGCTGTTGATGCCAGTGCCTCCTGATGGGTGCACCAGCATCAGAGTTGGCAAATTGTTTGGGTCCAGCATGGTTCTTCTTGGGTCAAAATCTCATGGATGGACTGCCATTTCAACAGGTAGCCCTGATGGGTGTCATCCATGATGGCCTAGATCTTGTCCTTGAGGCTGGCACTTAGCACCATGGCGGCACAGAATAGCAGCACTGTCAGGTACAACCAATTCTGTGCACATGTTTCTTCCTAAAGGGTGTGCTTGCATGCTGGCTCACATCCCAAACAGTTACTTTGTTTCAATGCGTAGGTCCCTGATTGAAAACGCTGTCAAAAGTGTGGCGTGTGATATGTTTTGCAACGCAGCAGCAGTTACTAGGCAATGAGCCAACAGCTTGCTTAGCCAATTCCACACTGAAGTCATGCATGGGTAGCCAAAGCTTCAACAACTCATTGGGGGCCAAATGGGGCAGTCAAGACATGATAATGGTTGTGGAATGCAAATGCACGGGTGGGCAGCCACACATGGCTAGGCAAAACATGGGTAGCCAAAACAGGCTTGACCAAATCATGGGCTGTCATACATGTAGGCTGTGTCAAGGCATGGGTAGCCAAAACGTCAACAACTCATTGGGGACCAAATGGGTCAGTCAAGACATGATAATGGCTATGGAATACCGCCATGGCTTGGAAGGAGAAGATGGCTGGCACGCACTGTATCCCAAATGGCTACCCGTACAAGGCTTCACATTGGCAACTGCCATGCCATTAGCCTGGTGGCTTGGCGGCTTGACTGCATTGCTATTAGCCTGATGGCTTGACTTCATGCCATGTGGCTAGCCTGGTGGCATGTGGCTTGCTGCCAAAAAGCACATTTTGGGAATTAGGTTCTTGCATGCGTTTTTCAAGCCAATGCCAAGGCTAGAACATTCAAACGCACTGCCAGTGAGGGCGTGTCCTTGCAGCCAATGCCCAGAGGTTCTGCACCATAATCTTGCCCCAGCAGCTACGCAAGACCTTCTGGGTTTGACAATCGATATCCATTCTGACCACCAAGCTTCATTGGTGCACCCACAGGCAGCCCACCTCTCTGTCCACAACATGTTACCCTGAAGATGTATGGCCAGACCATATCCAACACTGTGAAATTCGATTGGTCGACCATGCAGGAAATACTTTGCCATGATTTATTTGTGCTCTCAGAAGCCCACCAACAACATGCAGAAGTTTCAACAGTCCCACTTTGACCAGGAAGATGTGTGGGTGTGTATACCTGCAACCAGCAGGCCATTGCTCTAAAGATGATGTAGTTTTTATCGAAGAGCATGGTGGCCATGTCCAAGTTGGACAAGTCCACATCCATGCCAGCATTGGTTGTGAAATGTACAGCTGAGTGTCAAGTTGTGAAGAAATACCAAAGGACAAAACAAAACCTGGTGTGCTGTTTGCAAGCCAACTGACCAAGCAGCCATCGTAAAAACATCACAAATGCTGTGCGCCACAAGTTGGTGTCAGTTCAGGGCCCATGCGAATGCAAAGTTCTTATCCCGCTGAGGGCTAGGTGGGCGCGTGTTGGCTGAATGGATTGAACAAATTAATGGTTGCTTGTCAGTTGCTTGTCAGCAAACCACAGGGCTAGTCATTCAAGCTTGGTGTTTGCTTGGCTTTTGTGCATGCAAGCCATGTAAAGTGCTAGGCCTTCAGGCTTTTGCTTTATCGTCAGGCATCAAGGCTTCTTGTTTGATGAACTTTCCTCAGCTTGACAGTATATAGGTCCCATGTGAGTACTGAACCTCTGGCTTTCATTGCAAACAGTTAACTGGAATGGTGAAGCCTTGTTGGATGAGCAGGTCCTTGGTAGCCAGCCGGGCTTAAACTTACAACCAAGATGGTGCTGACACACGCAATGAAATTCATGTCATGGTAGCCATCTGGCTCATGTTCCATGAAGATTGCATGTCGTGGTAGCCACCTGGCTTATGATCCATCAATAGCGCAGTATGAGCTTTTGTATCATGAGCTCATATGGCTTATCCATTTTAATAAATGCACATGCTCAGCTTTGATTTGCATAATGATGAGCAGCACTGCCAAAGCCTATCTATTTTCTCAAAATGCTCTGGTGAGTCTAAACAAATTGCTGCCAACAAGCCAGAATCAATAAACAATAAATCATATGTTTGACCATCACTCCAAATGTAATAAACCTAGTGTCAAGAGACGGCAAGGTGACGTCCCGTGGGACGCTATGCACCGAACCCTCAAGCTGTAATACCAACCACGTAGAAAGGTGTATACGGACGATGCCGTTATAGCCGAACCCGTGTAAACGTTGTAAGGGAGAAGGAATGATAGTTACAACAGTGGTCCTGACAAATGCAGCGCAAGCAAAGTGTTTTCGCTCTCAATGCCGATCACGTATGTATGCAGTCACACATCAGATCTTGAACCTCAATTGTGTCTTGAGCCAAATGGCGATCAATGGAACTTGGGAAGCAACACCAACAAGGACCTCAGAACAGCTACCCAATTTCGGCACGGGGCCTAGAGGGTTTTAACATCCCCCATTTGGGTCGCATTGTTCATCATGCGGTCCAAACACCACAAAACGTTCCACTGGCCACGGCTTCAACTACGAAATCGTGTCGTGCATTCTTTTACTTGCTATCACTACACCGTTCATTCGCTGTGAAACATGCCGGGTTCGATTGTACGAAAAGTGAAACATTCATCCTCCAATCGAAGCACACATCCATATGCAGGTGTATATAATACACAATCGTCACGTCATTTGACCACCAACGAACAATCCAGCTGCCGCATTTGCGCATCGCGCAGCTGTCATCCATAAATGGGTTGGCCGCAAAAGTCCACCAGAGGCGCCTGCTTGTAATCGGTCTGCATATTTCCGGCAAAGAAACATCGGTGAGTAATCAATGCAAATCATAGCCATTCCAGATACCATGGACAATGCATAAATAATGAAAAGATATCATCTATAAGGTAATAGTTCCATCCATGAATATCCAGAGCGTCATAGTCATCGGAATATGTAACCATGTACACACCCAATCATCTTGGACACATGAATATAAATCATGACATAAGTCGTTCCACCGAAACAGTGTCGATGTGACGCAAGTAACAGATGGGGACTGACCCACATCGTACCGCAATCAGCATCTTCACGAAGCATACCTGTCCCCAATGGACAGCCTATGGGTACGTCGGCGGAACTCCTCGTCCAAGTTCTTCTGGGCTTCTCGTGCCCGGACACACTTCTTGTTGTAGTCCTCTGGCAACCAGTGCCCTTTCCGAAGGCACCAATCCAGCAGGGGTGTGTCGCATTTGTTCGGGTCGATGGCCGAGATGATGGCGCTCACGTTGACCGTGTAACCATTCTTGCCAAGGTTCAGGCCATCCCTCACGAATGATATATACTTACAGTTGAAAGCTAGTGCAAAGCATCTGAAAATAATATCACCCACCGGGTGCACTCGGTCCTTGACCAGGAGCTTCATTTCTTCCTTGGTGACATCGAGGATTCTCGCTGCAATCCACAGCTTGTAGAATGTGTAAAGTCCCTCGCATTTGCACACCATCATACGAATATAATCTTCACGCTCCTCAACCGATCGGAAGGATCTCGACCGAACATTCTCCGACTGAGAAATTTTCTTCGCTGTTGATGGTAAGAGTATACCTTCCTGATCCTGATCGGTGATGTTGGGGTACCTCTTGAAGTCATTGTGATAAGGGCAGCCCGGCCTCCCTTCGAGTCCGGCATTCATCGTTCTCTCCTCACCACCTTCAAACATCCCCCACATCTTGGACAGCTGGAGTGCGATAAATCCTGCCATGTACTGAGCCTCACGCGGCTCGTCAAGGCAGATCGCCATCCGTTGGGAACTTATAATGTCCCGTGACGCCAGATCGGTGTCGCGGTAATGCCAACCGCTGTCTTCTTCTTCTGACGCATAGCCGGATGTATATCCTTGCGTGTCCATGTCGTCATCTTCTCCCGGAACTTCCTCCGCTTCGTCCTCATCCTCCTGTGCTGCCGCATCGTGGTTAGCTTCTTCCTGTGCACGCCTGGCATCTCCAGAGACGTTGGGGTTTTGGTTGTCCTCCTCGTCATCGGATTTGATGTGAATGTAGTATCTTCCGATGGAGATCAGTTGTGCCTCGCACTCCAGGCATAAGCAGAAGCAGGTGGGGATCGCGGTCGCACATGATGGACATATCCGGCACCTCAGTCCTTCCCATGTCTCATCATTCAGGATGACGACTTTGCTGATTTCGTCCCGGACCTCGTTGACCTGTGCGTTGAACTCCTCCATCTTGTTGATTCGATAGAGTTCGCAGGCACGATTAACCATGTCAACGATGTAGTGCAGATTATCGGCACCTGTCTCAGTCTCCGTCATCCTCTCGCTGATCTTTGTGACGTTCTGGAGGAACATCGCTGCCGACTCTTGGGATGAGTTGACAAAGCCAGGGCAGATCTCGTTCTCCACACACTTCGAGTACGCCCTCTTGATGTCAGCGTACTCCAGGCGCTTCCCTCCGTTGCTTTTGCCAATCCAAATGGACTTGACCTCATAGAACGGGATCACGTCAAAGACCATGAAAGTCCCATTAGCCGCGACTCCAGCCCCATACCGCGCGAGGGTTGCACTGGGAATATAGATGATCGCAATCGGATCCCCTCTCCTCACGTTCCGTAGCGTTGTCTTCGTCGCCACGTTCATCTCATCCCATGGAGCAAACGCCCCGAAGTGCAGTGCTAGCCTGTTGCCGCCATCGATTCCGCCGGGGACTAACCCACAGCGTACGATGCTTGGCAGGTTTTCCACATACGTCACATGGAATGCTCCTCCGAGAGAATCACCCATTCTTGCGGAATACCTATTCGCCAGTGCGGATGAGCTCATGAATCCAAAATCACTGTGACCAGTTGTGACTCGGATGCACCAAGGTCTGTACCATCCATCGCATCTGTTGAACATCCTGTCGATGTCGTCCCGATCCATGCCAGCTTTGGTCATTTCCTCCCTGGCCGCCCTCGTGTCGTTCGGGTTCATGATGCTCGGAAACCTTGCTGCCAGAACCTGAAATCTCGATTTCCTGTGTCCAGATTCCTGCCACTTGATCACCTCCATGATACCCATGTATCGTTTCGCTCTCGAGGTGTTAGGTGGGAATATGTCGTTGTTTCGGTCGTCAATGACTGCATCAATGTCGACCCATCCACCCTCGTCGCACCTGAAAGCACTTCCTCGGCAATTGCCGATCTTGTGTCGAAGGACTCTGCATAGGTCGTGAGATAGCTGGTTTGCTTGGTCCCTTGTAGTAAATACCGAGCGATCATCACCAATCCTGCATAGTGGAGCACCGTCGAAAGGAGCAATGCAGAAGTTGACACTCTTGCCAAGTTGCATCACGTCCACTTGCTCAAGGATTGCACCTTTGGGAAAGTATTTGGGGTCAACGATGGACGCATACGCCCATGGCAAGTGCACATCACTCACATCGCCATACTTCGGGATGTAGCACGGGATGGTGTCGCATCCCACCTCGAGCGTTTTCTTGAACGTCCTGCTGTCCCCGCACGGGTTGTAGGTGAGGTCGACGCCACCACATTGTAGCTCTCCTCCCTCAGCCGTGTCAGCCATCTCCACCAAATTAATGGTGTAGCTGTACATCTCAATTGTTTCTTTCCCTGCTTGTCCTCCTTTCTTTCTTTCCTTGGACGTTGATGAGGACGGTTCCTCCGTATCCCCCATGTCTTCATCAGATGAAACAGGGTCACTGCTGAGTAGCTCACGGAGCACCTTCATCGCCTTCTCATTTCCAGCAGCCTCCTCAATGTCCTTGCAGTCGCCGTCGTGGGCCAGGTTCGCGCACTTCTTACAGATCCCCATATCTCCCATGCACTTCTCCATTGACTCCAGGAATCCTAGTGCCGCTCTCCGCCCGTCGATCACTCGCTGCTTCTTGTCTTCCTTCTCAGCATTGGTTTGAGAACTTCGACTCGGGTCTGGTGCTTGACCAAGACCCTCATCTTCGCCCTCCGTGGCCTTTCTCTTGGAACCTTGTGCAGAGGGCTCGGTGATCAGGGATCGTGGATGTCTGGGCTTGACCTTGTTCATGATGTCAAGCACCTCCTTCGTGGGCACGCCGAGCTGTGCGGACGGTCTGTTCCGCTTTCTGTTCTGGCCCGTCGTGTGGGTCACGTTCCCAGCGAGGTGTCGCACTATTGACTGCTCGAACTCCCTCTTGATCTTCCATGCATCCTTCCACAGTGGCAGTTCGTGCTGGAAGTACGACATCACCTCAAAGAATCCCAACACCATCTCGACGACGTCTCCCAAGGATTCCTCGTTCGTGGTTTGTCCCAGGAGTTCATACATCGTTCCTTGGTCGAGCACACTCTTGATCCAGGACGAATATGCCACATTGCCAAGATCCTTGCCTATCAAGAAGATGGACATCCTCTCCTCGACTCCCTCGGAATTCTTGCACACGATCACATCCCGGGATGCGCACAATTGCTTCCCGTGACCGTTGTTGTAGAACTGCGCTGCTTGATCCACAGTCATGCTCACGAATCCCACGTGAGAAAGCTCCTTCTTCAGCTTTGAATACACGAGCTCCCGTATGATCGTGATCATGGCCTGGATGTTGTTGACGTCCACCATGAGGTTTTGAAGGTCGGGGATTGCCACCACGCATTCCGCGAAGAGGCGCGTGTACATTTTCTTCCCCTCGATAGACCTTGCAATACCGTTCGTGTCCGCGTTCCAGTTCGCGCAACAGTTCACGCAAGAAGAGGGATTGTACTTCGATTCGGTCCGAGCACCTTCGACTTGCTCATCTGCATCTCTTTAGCGCAAAGTTCGCAGATAAACTTGCTGAGCTCCGTGACCGTATACCATCGAAGACGTGGATCACCGACATCGGCTTTCCCAAAAGCATCCTGCTCGCCGTGTCCTTCATCTTGCTGCTCTTGTTTCCTCTTCGATTGTGCAGTGAAGGTCGGCTTGTACTCGAACTTCACCTTCGATTCCTCCATGTTCTTCGGGACGTTGAACCGAAGGTCGGGCTCGTTTATGCACGTCTCCTCCAGCTCACGCACAAACGCGTTGCTTGGTGCGACCGCATCGATGGATTTCTCAATCAGCAGTCGCTTCAAGAGGAAATGTTGCAAGTTCGAGCTCCCAGGGATCTTGTAGTTCTTTCCTGTGAGCGCATGGATCACGCGCCACAGGCGATCGTTCTCGGTCACCAGCGCGCCTGCCGCCTTGCAGATCTCGCTAACCTTATTGGCGATCGTCCCCAAGTCCCCTCTTCCACCATGGAAAGCAACATCGCGATTCACGCACACCACGACCAGGCCCTTGCATGTGTTGACGAGGTCAGATATCGCCTTCTGCAGGGAGTCGATGATGGGGTTGGCGGTCACCTGCCATCCGCATCCTCTCATGCACACCCAATCATATAGCGACATCCAGATGTGCACCGACATTGGTGAGTCATCCATGTCTCGCCTCCGCCGTTCAGCGATGAGCTTATCCAGCTTCTGCAATCGGGAGATGATATTCAACGTGTCGTTGGGTGAGGAGACTTGCTCACTCGACCCATAGTATGATCTCTCCTCGATGTTTGTCCATCCCTGTTCGTTGACCATCATCTGGAAGGTCTTCGTGCTCCCTTTCGAGTTGACGGCCCTCAGGGGCCAATCCAGGACCAAGAAGCTCTTCTTGTGGATCATCATGTCGCGAATCGTCGCCTCGCCAATGGGGCTCCTCTTCTGCCTATTGATAATCCGGTTCAACTGTCCAGGTGCGTTGTCCGGGTTCTTCTCCGCCTGAATCAACGCGTTGATGGCTTTGGCGCCCGGAAGGCGTCCAGTAATCAAGCATCCTGTTTGGGCACACAAGAAAGCATACAGCTGTAGCCATGCCGCATTTCCCTTCCCAACATAGGAAAGAATGATCTTCTCCGCGCTGGTCTTCTCCTCGAAGTGCAATAGCGAAGAGGTCAGGCATCTCAGCATACACTCCCAATATGTTGCGTTCTTGCCTTCTGCAAGACACGGCCCAAATACAGTTTGTATGATTGGGTACCCCGTATTGTTGTCTATGTTGAATTTCACATTGACAGTCGCGCCGCCCAAAGTAATACCCCCTTCGAATGAAGTGTAGGTATCATGTCCAGCAGTTGGGTTAATAATCACCCATCTGTCGTCGTCACCGCCAGAGTTCATTCGGAAAATGGAGTCAATGATCTCGTTGTCGATCTTGACAGCATCGCTGGCTTGTGACCCCCCACTTGGAGCTCCCGGCTGGGGGACTGACCCACCAGCGGTTTGACTCCTTTGTCCGGAGCTTGATGCCGACTTCTGCTGTCGCTCCGTCTTCCGTGGCGGCTCCGTCTTCGATGAGCCCATCACCCACCATGTCGGCTCTTCCCCAACCACGAAATCCTCGGGGTACTTCTCCAGTTCCCTCTCGATTTCATGAATCGTGCAGTATTTATTCTGGAAGAATTCGATCATGACGTCCTTCTCGGCCTTCTTCTCGATCTCCTTCATCCAGCTTACCCACTTGCGCCGATCTTGGTTCTCAGCGGCCCTGTCAGCCGCGTGCGGTGCCAAACTGATGGAGTTGATGTTCATCGCAGGCAGCTTCGACTCATAGATCATATCGATGCACCATAGGAAATCCCTGGCGTACTCAATCTCCCGGTAGAGATCGTTCAGCTCCCTTTTGTCTGGACGGAAATAAGCTGTATACGACTGATCTTTGGAGTCCTTCTCACCGAGCAATGGCTGCAATCTCCTCATAATGAACGATACGCACATGAGTGAATTGACCGCCCCGATGCACGCATCTGAGATGTCACTGGGGGTTGACCCACAGATCATCCAGCGCAACAGATTGTTCTGGCTGGCATTCTCATCCCTCCTCAGTGCATATGCGAGGTTCTTCATCGATGCCTGCAGCTCATTCTGGTAGACCAACCCAAGGTCCCAATTCTTCTGGTAGTCGTCCTTGGAACCACGACCGTAGGAGTCGATCTTGGGAGCCTTGATCACGCTCAACGTGAACACTTTCCCCCAGTTTCGATCTCTGTACTTTGCAATTCTCCGATCGTGCCTCTCAAACTCTGCAGTCGTCTGGAACTCCTCGGAGCTCCTCCACCTTCTCGATGACGATGCCCTAGATGACTCGTCGCTGATGAATTCTTTGTATACCTCCCCAACCGGGGTGTCCTGGTGGAATGCAGCTTTGAACGACCGTTCATCGTTGTCCTCGGCCACGCCTAATGCGAGATCCCAGATGTTCGCGATTGACCTCAACATATCCGCCCCTTCTATGCAGTACTTGGTTATGTCGAGCAACTCGGGGTTCTTCGCTAGCATCGTTGCCTCACCGCAAAGTTGGTTCAGCGCCGACACGATCTTCTTTCCCTTGCTGCAGAATTCCCTCCATCCAAGCATACATTCGTCGGCAGAAAGCTGTCCGAAAACTTTGCTGATGAACTCTAAGGCAACCCTCATAGACTGCCCTTCACCTTTCATCATCCCGCGGCCCTTGGCAGAATAGTACGCAGAGTATGCATAAATAGCGGGGACGCCGATGTCCTCGATCCACTTCACGCACATACCCAGGTCGCTGCTCATCTCCATCCTCTTGGGTATCCTCTTGCCTTCCTCGATGGCGTTCTTCACCAAATTTCCCAAGAAGACTGCCGCTTGCCTAGATTTCCCGACAGGCACGCAGAAGAACTCATTCGCATTGACGACAGTCGGATTGGCGGTCATCTTGATGATATTCTCCAGACCCAGGAAAATCCAAAATAAGCAGCTGCAAATGAAGCCACGGAATTGTCCCAATACGATCCCAGCTTCAGATTGAGGTGACGAACTCGTCCAGCTCCTCCTTGAAGCTTGGGGTTCGGGACTGACCCAGCTCCCCGTATGCACCAGAGGTTCGGGACTGACCCAGCACCTCGGTTGTGCAGTTGGGGTGGTGCAGATTTCGCTCGCAGTAGCTTGGTGCTTCCGCGATCTCCTTCGCGTAATGCAAGCAAGAGCGAGTTTCAACGGTGCCGGTTTGAGGCACCTTGCTCGAGCACGAAAACGGCGAAGGATCACACCCACAATTATTGACGTGTACAACTGGGTTTCTTTGGTTTCACGACCAGCACAAGGTCCATGCTCATGGTTTCCATTGCATTTCTTAGACAACGAGCCACCAAGTTCAAAGTTCCATGAGACAACTCTCCATGGTTTCTTGATTGGCATGGGTTTCTTTGCATATCTTTGTTTCAAGCCATAGCGACACCCATCAAACTCGTGACTAGTCCCATCATGCACAACCTCATGCAGTCTCTCATCTTTCCAATAATCACAACTTCCAGGCAACTCAAACAAAATCGCAGCTCGTTTTGTCATGGCATGCCGTTTAATTTCAACGAACCGTTCAAACAATCTCCAAAATTCTCTTTGTTTGGCCTCGATTTTCTCTGCGGTGTCAATTCCGCGAGTCTTGTTGAGGCGTGCCCATGATGATCCCCCCGTGCAAGGCCCGGCGAAGAACAACAAATCGGAAGGTTTGGTAAGCACATGTCTGGCGATTCTCCCCCCGTACTCGCTCAGTAAGTCATCAACCAGAGTTATGGTGACAACCTGCGGCCCGTCATGGCGGGCAAGAGCAGTGAACCAGTTACGTGGTTCGGAACATGCCATCAGCACGATAGGCCGAGCCAAGTCAACACTGTAAAGAGTGACGACTGTGCGAGTTCTCATACCAGGAAGCGAGACATGAACAGGAGCGCGAAGCACACCACCGTCATGTTTGACCATCGCGAGTTCAATACCCGGCGCTAACTGTGGTTTGTGCTTCACCGCAATGCGATACGGAACAAAACAACGACCAGGGACAAGCTGCTCGTGATTGATATGCAGACAACGCATGAGCAATTTCAATCGGAGCAACGTTTCCAAAGCAAGGTCGTTAACACACTTCAACTCTATGCGCTCGTTCGACAGTTCTTCAACAAATGCGGCCAGCACGGACTGCATGTCAACATCCCCGGACCCGACGTGAATTGGTCGTGGTCGTGGAGACCGTTCCCGCGCCGGTGCAGCGACCGGTACGGGATGAAACTGCCAAACTGCGCGTTCAACCCAACCATCAATTCGCACACATTGTAGCCCCGGGTCAACTCTATCCTCAACTTTGAGCCATGACCCATTCTTCAGAAACCAAGTGGAACGAAGCCACTTGCTCCCAAACGGTGTCATAACCGCGAGTGGAGGTTTCACTCGCATCAATCTGGGTCCCTTGGCAACAACAACCGGATCATGTCCTTCATGCTCATGCAATCCCTCTTTAGATGTTAATCCAGACCACCATAGGTCCGGGGGCATGATCGGAATGTGTGTGTACGGAAATGTTGGAACTCCGTCAACTGTCCCCGAAGCGGTCTGCATGGTCCCCTTTATGGGATCACACGTAGGTGTGAGCGCCTTGAGGGTATCCGGGTCAGACAGCAAGCTCGGGTCAAGTAGACCAATCTGCAAACATGCATGTTTCCATTTGCGCCCATCATTGAACGCCTTGGTGTAAATGTCGGCCGCCATCCTGTCGGTGACCTCATACGCCAAGTACATGTAATCACGTGTGAACATCTCATGCATCCACGAAATGCTAACACCATGGCTTCTCTCAAGGTGGCGCATCGTGGGGTTTCTCCCCGATCGCACGACACCGATCATAGCCTTGTTATCGTCATAGAACACAAAGTTCGGTGACTTCTTGAGAATCCGCTCTACCAGCTTGAGAGCGGGCATACCCATCGATCTCATGGCAACATCGGCCGCAACAATCTCGGCCTCGGGAGTGGAGTGACTCACACAACCCTGTCTTTTAGAGCTGCCAGACAACGGAAACCGGGTATTAGGCCCTTGTATATTCAAGTGTCCACCGGAGGTGGAACGCAGCGAGTCAATGCATCCCGCAAAGTCAGCGTCCGCATACAAGGCCAAGTGCACATCGTCCATAGGGTCTCCAACCCAACCGACCATGCGCCAATGTTTGGTATGATGCACATAGCACATCAAGTGATGCAAACCCCGATCATCGGAGTCAGTCCACCTATGCACGTTCCGTGCTAGGCGATTCACTTGCCGCAACAAATCGAAGCGAGCAATCCGCGCACCGTACAGCAACTTCATCAGTACGCTAGCGGCATGCGGAGCAAGGTGTCCACGCACGGGCTCCTTCATGGCCAACTCAGGAGTCCCTCCCCGTTGGTCCGGCACTGTGGCAGAACCGTCGGTGGGCACAAGATTGTTACACCAATTGCACACGACTGACGGCCCCTCTCTGGCAGGCTTCCGTGAGACGTGATTCTTTGTTTCTTCATGCAACTCAGGGGTGACAACCTTATTCAACTTCACGTCGCCCGCCACTTCAAGATAGCGGTCGACACAGGAACGTAGGAACTGTTCCATGTCATAGGTCACCGTTGTTACTCGGTGTCCGTTCCCGAGAGTGACGTTTCCCTTGCTTTGATTGCAACCAAGGTACATGTCAAGTCCAGTCTCGGGCTCAATCTTCAAACGTGTACGCAACATGCTCCACCCTTGGGCAAGGTTCTTCTGCGGCCCTGCCATTTTGAAGTCGTCGACATACACAACCAGAACAAGCTGGAGCTTTTCGTGAATGTACACTGAAGGCCATTCTTCGCCGATGGGCTCAAAACCAACGGCACGCACCGACTCATCGCAGTGCTGCTCCCAAAATGTTCCCGCATCTGGGTGTCCGTACAGCGCCTTCCTCAACGGGACGACTGGTCTTCTGTACTTATCCCATTTGCATTCACTTGGCACGGCCTCCGGTGGCAATTCAATCCAACACGGCGTGCCTCTCAAGGTGGCCTGTATGTACGCCTGAACAGCGTCGGCCATCTGCACATCCCAGCCATCATGACAACCCAGAAAATCCGCCCAACGCGAGGCTTCAAATGAAGCAGGGGAGTTCCCCAAATCTTGAAACATCGCAGCCTCAAAGCTTTGGTTCTTCACTTGGTTCCCCAGCAACACGCCTCTACCCTTGAACTTCCTCTTAGGATCACCAACAGGCAACTGTGAGTGCTTTTCAACGCAAATGCCATGTGCGCGAGCCATGTGTATCTCTTCCCCTTTCGCTTTTGCCTCCTTGGCTACAGCGTCATATTCACGCACCGCGCCAAGATCGAAGACGCCCTGGTCGATTAATCCCGACCATTCTTTCTTCATCGATGCCAACGCATCAGGGTTGGTCAACATCTCTTTCCGGCCTACCGGCCTGGATACTAAAGCGTCGAAGAATCGTACAACTTTCACAGCTTTCTCTCTGTGCTGTATTCGCTCAGAAGTCACGCACGGCATCGATGGGTACTTCTTGGCTTCACCGTCTCGCCTATCGCAGGCATTGCGAGTGGCACTTTTCCAGAAACTATCTCAGCAGACTCCTCCCATTCATACCAGGTGAGGTCCGTCGATTCGTCGACCGATGGATCCGTCCCCGATGCCGTCTCAGCTTCGTCTTTATGACTCTCCATGACTGATGCAACCGCCTTCGTCCAGTTTGGAGTCGACTTTGATCGCTCCTCAGACTTGAACTTCCAGGCATAAATTACCACCAGACACTCAAATTCTTTCTCAAGCTGAACGTTTCGTCTCATGACGTCTTGGGACTGTTTGGAATCCATGAGAACAACCACTCCGTCGACAGGATTAACAACAATCCTGACCCATTCAAGCTCAGCCAAGTGCTTCCCATCCATTGGGTTCTTGATCTTTGATATGTTCTTCCGCAACCCCCAATTGTACTGCCATTCTACTCCACCCCAGCGGTTTCGAAGCATTGCTCGAATTCTCTTACCACCGGGCATCTGTAATGTCCGTGCCTCTGCCGGCGCAGAAATCTCAGATTCTTTACTCTTGGGATCTTCTTCTTTCTTTTTGCCACCGCCCTTCACCTCGGCCTTCTCTTCCTTGGTGTAATATTTACTCATCATCTTCCATTCTTCAGGAGTGAACTCTGGAGGTCTCGATGTCTTCATTAGCCTGAATCCGTCCTTCCCGACAGGATACGGTCTCCCGGCCTTGTCGATCTTAACCTCCTTGCCATCGTCGTTGACGTACGTGATACCATCCCCGGGTAGCCCAACTGACACGTGTGGAAGGTCGGACTTCGCAACCTTCTCATCGCCCTTAGAGTGTCCATCTCCTTTCCCTTTTGAGGAGCTCGGTCTAGCATCTTCTTCTCCTGCATGATCCCCCCGATCTCCGGCGATTACCTCCGGGCCATCGTCGAGCAGTAGACCAGCGATCTGATCGACTTCATCGTCAAGCAGTCGCTTCTCGTCACTCTGCAGCAATTCAGGCTCGTAGTCCTCATCCTCGATCAGGCGGTCACGTGCATCCAGACCGATTGCATCGATAGACATCTCTATTCCTTCCAAAGTCTCGTTGGCAACCTTGTACTTCTGTTGTATTGGGAATGTCAGAGGAGATTTCAGGATCATCCTCTCCGTCTGATGTGGCATTCTCAACCGAGGTGGAACCTTTGCCTTCTTGATGTTCAGCTCTGCACCCGCAAATGCAGTAAGTGCCCAAGCACGATACTTGTTTGCCCAATGCATACCGGTGCTCAACACATATCCAGCAAATATACCAGTTTCCCCTCTCGGCTCGAACTTCTCCCTCTTTCCCCCTCGTGCTTCGCTCGGCTTGAAGTCCACTAGCGCACCAAAAGGTATCTTCTCGCCCTTGAACTCCTCGCCATGCAGCCTCATCCATGCACTCGATCCGTTCACCTCTTCGATGTTCATGAGATGGCACAGAGTGGTGATGGCCTGCACCCAATAACACGTGGGTAGACCGGCATGTACTAGACAAGCCGAAGTCTGGTCAATGATGAATTGATTTGTTCTTTCAGCAAGGGAATTGTTCTGCGGCCGTCCAGGCAGCGATAGGTCGTGGTTCAGCTTCAGCTCCACGCACGCATTGATCAGTTCTGGGCCATCATCCGAATATACCTGCTTGATTTTCCTCCTCCCGCAGAAGTGCTTGATGGCCCTGACGACGGAGTCAGTGTCTCTTCTCGCGGTTGGATAGGCCATGATAATTCCGGTATATATGTCCCGGATGATGAGCGCATACCTGCCTTCCACTTCGTGATCTCCTGATGCCGTCACGAAGTCGAACGTCACCAGGTCTCCGAACGTCTTTACCTCCCTCTTGAAGGCTCCCGTTCGCGATCTGAAGTGTCTCATCTTTGCCTTGACGCATGATTCGCAGAAGGGATTTCGGTATCTGTGTGTAAGCAAATGAGCTATGGAGTTGGCGTCCTTCTTGAGGACTCCCACTTTCCTCTTTATTGATGATCCTTCGTACACGTCTACTTCGATTCCGGCATCTGGATCATCTTCATCAACCTCTTCCTCGTGAGCTTCGGCATCACCATGTCGATGCGGGACTGACCCAACATCTACAGGTATTTCCTCAGCCACGGGAGGCGGACGTACCGGACCGGCTCCTCCGGGTGGCCCGAAGTCGAATGCCCCGTCGTGGTGTTCGCCCTCGGCCTCTGCGGACTCACCGACAGCGGCGGGTGTGACGTCGTTCTCATCGTCACCTCCCTGATCTGCCTCGTCGTTCGTTACCATCGCCAATACTTCCGAAAAGTGCTCCTTGAGGTCGTCTATCGTAGGGCGATGCCTGTTACTCCGAAGCTTACCATCACTCACTAGGTACGGGATGTCGTCCTTGACCTGCAAGTGCACGAATCCCTGCTTTGGCGTAACCATGAAAGGTAGTTTACCAGGCATCCAGTGAAATGCATAACCCATCTTCATGCATCTCCTCCCCACTGACAATACCGTGGGTGTCTCATCCAATACATGCGGCTCGACAGTCTCGTCCAACTCGTCCACGACTATCTTGGCCACATCAGATGTGGAAGTGGAACCATTCGCGGTCTGGAACACGATCTCGTCGTCATCTTTCACGATGTCGACACCCAGGCTCTTCGCCTTGGCTCTTCCGATGAGATCATGACCACATCCGGTGTCCATCAACCATTTCACCCGTTTGCTGATGCACGTTGACATGGCGAAAACGTTCTTCGGCATACCATGCTGCTTCTTCCAGTCGACAGCCGATTCCTTGATCTCGTCCTTGTTCCGATCATACTCGAACATTATGCTGCTTTCCTTGGTCACCGGGAAGTAGTGCTTCTTATATATATCATCCACCACTTCTCTCAGTATCTTCGCACGTATCAATGATCGTTGGACTTGATAGGCTGATAATTCACGATGATCACTGCTTTTGAACTTCTTCTCGTCGACGTACACGTACTGATAAGGCTCATTCTCATTGTCCTCATAACCGTACCATTCCCCTTTTCGTTCCCATTGCCTTCTCTCGTCTTCGAGGTAGGTGATCTCCCCATTCTCGTCGACGTCGAGCACTTCCTTGAACCACACCATTTTCTCGGGGATCTCGGACTCGCCAGACCATCTCGATGATTCGCTCATCGCGTCGTCATCGTGCTCGTGGTAGACAGTCTCGGCTTCATCCGGTTCGACCTGATCAACGTCCTTCTTGAAGCTTACCTTCCCTGCAGGAGCCGATTGCTTCAGGACTATCGCGGGCATTGCGATGGCCCTCCTCGCAATGGCTGGCGCTGCGGCTTTGGCGGCAGCCTTCGACTTGGCTTGCGCCTTGTCATTTGACGTTGCTGGAGCTGAATTGTTCTTGATGAGCTCATGCCTATACTTGCAAGCGCTTCCCTTATCGCACTTCCCCTTCTGAAACGCGAAGCATGCTCCATCATCTCTCTTTGGTGACGATGATCTGGACTTGGATTTGCCCTTTCCTTTCCCCTTGGACATGCTCTCCAACTTATGCTCCGTCTTCTTGCTGTGGGAAAAAGTGCATTCATTTCCTTTCACGCACCCCTTCGCCGATTTGAAGTGGTACCAGCAGGGATTATCCTTGCTTCCGCCCGGACTCTTGCCTCTGTCGCTGGCACCGTCGGACTTGCCGTTCTTGCCAGCGTGGCCCTTTGCCTTGGCTTTTGGGAGCACAGGAGCGGCATCAGGTCCACCGGGTTTCCCCTTTCTGCCCTTGCCACCCTGGTTCTCCTGTTTGCCAGTTGCTGGAGCCGCATCCTTCCCGCCTGACTTCATCATCGACTTGACCGATTTCTCCTTCATGTCGAGCATCAGGTCTTCCCGATCTGCCTTGATCTGATAGTCGATCAACGCCAATAAGAATTCATACGTCTTCTGAGGATGCTTGTCCGGTAGTCTATGGTAGGCATTGAGGCCGAACTCCATCTTCTTGCTCCCTTTGATCTTCCTGTAAAGGATGTCTCTGAGAGCCAGCTTACTGGGTCTGTCCTCGCTCCTCATCTTCAGCAGCAAATCATACCATTTGTTCCTGAACATGACCAAGTTCTTGTCGCCAGGAAAGTCAAGGTTGAATAGATGCTCGATGTGGTAGACAAGATCCGTTCTATCGGAAGTTCTGAATGATTGCATAACTAATGCCACCAACTCTCGTCCCTTCACGATCACCCCTTGTTGATGTCGTAGTTCAGAGTGTCGTGTAGCATCGAGGTATACGTCCTTGGCTTCGTCAGGTGCTTGTTTCAGCATGTTCTGCATGCCCATGGCCATCTTAATATCTATCGTAGCAAATCTGTCGCCACCTGAATCGCTAAGCAAATCCAGGTCTGGGTTCAACCCAAGAGCCTGCTCCAGCCATTTCGTCCATGCGTCGGTATCTGGATCTGCACATGCGCTCAGAACATTCATCAGCAGTTGCATCTTCCAGGTATCAAGTTGATGGATCTTTGGCCAGGCCGGAATAGATACTCTCTCGGCCTCTTTCCTCGAGATTCTCGGTCGATCATTCTTGATCTCTCGGTTATCTCTCGATCTCCTTCGTCTCCTCCGTGTCCGATCGTCTTCTTCCTCTTCTTCTTCCTCGTCTTCTTCATCTCCTTCGTCGTCGTCATCCTCATCCTCATCATCGGGTGGATCATCCGGAGGTCCTCCTCCGCCACCAGCGAGGCTCAACTGACGTCGACCCGCTCCCTGCCCATTCCCATTGGGCGGGAATCCACCGTAATCCAATGGGGGCGTAGTACCGTTGTTTCCCCCCCCATCACCACCACCAGTCGTAGTAGTGGATTGTGGGACATGCCCAACAACCCCTTGCATCTGGGATAGGTGTACATCGATCATTGGATCACCGAAAGACGGAAAGAGGATCGAACCTGGCATCAGCGACGAATTAGGGATTTGATTTGAAGACGATGACGGGACTGACCCAGCCACCTTCTTGTCTATCCTATTTGAATTAGCCTGGGTTCCTCCCTCAGCGCGTTTCACTACTGCTCGTTCACGATGTCCATCTTTGCTGCTGGAGGCTTCCTGTGTCTCCAGCTTCTTGTGTGCACGTAGTTCCTCGTTGTCAGCATCGAGTTGGCGTACAAAACTCTCTTCTTGCTTGAGCGTCGCCTCTCTTTCCTTCAGTTGTCTCTGAAGCTCATGCATCTCCTCGAGGTACTCATCGTACATTCCCTTAGCTGTCAATCTCCAGTACTCAGCCTCCTTCGACTTCTCGTCCATCGTGCACCGTTCCTCTTGTTTCTCTTCTTTGACCTGGGCTAACTCCAAGATCGCATCTTGACGATGACCACCTTCGACAGCAATCATCTGGTCCTTCATCGACACGTCGGACTCATACTGTTTGACGATCTCTTCCTTTTCGCGAAGCAAGCAATCTGCTCTCTTCGCGAGGGACCCCTATGTAGGGGGGAGGGGGGACCCCCACGTATACATTTAAGCTGCGGCCACAATCCTGCCGCACCCCCCCCAATATACATAAAAATCCGCTTTTGCCGGGTATTGCCCCAAACATCAGCAAGAGACCAAAGCCAAGCAGGCCCATGGCAGACCCTGAGAAAAAAATGCGCAAAAACAACGGCGCCCACACACAACAAGCAAGTTAGGAGCCCTCCTGAAATGCGTCCCACTTCACGCAAATGATCAGCCCGACAAGTAGGCCCTGAAAGAAAAACAGTGTAACAAGCTGCGCAAAAAAAACGGCAGCCGCACACAAAAAGAAAACAATACAAGCCCTACAAACAAGATCTCACTTCACGAAAAGCAGCAGGCAGACCCAGCCGGCCAGCGCTGGGGCCTGAAAAACAAACAGCTAGCGCAACAAAACGGCAGCCACACACAACAAGCAAATTAGACGCCCTACGCAAAAATACAATTTTAAGAAAGCAGCAACCCGACCAAGCAGACTAGCAACAGGCGAAAGAAATCTAACCGCAAAAAAAAAGAAACAATCAAGTGGGTTAGTGACAGGCCCGAAACAAAAACAAACTGCAAAAATACAAAGCGCAGCGACACACAGCAAGCAAATGTGAAGCTCTACTTGCCAAAAAACATTTGACGAAAAACAGCTGCCTGAACAAGCAGACCAGTGACAGGACCTGAAAACAAGCCGCGCACAAAAACAAATCAGAAGCCCTACTAAAAACATCCCACTTGGCGAAGAGCAGCAGCCCGACCAAGCAGACAACTAGCAGGCCCTGAAAGAAAACTTCGCAAAAAAAACAGCCACAGACAACAAGCAGATTGGAAGCTCTACTAAAAGCATCACACTTCACGAAAGCTAGCTGCAAAAACACGGCGGAAGCACAGACAACAAGCAAATTAGAACATTTAGAGCCATTGAAGGGGCGACCGCCGAGGGGGTCATGGCCCCACCGCCGACGGGGTCGGGGCCCAACCGCCGGCGGGGTCGGGGCCCGACCGCCGCCGGGGTCGGGGCCCGACCGCCGGCAAGGTCGGGGCCCGACCGCCGACAGCGTCGGGGCCCGACCGCCGGCAAGGTCGGGGCCCGACCGCCGACGGCATCGGGGCCCGACCGCCGGCAACGCCGCCAACGGCATCGGGGCCCGACCGCCAGCAAGGTCCGCCGACCGAGTTGGGGCCCAACCGCCGACGGGGTCGGGACTCGACTGCTGGCGGGGTCGGGGCCCGACTGCTGGCGGGGTCGGGGCCCGACAGCAAACAATGGCATTCCCTTTGCAAGTTTAGCCGCGAAAAAAGGCAGCCACTGACAAAAAACAAACTAGAAACTCTATTGCAGAAAGCCCAAATCACTAAAAATTGCAGCCCGACCAAGCAAGCCAGTGACAGGCCCAGGAAAAACGGTACAACAAATTGGCACCCACACACAACAACCAAATTAGAAGCCCTAGTTTAAAAAACCCACTTCACGAGAATCATCAGCCAGACCAGTAGGCCAGTGCCAGGCTTTGAAAAAATCCAGCTGCACAAAATAAACGGCGAACAAAAATAGAAGCTCTACATGTAAAAAACAACTTCACGAAAATCATCAGCCCGACAAGTAGGCCAGTGACAGGACCTGACGAAAATCCAGCTGCGCAAAAAAAACCGGCAGCGACACACAACAAGCAAGTTAGAAGCCCTAGTGCAGAAGCCCCACACGAACATCATCAGCCGGACAAGTAGGCCGGTGACAGGCCCTAGAAATGATCCAGCTACGCAAAAAAAGGCGGCAACCCCACACAAAAAACTAGTTAGAAGCTCTGCTAAGCAAGCACTCCCACTTCACGAGAATCATGAGCCAGACAAGTAGGCCAGTGCCAGGCCCTGAAAACAATCCAGCTGCACAAAAAAAAGGCGAACAAAATATAGCTCTACGTAAAAAGACCAACTTCACGAAAATCATCAGCCCGACAAGTAAGCCAGTGACAGGCCCTGACAAAAATCCAGCTGCACAAAAGACCGGCAGCCACACACAATAAGCAACTTCGGGACTGAAAAAACCACTTGACGAAAAGGCCAGTGACATGAAAAATTCAGCTGCGCAAAAACAAAGGCGGCAGCCACAGACAACAAGCAAATCAGAGGCTCTAGTGAAGCATCCCACTTCACGAAAAGCAGCCGCCCGACCAAGTAGGCCAGTGACAGGCCCTGAGAAATATCCAGCTGGACAAAGCCAGGCGGCTTAACAGACAACATGCAAATTAGAAGTGCTACTCAACACATCCTGCTCCAGGAAAAGGAGCAGCCCGACCAAGAAGGCCAGTGACAGGCCCTGAGCAACATCAATCTGCACAAAAGAAAGGCAGCCACGCACAAGCGAATTGGAAGCTCTACTTTGACGAAAAGCAGCAGCAAGACCAAGCAGCCCAGTGACAGCCCCTGAAAAAAATCAAGCCGCGCAAAAAAGGGCGGCAGCCACACGACAAACCAGAAGCCCGGCGAAAACGTCCCACTTGCAAAAACACAAGAGACCAGAAGAGCAAGGGAGCAGGAGACTAAGGAACATGATTGAAACGTGTCTTGTTTTTTGATGTCATATGTAGCCACCTGATAAAGGTCAAATTTCAGCGCCGGTCGCACAGGAAACTGTGCAGCGTCAGGGGTCACTTGTTCTTACGCCCGGCGGGCTTAAGAACAAGTAGGCACTTTAGCGAACAAGTGACCAGGTCACTTGTTCCGGCTGGCCCCCACTTGTTCTTATGCCCGCCGGGAGTAAGAACAAGTGACCCCTGAAAACGCTTGGGGGCCGAACTTGGCAGGCTGGGAACTAGCCAGGGTTTTTCCAGGACTGGTAGGAGCGGCGCAGAAGCAGCGTCTGAAAATTACACCAAGCAGCGTGCTCGCTCTCTCGAATTACCGTCGTCTCGATCTACAGACAGCGTCACGCATTACCAGCAATGACGTCTAGCTGATTTTCGCTCTGACGAATTAGCTAATTCGTCGCACACGCCCGTCGCCTCGATCTACGGAGTGCATCACCGGCATTGCCAGCATCACCAGCAATGAAGTCTAGCTGATTTTCGCTCTGACGAAATAGCCAATTCGTCGCACGGACGCCCGTCGCCTCGATCTACGGAGTGCATCACCGGCATTGCCAGCATCACCAGCAATGAAGTCTAGCTAATTTTCGCTCTGACGAAATAGCCAATTCGTCGCACGCCCCGCCTCGATCTACGGAGCGCATCACCGGCATCGCCAGCATGAAGTCTAGCTGATATTCGCTCTGCGCTCGTAGCCCGCCCCCGCGTTCCGCCCGCTGCGCCTCCTGTGGACCAGGTACTTGTAGCACTTGTCCCGGAAAGAGCACTTCCCCAATTTGCTCCCCGCCCTGCAGGAAGCGCACGAGCTTCTTCCGCCCATTGCGCAGCAGGATGTAGTTGTTGGGGCCCTCCCGGATCAGCGGAGGCCGCAGCCCCAGGTGCGAGTAGTAGTGCTGCCCCGCCCGGGTCAGCTGCCCGTCCTCGCGCGAGAGCAGCGCGCAGGCCCCCGGCCCGCGCCGTAAGTTCAGCACGATGGCTCCATCCGCCCCCGTGCGAGCCCTGGCGCCGCCGTCCGCGGCCTCCGTGATCTCTTGTAGTTGTCTTGCCCAACTTGCCATTATTGGCCAGTTTTTTGTCGGTCGGTTGGCCGCGCCGTGCTTTGCCTCGGAGACCCGACTCGGATTCCCCAATCCATCTGTGCGCAGATGGACTGGGGAATAGCTTGTTTTGCACGTTTTAGCTGATTCGCATTACCAGCAAGGACGTCTAGCTGATTTGCGCTCTGACGAGTTAGCTAATTCGTCGCACGGACGCCCGTCGCCTCGATCTACGGAGTGGCATCGCCAGGATTACCAGCAATGAAGTCTAGCTGAGATTCGCTCTACCAGCAATCAAGTCTAGCTGATTTTCGCTCTGGCGAATTAGCAAATTCGTCGCACGGACGCCCGTGCCTCGATCTACGGAGCGCATCACCGGCATCGCCAGCATCACCAGCATTACCAGCATGAAGTCTAAGTCTAGCTGACTCTCGCTCTGGCGAATTATAGCTCATTCGCAATACCAGCAATGAAGTCTAATTAGCTGATTTTTCGCTCTGACAAATTAGCTCGCGCGGACTCGATCTACACACTGGCATCAACAGCATCGCGAATCCTTGGAGCACAATGAGTGCATACGCTAAGGCGCGCTGCTGGCTATCTGTTTGCTCCGCCCAAAATATTTAGAGGCACCCCTGCCCCGATGTTCTCGCCGGCCTCTGTGATCCCGACAGCAACGAATCCGACACTCGTCGCCCTTCCATTTCAGCTAGCTCCTCCCGATGCCGGCGGCCTTCTTTTTAAGTATCTAAATCGAAGACCGGGCCCGCTTCCAATGATGTGGGAAACGCTGGGGCGCTGGTACTGCTGGGCGGCACAGTCCCTTGATGAATCAGCTGGCTCTCTCCCACCCATGGCTTTCACAGCGCTCCCCTGCTTTGGAATTTTCGAAAGCCTGCGGCTATCGGTCTGACGCAGTGCATAGCAACGCATTGCTCCAATTGCGCTGGGTAAACAAGCTTGTTTGCCAGGATTTTGCATGCTTAGTGCGGGCTCCATGTACGAACCTTGGTCGGAGCACGAAGTGGTCACAGAGGCCCAGCTGAGTTCTGTTGCGCCTTGCTTACAGCGCAAAGCTTGTGCCCCTCAGCATAGCACTGCGACGATTTGCTTGCTTGAGCTGGGAAACTAAGCGCCACTACTTTTTCGAACGAATGCTTCCTAGGGCTCATATCCAACAGTGCGTTGATTCTGCGTCACTTGAAAGCAGTGAAAAGACGTACTTTGTCTTCAGGGCGGCCCTACTCAAAGCAAAGTGCAGCAAGCCCTATACGAGCGGCGTCGTAAACCACTTAGCAAGTAGATAGGATCCGCGCTTACTTCTCAAAGAAGAGGCAGAGGTGAGCGACACCATGATGCCCCAGAAGACGGTGGCGGCCAGGGCCAGCCACTTGAGGCAATCCTGTCCTTGGGCTTTGTCCACGTGCTCCGCGCAAAGAGCCGTTGAGCAGCAGAAGAGTCTCACAATCAAGGAATCGGACACCATCGCCTCCATCAAGCCATGTATGCAGCACAAGATGGAGCAAGTGACAACCCTAGACAAGCTTGCTCAGCTACATGCCCACTTCACCACTCCGTACGAGTTCTAGGACACGTTTTTTGGCAAAGCCAGTTCTCGGGCTGCTGCCGGAATGCGTGCTGCGGATTGCTGGCACATGGGCCTCTAGAATCGCGCAACACCTAGCTTGAAAGCATCCCAACACTGAGCCTCAAACTCGCGGACCTTTCCAGGTCCATTTGCAGCCATTTGCTTCCGTCTACAATTGCGCCTGCCTTCCATAAGGCTGTGACTGTATATTGCTTTCTCAGGTTCTCAGCCTTGGCAAAGCGCTTAGACTCTTGGGGCGGCAAACGTGGAAAATGTATTGCATACATTTCCCCCCCCCCCACTAGGCATACATTATGAAAGGGGTCCCCCGCTCTTCGATTCCTGTTCCGCAAATACTGTAACGTCATTCAGCCTCGCCATCAGCTGTTCCCTGGAGTCCTCCAAAGAGTACGTCTCGGGGCGCTTGACGAGTGCATGCTCCAACTGTGATTTCAGACTTTGGACCATCTCCTCCTCGTTGAACTTCTCGATAGATGTAGAAGATTCTATGCCTCTGATCTGTTGCTGATAAACTGATATCTGTTGTGAAGCCTCACGGTGTATCTGATTTGCACGTATAGCTGATTCCTGCGCGGCCGACTTCTCGCTTGCCATGTAGGATTTCATCAATGCAATCTCCCGCTTCTGCTCCATGATAGTTCCTTCAGCTTGCCTCATCTGTTGCATCATAATATTCGACTCCATGTCTTTCTTCTCCCCGTACTGAAATGCGTTCATTTCCACCTTGCGCATCTGTTGGGCTTCTTCCTCAAACTTGCGCCATGCCTCAGCCATGTGGTGTTGGTGGTGACTCACTAGATGTCCCGACTGCTTGCTGGCAATCTCGCATCGTCTTTCCAGCTCCTGGATCCGGATGGTGCTTCCATAGTCTTCTTGGTTAAGATTCGCCATTGCTGCCGACATTTCATCAAGTGTCTTTTGATATTCCCCGATCTCCACCTCCATCTTATTCTTCTCTTTGATCACGGCGCGAAAATCTGCACTGGTGGGTGATTTTGACCTCCCACCCTTCGATGTCGATCTCACGCCCTTCTGCGACGTCCGTGGTGTCGCAGGCGAAGATGATGATCTTCTCGGTGGGGATTCTCTTTTCTTCGACTCCTGATGAACATCGATCTGCTTCCATGATCTTGTGGGAGTAGATATGTCGCTGAATAGCGCGGAACCTCCGCTCCCAGGTTCATCCTGTGAATCTGCAACCATATCCATCACCGCAGGAAGAGCCATCAATCCATTGGATCCCTCTGAGCTGCTGTTCCCAAAAGTTGCAGTACTTGGGCTCGCCGAAGACGCCATTGTACTGTGTAGGTTATCGTTCCTTTATTGTCCCTGTACCCGCAATAAACCAGCTGTCTCCCAGTCCAGTGTAGAGCATGTAGTTACGGCTGATAACCTGTCAAGAGACGGCAAGGTGACGTCCCGTGGGACGCTGTGCACCGAACCCTCAAGCTTCAATACAAACCACGTAGAAAGGTGTATACGGACGATGCCGTTATAGCCGAACCCGTGTAAACGTTGTAAGGAAGAAGGAATGATAATTACACCAGTAGTCCTGACAATGCAGCGCAAGCAGTTGTTTTGCTCTTGATGCCGATCACGGAGATCCGCAGTCACACATCAGATCTTGAACCTCAAATGTGTCTTGAGCCAAATGGCGATCAATGGAACTTGGGAAGCAACACCAACAAGGACCTCAGAACAGCTACCCAATTTCGGCACGGGGCCTAGAGGGTTTTAACACCTAGTATGTTTTTTTGCTAACCACTTAGCTAACCACTTAGCTAACCCCTGGCTAACCTCTTAGCTTTCCCCCTAACTTAAGCCCTTAGCTAACTAGTGAGCATTTGTTAGTAAAAATTAAATCTTTGCCCCAATGTCCTACTAACTCTAACAAACCCCCGGTGCATCCCAGGAATGCAGCCCCGCGAAGTGGAAAAGAGACCCGCGAAGGGGAAAGAGCTCCGCGAAGGGGAAGAGCCCCGCAAAAGGAAAGAGCCCCGCAAAGAAGGGGAAGAATGCAGCCCCGCGAAGGGGAAGAGCCCCGCAAAGGGGAAGAGCCCCGCAAAGGGGAAGAGCCCCGCAAAGGGAATGCAGCCCCGCGAAGGGGAAAGAGCCCCGGAAGAGCCCGCAGCCCGAAGGGAATGCACGCCCGCGAAGGGAATGCAGCCCCGCGAAGTGGAAAGAGCCCGGAAAGAGCCCGCAGCCCGCGAAGGGATAATGACGCCCTCGCGAAGGGACGGGGAAAGCTGAGAGTCGGAAAAAGGAGCCCGCGTGAAGGGCTTCCGCCCACGCGAAGGCGGAAAGCTGGGAAGAGCCCGCCGAAGGGGAAAAGGGAAAGCTAAGGAGCGGAAAAGCTTGAAAGAAAGAAAGCGGAAAAAGACAAGAAAAGCACTAAGCCCCACGAAGGGGAATGAAAAATGGCCGCCGCGAATCCGAAGGGGAAGAGCCCCGCGAAGGGAATGCAGCCCGGCGAAGGGGAAGAGCCCCGCGAAGGGAATGCAGCCCCGCGAAGGGAATGCAGCCCCGCGAAGGGGAAAGAGCCCCGCGAAGGGGAAGAGCCTCGCGAAGGGAATGCAGCCCCGCGAAGGGGAAAGAGCCCTGCGAAGAAAAAAACATCCGCGCAGGGGAAGCGCCCCGCGAAGGGAATGCAGCCCCGCGAAGGGGAAAGAGCCCCACGAAGGGGGAAAGCCACGCGAAGGGAATGCCGCCCCGCGAAGGGGAAAGAGCCCCACGAAGGGGGAAAGCCACGCGAAGGGAATGCCGCCCCGCGAAGGGGAAAGAGCCCTGCGAAGGGAAAGGGCCCTGCGAAGGGGAAGAGCCCGCGAAGGGAATGCAGCCCGAGCCCTGCGAAGAAAAAAAAACCGCGAAGGGGAAGCGCCCCGCGAAGGGAATGCAGCCCCGCGAAGGGGAAAGAGCCCCGCGAAGAGAAAGAGCCTCGCGAAGGGAATGCCGCCCCGCGAAGAGAAAAGAGCCCTGCGAAGGGGGAAGAGCCCTGCGAAGGGGAAGAGCCCGCGAAGGGAATGCAGCCCCGCGAAGGGAATGCAGCCCCGCGAAGGGGAAATCGCGAAGGGAATGCAGCCCCGCGAAGGGGAAAGAGCCCTGCGAAGGGGAAGAGCCCCCGAAGGGAATACAGCCCCGCGATGGGGAAAGAGCCCCGCAAAGGGCATAGAGCCCCGCGAAGGGGATAGAGCCCTGCGAAGGGGGTAGCTTCCGGGCTGAAAAGGAACCCGGCGCAGGGGAAGACTCGCGAAGAGGAACAAGGTGCAGGGGAAGGGGGGGGTGACGGGCCATGCCCCGTCGAGGGGATGGGAAGGTTCGAAAAGAAGGAATCAAGGTGGAAAACAAAGGTGGGGAGGTTGGAAAAAATGCAATCAAGGTTGATTCAGAGAAAAAACAAGGTGAACAAAAAGTGTGGCAAGGTTGAAAAAACATGAAACGCCGACCCTGAAATTGAAAAAGAAGGGGACAAGGTAGAAAAAAAAGCTTAAGGTTGAAAAAAAGGGTCCAAGGTTGAAAAAAAGGCATGCCCTGAAAAAAGACGCGGCCAAAAGCGCTCGCTGGAAATGAAACAGGAGCATCCCTGACTGAAGGTGCGGTTTTTCGGACTAGTCCGAAGTGAACATGGTGGGGAGCCTTTGTCTTTGCTGTAAATAAAGAGGATCCCATAAACATGGAGGCCAAAACCTTCATACTGAGGATCGGCAGGAAACTCAAATGGGCAACAGGACAAGGGAAGTGGGCAAAGAATCTTGGGCTCCTGGCTTCTCAGTGGACCTGCTAAGTCATACCTTGTCCTTCCACTTGCGACTATGTAGGTAACCAGGGGGTACCATCATGTAAAACTTACAAACCATGATAGTGACACCTGGAAGACAAGCTCACCTCTGGAACCCGCGCTGCAAGCTGCCCCAGAGCGTTGGGCAGAGATCTCATAGCTTTCAGCTGTTGGGGAACAAGGGAAGCACTCTTCTTCTTGGCGGATTTTTAGACAAGGATCATCTCAAGGATCCTCACTTGGCCCCTTAGGGACCTGGACATAAAGGTTAAGCTGTTGAACCTGTACTAAAAATGGACCAGTCTGCGAAACCAAAAGGTCAAATGGTCGATTCGCCTCGGGGTGTGACCCACCCTATCAGCTCAAACGACTGGGCTGAAAGTCCAAAGGACGAGTCGAAGCACTTCATTTCAAGGGCCACCATTTGGTTGAGTGTAGGGTGACCCGTCAATAGTACTATTACAGAAGATTGTTGTGTACTTCGTTCCAAGCGATGTTGCATTCTCACGTTTACCTTCACTGGAGGTCAGGGATGAACATTGCTTGCGCCTGGACATAATTCTTCGCGAAGCGTGCCGCAGTGTGCAAGACCTGGCGAGAGGCCGAGTGCTGGCTCAAAACCGGGTTGGCTCATCCTTCACATTGGGGTTTGCCAGCCGGTCGACCTTTAAAACCAACCAAGAGGGGCTGCCTGGTTTTCTTCAATCCCTGGCATGGTAGCAAAACAAATTGTTCTTTGCAGATCTTTGCAGCAAGCAATAAACAAAACCAACAAATCAGTAACCAACGAGCAACCCATTGTTGCTTATACATGTATTGTGAGGACTGGGCTCACTCTGGTGAAAGCTTCCTGGGCTTGGACCCAACGAAATGGAACCAACTGGCAATGCTGCTGGTTAAAAGGGGAATGAAGACTAACAAAGCGGAAGGTTGAACCAGTAGGCTTGGCGGTGGTTTGGGGCAATGGAAATCATCTAAGACTTTCGGTTTCATCTAGAATCCTCCCGTCTGACTTGCCGAAAGGACCCGGAAATACAAGGTTAACCTTTTGGGGCCATGACAAAAAAGGTCCAAGGGGAAGCCAAAACCTCAAAAGGTAGCTTCGCTTGGGGCAACTGAGTCGGGGAAAGCTCCGCCCCAGGGCCTCGCCACAATCAGAGGGCCCGTGCAGGTGCACGATGTTCAGCGCGCGGCGGTACGCCTGGCCGTCCCACCGTCCCAATGTCCGCTTTTGGCAAAGACACGCTCCCTTCCCCCCCCCCCAAAACACGCCCAATTGAAGTGCCCATTTGGGTGGCAATGGGTGTACCGTCCTGCGCAGTCAGGGTTTGACATCATGCCCGTAAGAAAGTGCATGTGTGTGTGTGTGGAGTAGGGGCAGCCGCCCACTCAAAATGGGAAAGAACCGAAATCCGTGCAGACAGTTGCGGCGTCGAAAAGAACCGCTGGCCTCAAGCCCATAAGCCCATAAGCCCACAAGTTCAGGGCTTGAAATCCTGGGGCGTTACACGCGATGGGATCCCCACTTGGCCACACTGCCGGGGTTTCGAAACCCCGCAGTTCCGATTGAAAAGGCACTCAAGGGACTGAGCCACCCAACTTCTGGTTTGCTATAAGAGGATCCCCGATGGTTCATTGTTGTCCCCAGGTTAATAAACTGCTGGTTGATTCATAGCGTTCATAGGGGGGTGTCCCCTTTAGAGGGGACTCAGACCACTTTTGGCAGGGCTTTCTTGTAGGTGTGCTTTTTTGTTAGTTCATCCGGGGTCAACAATACCTCCTGCTGAGCTGACTGGCAAGATGAGATACGAAGATGCCCCGTGCCCTCGATTTACATCTCCGGAAGATGACCACGTGTCCCAGTTTCCCCCAGCCACGTGTTCCCATAAATTGTCTTATTGTGAAGCCTATGGGTAAAGAATAAAAGAGGGTGGGCAAGCACAAATTGAGCAGGCCTGGGAGCCCCACGCGCTTTGCCATCTGCCAGCCAACCTTTCTATACAGGTGCGGTGGTAAATAGGCAAGCACGATCCACATTCATGGGGAGCGCAAGATCAGAGCATGGCTGAAGCAACATGCCAAGTGGGTTGCGTCCGGAAGCCAGACAGAGAGGGGAAGAGCGAGCGAGCGAGAAAGAGAGCGAGAAAGAGGAGGGAGCCCGGAGCCTGAAGAAATTCGAGCATCGGCAATAAATAACTATTCCTGGGAACAACATCCAACATGGGAAGACCCGACAAATGCAACCGCCGCAAGGGGCCCTGTTTTAGATGGGGAAGCCACCATCAGGAAACAAATCATGGCACCGAGCAACTGGGAGTCTTTGTGCAAAAATAAAGTCACGCCAAGGGTATCCAATATGAGCAGGGATCCAAACAGACCCGCAAGCAAAGCACTATTTCTTTAGTGTCAAAGCCACCTGCCAAGGGCTCTCTGGTTTTGATAGCCCCAAATAAGAGAGCAAGGCGCCCTGGACACCGCAGCCTTGAGAATGCCATCAATTCCTTTCACCTGGCGCCAGTCAAACGCTTGGACGCGGGACCCGAGAAAAGGTACGGCCGATCGTACCTCAGCTTTTGCACTCCAACCAGAACTCTATATGTTAGATTCTGGTCCATGATAGAAAACCATAAAAATAATCGACCATACATCTATATTGCTAGAAAACCAGAAAAAAAACATTGATGAGTTGCACACCGGCAGAAATCAAGATTTGGGTTGGCTGTGAAGAACCTTGCCGCTTCTGCAGCCGTCCGCTACAAGATGAACAGAAATGAAGCAGGCAACAAATTCAACCAGCCCACAACGAAGTCAAGCGCAAATCTTAATTCTGGTAGGGGTCCCCAGTCTTTGTTGCTTCTTGTGTGGGGGAGTTGCTATATGTTGTCCTCATTGTTGGTGCCATCAAATGCTCCCAACATTCAGCGGACACAATTTCCGGGGAATTTCCACTTCGTAGGCCTTCCCCGCAAAGGGTTTGCTGTGCAAATGGCATATCCTCTTTCCATCACGGAAGTGGACGCTGGGCTTCCGAAAAGGCAAACCCTACCAGGTTCCACCTGGCTCGAGGGGATCCGATTTCAGCCGAAAAGTGAAGAGCCCCCCCCTTTTCAGGAGGGACACCTGTCTTTGCAACTTCCTTATAATTAATTAGGGGACTAGTCTTTTACTCACATCCGATCAAGTGACTTGACAGAGAAAAAGGAAGAAGAAGAAGAAGTCATATCCATACCTTTTGTGTACCACTAAAATGGCCCAAAGCCAAAAAGTGACGATCAAGTCCAAAACGAAGCTCAGAACATGGCAGGGCATCCAGTGCCCTACTTAGCTTCAAATGCCCCGCGCACGTAAGAAACACATCGGATATTTCATAAGCCTCTTTTCTCACGGGTTGACATCATACCCGCCACACAAGATCTTGGGTGTAGGGGCCCTGGGGGGTCCCGCTTGCCTGAACATCGGGGCCCCCAAGCAACCTCAAGAAGGTAAACTTGGCGTTCGACCATGATCTTGGCCCGTGAAACTTGAGACTCCAGTGCCACCAGCACCTCGCCTATTCTTTCTGCCTGCGGCGCGGTTCCAAGGGCAGAAACGCTAGATGCGCCTTGACGCCCGTCGATCATTTCGCTTCCTCCGTCAGTTCTTTGAGCACCAGGCTCACTGCATGGACCCGCGCTTCCTTCAGCGGGTCCCCAGTGCCCCACGCGAGCCGTGAGCGCCGTCTTCAATTTGGCCGCCACGCCGGCGCCGAACATGCCGCGCTTTTCATCCATACCCACCCCTTGGCATGCGGCGCGCAGGATCGGCATCCGTCCGTACCAGCGGTGCCACTGTGTCGCGATTTTATGTGGGTATGTCAGTACCCTTTTCAGTGGGCGCCCCGTTGGGCAACCAACGCAAAGCGATGTGGTTGCTATGACCCGGCCTCAGCATGTATTCTCACTTGCGATCGAGCTGTCGGTTAAACAAAGGCTGAACTTTCGGTTTGGCAGTAAAATGGTCTTCCCATACAAAAAGAACTCGGTTTGGAAAAACAAGCGAAATGATGCGAAAAGTGGAAGCTGACAACTGGAAATAATCCCGCATTGAACCATCCCTCGCTCAGGGACCCCGGAGACCTCTTGGCAAACAAGTTCAAAAACTGTTTGAAGGGTTGTCAGGGGGTTTAATACTCGCGGTTTGGAACAGCGGTTTGCAGCTTGAAGGCCGGTTTCCTACTTGCCCACAAGAATCATGCGGCTCAAGGCGCCACTTCCGGGTGCCTGACTCTACCCAGCCTCCAATCATGGAAGTGGATGATCGGCGGGGAAAGTAGTCTAACAACCTCTTGTCGGCTTCCGTAACCTGAGGATCCAAAGGCCCCTTGTCAACAATTAGGAGCTCCACTTACTCATACTTACTCCACACCTGGTGATAACTAGGTCATCCAGTACACAGGTTAGAATAAGGGTATTTTTTTTGTCTGTATATAGTCTATTTTAGGGGGACCCTCCCCCCAAAAGAGTTTTCAGGGCACTTCTGGGGGACCTCACCTGCGGCCTCCCTCTCCAAATTCCGATCCGCGCCTGGGGATGCAGAAAGTCCCCCGTCAGGGCAAAGCAGTTGGAGCAGACCTCGCGGCTCGCGGCGCAAGCGCGGAGGCTCGCGAGGTCGTCCGCGGCCAAACCAAACCAAGCCAAGCCAAGCCAAGCAAGAAACATAGGTGTCCTTGTTCGGAAAAATCGATCCAAGCAAAGAAAGATAGTAGCCAAACATCAAAGAAACAAATGACACGGGGCATCCGTCTCAGAACCCTTCAATGCTACGATCACAGGTCACATCAGCGATGCTGCCAAGTGAATCCAGCTTCCGAGGGCTCAACAATGTGGCTAGGTGTCGAAATAGGGATTCGGACCCTCAAATTTGGATTTCGTTCCTGCCGGGTTCCTAATTTAAGCGAGCTCAACAAGGATACACAACCCGTACGCCGCTGATTATTGACGTGAGGCATTTCTGTTCCCAAGCTTTTCCGAGACCAGTGCCAATCCCTATGTGTGGGCATGTTGTCTCGGGAGTTTTGCATGATGTTGAGCCCGGATGAAGCCGCTGAACTGGGTATCTCACCAAATGGGCCTAAACAGGGCCTCCTCAAAACAAACACCTGAACATGGTCATAGCCTTCTTTTGGCTTCAACCTCCAGTCAACCTCCATTTGCGCTTAGTCCCTGTCCCTGGAAAAATGAGAGCCTATTTCCTAAAGCCAAACACTCTTTAAAACCAGCACGGCAAGGGTTTCGGTTCGTCTCAAAACGGGAAAAGACCAGCAAGTGGGTGGGTGTCCCCTTGGTTTCCCTTTAAACCCACGCACAGGGACAAAAAAAAGAAGAAACAAAACGATACCTTTCCGCCTCAACAAAGAATGGAGCCCACCGCAGGTCCCAGGTGCCACGGTTTGAGGCGCCGGGCAGTGTGGCTCGGCGGGATCTTTGCCCCGAAGC
>CAUJNA010000242.1:116610-285449 GCA_963377175.1 Effrenium voratum | reverse complement strand
AACCAGCCAGAAAGCCAGCCAGGAGCCAAACCAAACCAGCCAGAAAGCCAGCCAGGAGCCAAGCCAAACCAGCCAGAAAGCCAGCCAGAAGCCAAGCCAGCCAGAAGCCAACCAAAAAAAAGCCAGCCAGGGTTTCCTTTGAGGGCGCTCGCCTTGCAGAAACAAAGGCAGCTGCTGGGCATTTTGCCAAACCGCAAATCTAGGGGTCATTATTTTGCAGCCACACGCCTGCACGCAGCGTTTTAGACTTCGAATCCTTCGCAGGACGAGGTCATTTCCTGGACGGACGAGTGCCAGGAGCCTCTCAGGTAGAATAGAATCCATTTGGGAAACCCCCTCTAAAGAGTGAGGTGCTATGTTCTGTGTTCGCGCTTTCGCGCGGCGCAGTCTGCAGCTGTCGCTGCAGTCGCTGCGCAGTTCGCGCAGTTCGCGCAGTCTGCGGCGGAACTCCACGCGGAACTCCACGCGGGCAGCAACCAAAAAATGGTTGGTGCCTGTTTCCAGCCGCGCCACCTGACACGCCAGCCCGCCGAGTCATACGAATCATACGGATCATACGGTCATACGGTCATACGGCGGCTTGGCACTGCGCCACCCGGCCGCGCCACCTGCCCGGCATCGGAGCCGCGCCAGCCCGCCGACGTGGAGGCTTCGATACCTAGCGCGCAACATTCCTGCCGCGCCACCTGCTTGGCATAGAAGCCTCCCGGCCGCACCACCTGCCCGGCATCGGAGCCTCCGCCCGGCCGCACCACCTGCCCGGCATCGGAGCCACGCCAGCCCACCGAGCCCGCGCCACACCGAGGTCGGGATTCTTCCACCGAAGTCGGAATTCCGACCTCGCTTTTTTGCCAAAAAAACCCATCACCGGGCCAGCGCCGAAGGTCCGGCAGTTATGCTGTCCTCGTAGCATAACAGGCCAAGGATGTGCTCACCTTGCATCAGCTGGGTCTTTTCGCCCAGCTGCCCACTAGTTACCCGTGGGGCGATGTCATGTTTAGTACACTGCGTGTTACCGAAGCTGGCCTGCACACTGTTAGGAACACCCTGGCCCTTCGGCGCATGATATCGGATGCTCCGGCACTCAGTGCGGACGAGAAACTCCGGTTTCTACGCTCCTGGCTTACGTGTCTGGCAACTTCCCTTGCCAAGGTCTTCGCACCCCTGGCCGGCGGTGATGCCCCGCTCAGACTGCAGCAGTTGATGCTTGATCGGTTAGCGCAACCGCAATTCTGGGTGGCAGCCCTCACCATTGCCACCCGCCAGCATGCCCAATTGCTGCTAGCCGGCGATGCGCTTGAGGAGCTTGAGGCGGGTGATGACTCCCTCGCTACTGGTGAGCAAGTCGTCCAATGGTATGGCCGTGCTGGCCCGGGTGATTGGGCGCTTCATCGCATGAAGGTGCATATCCCTACCGCAGCCATGGCCCACCTTTGCGCACATTCCCCCCAGCCCGAGGAAGGTGGGGGAGAAGTCTCGCTCAAGGGCAAGGTGCAAACAGTGCGTGGTGTTCGCTTCGTGAATGCAGGGGGGTTTAAGTCCTCCTACACACCGCCTTACTTTTCTGACGTTGAGCACCACCGGCTCCACCTGCTACAACAATTGCAGAATGGGAGGGCTTGGACTTTGACGTTCAGGATTACTGTGGCTTGGTGGGGCAGCTCGGCCCTTGCAGCATTCGGACCGACCTGTGGCTCCCCCTTCCCGCTGAAGGGCAGACGTTTGCGGACTTTGCTCGTCGTTTGGGAGCTACTTCTCAGCGCTGGATGTCTGCCGTGTTAGCCGCGCCCCCTGTCCTTGACAGGCTTGGAGGGGTAGAGCTCCTTCAGCCTCGCCTTGGCCTGCTCCAGCGTGGGGCACGCCTCCTCGCCGACCCGCAGCCACTTCACGAAGTTGAAGATGCCGGGGTCGGAGCGCATGTTCTCCGTGAGCTCGTGCCTGTGCCCGCCGGCCAGGTCGCGGATCAGCTGGCTGTGCTCCAACGGCGCGCTGATGGGCCGCCCGGCCCAGGAGTCCAGCACGGCCGGCAACCCAGCAGCAGGAACTTCACGTCGGCGTTCAGCCCCACGCAGGCCAGGTCCGCCCAGAGCGCCATGTCCAGCTGCGTGATCTCCTCCACCACCAGCCAGTCCAGCTTTTGCGCGCTGCCCAAAAGTGTGGACAGTTTCCATGTGGAGCCATCCGGCCTCACTCTGCAAGCATTCATGAATCAAGGTCCCAAAAATACACAGGCTGCCTGCGTCTTTTTTCGGGAGCCCTCGCTTAGCGGTTTCAACACGGTCACCAATATTGTACGGGTTCAGGCGGCGGGCTTGCTGAGAAAGGCAGGTGCGGGGCAGTTAGCCCGAGGAAGGCGTTGAAAAAGACTTCCGGTTCCGTGGCCGTATATGGAGCACCATCGTCCGTCTGCAGCTTTATTACGGGCACTTTCTGCTCAGAGCTCCGTGCAGTTTACTGTAGTTCTTTAAAAACTAATTATTTTTTTAGTTCTATAGTTTATGTAATATATATATGTAAATTATTTTTTTTATTCTGTTTTTTTTCTATCTATTTTCTAGTTAATATCGTATCGGCCCCGCCGGTCTCACGGTACTCTGTTGCATAATTGTTCCAAATTGGTTGTGGAACTTATTTGCTCCTTAGGCGAGGAACACCCTATTGTGTAGCCGTGGCGCTCTGTGATTGCCTGGGGGACGGGCCGTGTAGTGCCGTGCCCCACTCGGTCTCGCGGCCCCCTCCTGCCATTCTGCCCACCCCAAACCCAAACCGCACTGCCCCTTGCCTTAGCGCGTGTGAACCTAGGTGCCCCACGAAATGGCTTAACTTACCCCCGAAATAAGATTCTCCTGAGGTGCACCCGTGCTGGAAATTTGATCCTGGGGCGAACCCAGTTTCAGGGTTGAAGTGCCGTCTAAAACCGTGCACCGCTCGGTCTTGCGGTCTCTCTCCTGCCATTTGCCTTGCATCCCAAACCCTGACCATTTGGCAGTCCGCCAACGCCTTTGCGATAGGACCTGCACCGCGCCAGGCTCCGTGTAGTTCCGCGCCCTGCCCGTCTCGCGGTCTCTCTACTGCCAATTGCACCCCAAACCCTAACCATTTGGCCGCCTGCCAATTGCTGTGCCATGGGAACTTGGAAAATGTGCCTGGCAGGCCGGCCATGTAGCCATCCTGGGCTCATCGTCCGGTTGCTGCTGCCCTGCTTGTCTTTGCGTGTCATGCCTGATCTGGGCATTGGTCTACTGCACACAGAAGCTCCTTTTGGCAGTAGGGCACACCTTCAAACAAAACCACCGCTCTTTTCTGGCGGATGTCCCAGCATTCAGACACCCCACCGACCTGCTACATTGCTCCCTGCAGTGTAGCACATGGACCATGTGGTCCCGCTCAGCCCTTGGTCCCTTTCTTTTTGCCGTGTGGCCCTTGCAGTTGGCCCACTTGTGTGTTGACCAGTGTGTGAGCACTCCTGTGTCGCTGCTGGGCTGCCTCGCTGGCTCGCAATGCCGCGACGTTGTCCCTGCGGCTACGGGTGATGCCTGTGAGCCGACTAATTCATGCATGCCTTTTGCTTGTCGCCTCGGTGGCATTTTTTGCCCTAATTCATGCACGGTCCTTGGCTAGTGTGTGTGGCCTTCAACGTTGCTCCATTGCATATGCTCCTCTGCGTGGCCATGTACGGGGGTTAACGATGCGCAAATGTGCCCCCGGCAGAGTGTAGTGCGCTCCGCGAGTGGACCATGTGGTCTGTGCCCCGCTCAGCCACATGGTTTTCTCCGCGCGTAGCCAATGCATTTGGTGTCTTCCTTTTTGCCGGTAATTTATTTCAACATGCACTTCCGCGTGCTGGCGAAATCACTTTCTGTTCTCGGTTTGTCGTCTGTGGCGGTTCTTGGCTGTCTTTGGTTCGGCTGTGTCTGTTTGTTTTTTGGTTCCTCTGTGGCCTGTTGTGTTTTCGCCGGCTTTTTCAAGTGACGTCTCACCTTATGTTTCATCTCTCCTTCTGTGTATTTTAGCGACCGATGGCAATTGCCTCAAGGCGTGCGGGTGACAAAAAAGGTGGCGATGGCATCATATTCACGTCAGCGCCTCAAGTCGGTTGCGCAGCCTGCGTAACAACAAATGGGCTTTTTTCACTGGCCTTGAGTTGCTCATCAGCATGGGTTGGAGTGGATGCATTTCCTTACCCCGGAGCAATGAGCTGTCGTGCCATGTGGTTGGCAACTGCATTGCAGAGGGCCACGCCCTTCAACCGTTGTTTGCCGCTGTTGTTCTTTGCCTTGGCGCATGTGGCCTACATGTCAGGTTTCCGTTCCACCAGGTCGTGACACACTCTATTTGGGTTTTTGTGCTTATTGCAGCTGACTGCATCAGAGTTGCATGCCCGGTGTCGACCAAGCTTTGTGACCTGAAGGCCCTTGTCTCGCAGGTTTCGTCGGTGCATATTTGCGGCTTTGAGGATGAGCATGGGGCGCTTCCTGAGGTTTGGATTGCTGCCCGTACTTGCACAATCAAAGCAATTTTGCAGTGTGTGGATGAGCCTTGCATTTGCGATTACAAGTATGCGCTTGAGGCATGTGACCGACCTGCCACGCATGATGTCCACAGCATTCCAGCTGACATGAGCCACCGTGCAGGTGGAGATCATGATCCACAGGATGGGGTATTCTGGTTTTCTGTCTTTGTCCGCACCCCAGATGACGCCAGACATTGTGTTCAGATTCATGGTGGGATGAAGATCGATACATTGCTGCAGATTGTTCCATTTGACCTGATGCCGGGAGATGAGCCAGGGTTTTTTCATGGTTGCAGAGCGATGTGTGGCGACCACACCTTCGGGGAGTCTAGGGTTGCGCCCCACAATTTGCTTGGGAGGTATCTGACCGGGATGGTGCACTGGTCCCCCTGCCCAAAGCTAGCTGTGCTTATACCAAGGTTTGGCTGTGGTCAGATGGCCTTTGCATGTGTGAGGATCAGGTTGATGGTGATGCGACAGCGCCTCAAATCGCCTTGAGTATGCGTCTGCGCACCCGGCTTCATTGTGATATTTTCTTTGAAGGTGCTGAGATTCCAAATGTACCCATCAGACAGCTCCGCGTGGTGCACTTTGACACTGTGGTCAAACATGCAGATGGGAGACTTGCTGTTGATTCGATGCAGCCTGCAAGGTGGCAGCTCTGGGTCAAATTGCCGGCCGGGCGTACCTTTGTTATGCAGGCAAAACCATCCTCGCCAGCATGCAGCATTGCCGGATGCAAGGGCTTGAGGTTACAGATGATGTATACTTTGCATTTGGGCCCCGTGGGATCAACATGAACGCTCCGTTGGAGGCACAAGGGCTGCATCATGAGTCTTGCATTTCTGTGTATTTCAGGACGAAGGGCGGAACCGGCGGAGGTTTCAAGCCGGACACAATCCTGCGCGCCAAAGGTCGGGCTATGGGCTTGCTCATCGGCAGAGGTGCGGAGCCGAAGGCTTCATCCGACCCGGCTTTTTGAGGCAGCGAAGCATGAGGTTGTGGTACACGCCGTGATGCAGTCGAATGATCGCGCTGCATGTGATGACCTCTGCGCAGTTGGGTCCAAACATGACTGCGACATTGCCGGTTTGTTGCCACGTCTGAGGCCGCCCGTCTCAGGTGCTGCCAAACGTGACGTCAAAGGTCAGACTGATCCCAAGGCCAAATTTCGCCCTGCCCGAATTGATTTGAAACGTGCCGCTTTCTCTGACAGTTTGTTTCTGCACGACGACGGCAGCCCTGCCGCTGTTCACACAAGCTGGTCTATCGTCAAGCGAGGTGTGATGCTGGATATGCCTCACAATTTCGGTGAGCTTGCAATTGCAGGGAATGCGCTATCCATTTCGGAACATACTTTTTTGTCTACAGTGCAGGTTGAGACAGCATTGCCTTGGTCCTCTGAGCAGGTTGTGATTCCTATCTCTGATGGTGTTCGTCCGTGTTTGATGCGGCTTTTCCTTATCCATGCTAGCCAGACCAAGATTCGGGTTGCGCGGCCCACGAATACTGATGTGACTGTCCCGGAGACCGCTGTTCTTTTGTTTGAGGCCTTTCAACGAGATTGGTCACCGGGTGCGTGGAGCAGATTGCTTGAATCTCCCGTCAAGACCATCTTGAAGGAAGCAGAAGTTGATACAGTTCAGCAGGTGTGGGGGCGGTCCTGGACTCAGGGCGCAAAATCGTGTGTGCCAAAGCATGCTACTACATTCAGTGTCTTTGTTCGACTGCCCATTGATGCTGCTAGTGCTACCCTTCGGTTGTCTGGGCTGGGTTCGGAGCCGGTTTACATGTCGCCTAAAGGTGAGCAGAAGGGTGAGGCGCCGCCTGCGAAGTTGAGTGGTTTGAGAGTGATCTGGCATGGCAAAGATCGGGATGGGGCGATCACTACAGCAGTTTCTCTGCCTACACACCTTGGTTTAGTTCATAATAGAGGCACTTTCGGTCTTCGAGTGCGCGAGTCCCACTTTCCGGATGCATGGGCAAAGGTTAAGCCGGGTATCGATGCCCCAAAGTTTTTCGACATCACTGAGAGATGGCTTTTGCAAGGAGGCCCACCTGCGATTGGTCCCAGTGAGATCACGCCGTGGATTGAGGCGATCAAGTGGACTGCTAAGGTCTTGCGGAGGGTCAGGAAGGGATGGCTTGTCGGCTTTGCTCAGCCGCCGCCGGGTGGAATGCTGTCCATCAACGGCGTACCCGTCCTGTTGTCCAAGCTTGATGAGACGCCCAAAAGCTCGAATTGTCTGGTTGCTGGATCATGGAAACCGGCTGAAGACCTTTCTGGAAATCAGCCTGGAGTTGATCCTCTACGTTGCGGATCCGTGGGCAAGGAGCCTGGCCACGAAGAGTTCCGGTGCGGCGCCAGCAGCCTCATCGTGTGCTGAGGGGCCGGTCGTTAAGACATTGCGTTTGCGTGAGGACAAGTTTGCCGAGATGCAGAAGCAGATCTCTGGTTTGAGTGAGAGGATTGATCAATCTGGGGTTGCAGTTGCAGAGGAGTTCGGCAAGCTTCGTGGCGAGGTGCGAGTCGGTCTCTGCGAGATGAAAGCCCATATTGAAACCAATTTCACGACGTCGCTCACGCAGGCACTGGATTCGCAAAACCGTATCTTGATGCAATCCATGCAGGAGCTGCTTATTCAGCAACAGGATCCTGAAGCCGAAGTGAAGAGATCCCGCAAAGAATCCGCATCGAAGTAAGTATGGGTCACCTTTGCTTGACCAATTGCATTATTCGTGCGGCCAGGCTCCACGCTGGCGTTCTTGTGCACCTTGTCTGGTCCTGTTTTGCGTTTTGGGTCTGCAATGCAGGTCTGGATTGGAGAACGGGTTCGTTTTTGCATGGCACCTCTGCACGATGTTTCTTTGATGATCTGGATGACTTCAGTTTCCATTTGGGCAGTCGATTCTTGACCTGTGGGGTTCATGCTCGGCATGTGGGTTACAGATTTGAGAGTGTGTTGCCTTTGGTGGATTGCGTCGTTCATCCTTCGAAGTATATATCCAGCGCACCCTTTGCATGTGCCTGGTGCGACGCTGTTGCACCTGGTCATTGTGAGGACTGTGATGAGCGACCGGCAGATGGTGGCCTTTCAGGTTTGCATTCTTTCTGCATGTCGTTATCACCAGATTATGGTTGGAGTGTGAACGGTGCCCCTTTTGCTGGCTTGTCATCGGTGCATGTGCCTGATGGCATATCCCAAAAAATGGCCCTTTTTGAGCCTTTCGTGGATGTCGGCTTTTGCCCCGTGTTACCAAGCACGTCGCCGGCTTTACACAGCTCCGTTCCCCGAATTGTTGCGCTTGGTCATTGTGGGGAATATGATGAGCGGCCACCAGACAGCCTTCTTGGTTCGTATTCTCCCTGGATGTCATTGTCAGATTGCCGTTGGAGTGTGAATGGAGCCCTTTTTGCTGGCTCGCCACGTCTTCAAGTGAGGCTTGTTGGTGCAACTCAGGAGACGGGTCATGTTGAGCCTTTCGTGGACGTTGACTTTTGCTCCGTGTTGCGATGCATCAATGCCCTTTCCACCCGCGATGCCTGGGGTGCCTTTCGTGTACTCCCGGAGGACGGGGGTTTGCCAGGACGGGGGTTTGCCATCCAGATTTCGGTGGGCTGGTGAGGCCGGAAACCCTGGACCAGGTACGTCACCGGCAGCTTCACAAAGCTCCATTCTTCAAATCGGCGCGGCAAATGTGACTCGCCTAAAGGGCCGTGAGGATGAAATTAAATCATTGGGCCCTGGCGTGTGGGCTCTCACTGAGACCTCATCTCGTGCAAATGAAATTGCAGCGCATAGAGCCTTCTTCAAAAAGCACAAGTTGTGGTATCACCCGAGTGCGCCGTGTCAGCCCCGCACCAAACGTGAGTTTGCATGTGGCTCAGTCACGTATGGCGGCGTGGCGGTGGTCAGCTCACACCCTACGCGGGTGTCGCGTGAGCCATTGTCGAAATCGCTGGCTGCAACAACCCGTTTGGTGATGCACTCATGGACCAGGCGGTCAGTGTAGCCTTTGAGTGGGAAGACGTGTTACCAACTTGCGAGTGACAAATTGGATGTCACCCTGGGCTCCACCTAAAAAGAAGATGTCAGGCATGAGGGGTTGCTTGTCTCGCCTGGTCTACATCCTGCCTGTGATGGGGCTGCCACTCTTCGCGATGGCCGCTTCCCCCAGCACCACCCGATTTTTCTTGATTTCCGTATTGAATGCGCTTTGGAAAACTCAGGATTGGAAATTGCCGCGCCGCCTTAGTCGTGAGCAGCTCCTTGCCTTGAATGCTGAGGACCTTTCCGATACATTTCTTTGCGGCGGCCGGCTGTGGCGATGGTTTCCATAAATGGGCCAAAGCGGTGGAGACGTCTTGGACCAAGGCCTTGGCGGCGAGTGATCCACATGTGCGAATGAAAGCCAGTCAGAGGGGCCGTTGTGGACCGGTGACGTTGAAATCCAAGCCTGCGCCTAAGGGAGTTAAACCGGGTAAGGTTGGGGATTTTGAGCCGTGCGGGGAACCCTTCTCCGTGCATGTGAAGCAGGTGACTAGGCAAGCCCGACGCCTGCAGGAATTGCATCGGATCTTGACGCGCTCCGGCTTTGTGTGGGATGAGTGCTCATCGGTCCCTCTCTTGAAAGCCATTTGCGATGCCAGGGGCTTTGGTTGCTCATTTCAGTTGGTGGCCCTGTTTTGATTCAGGACGAGCTTTCCGCCGAAAACTTGCAGGTTGCTCTGCAGCTCACTTGTGACTTTGCAACCACTTCGGCAAAAAGGGAAACTTCACTCAGACAGGAGCGTTTTGCAGAGGCACTCTATTCGCGCACAGGGCGGTAAGCGTGTCCATCAAGTGATGCGCCGTCAGGGCCAGCCTGAGGTTACCTCAGTATGTGTACATGCACCCCTGCGGTGGCGACACTTGCGCAGACGTGTGAAAGGTTCTGCCCTCATCCGGGTTCAGGTTCTGCAGGGCATTCACTCCCCCGTGAAAATTTGTGCCAATGGACTGCCGATCCAGCCACAATCACCTTCGACGCCAGATGTGTTTGCCCTTCCGCCGCAACTTTTGCCTGGTGAAGGTTTGCAGGTATCCCAATCGCACTGGGCCTATGACCCAAACAGCATCCATGACGCCTTTTTTCAACACTGAATTACCTACTGGGAGCGTGATGACTCAGATCTTGGCATTCCCAGTGGGCTCCATCTGCTTGACGGGGTCACTCTGCGTGGTTGTGACTTTTCCATCACTAGCCAGGAGTTGCGTGATTCCATTTCAAGTACCAAAGCCACGTGTGTGGTTGCAGACGGCTGGGCCCAGCCTGAGATGGCTGCGCTGTGTGCACCCATGTTGGATGAGCTTACTGCCCTCTGGAATGACATTTTCCTCCGTGGGCAGGTGCCCGATTGCTTTGGGAGGGCTAAAGTTTACCTTTTGGGTAAGACGGCGCTGCCTTCTACCATCAATGATTGCAGACCTTTAACCGTGCTTAGCTTCATTTATCGAACGTGCGTGAAAGCATTGGTCAGGAAGCTGATCACATTCATCTCTAGCTCTGTCCCACACACTGTGGTAGGAGGTTTGCCGGGCCGATCGTGTGCTGATATCTTTTACTCTTTGCAGATGGTAATTGAAACGGCGGCCCAACGCGGCGTCCGTCTAGGAGGAGCGGTAACGGATGTGGTAAAGATGTTTAATGCACTCCCTAGACCTTTTGTGCGGGCCGTGTTGGTGCATGTGGGCGTTCCGGCCACCGATGGTTTCGGATACTTGGCACCTACCGTCGCCACCTTTTGGTCTCTGGTTGTATCTCAACAGGACATCGCTCTAGTGCCGGCTTGCCGGAGGGCTGCCCAATGAGCGTCCTTTCGGCTATCTTGGTAGGAGCCTTGTGGTGCGGCAAGGAGACGCCCGGTGTCGTCCCTCAAGCTTTTATTGACAACTGGGAGACTGTCTCTAACACTGCTGGAGCCATTGAGACGGCTTTCCTTGCCACCACGTTGAAAAAAGCTGGTGCTGGACCCTCAATTTCTCAAAAAATGATGAAACCCGGCTTTGCGATTTGGGCCTCGCCCGTAGGAGTGCAGCAAAGGACCTGGGAGCAGTAATCAAGTATGGGAAAAATATGAGCAACCGCCCGCTTCAAAATAGAGTTACAGAGGGCATAGCCAGGCTCCTGCGATTGGCCCCTTTGCCTCTGTCCAAAGCTGAGAAAGTCAATTTCCAACTGCCTTTTTCGGATGTGAGATTACCCTCCTTGGGCAAAATCATTTCAAAGCCGTCCGGTCGGCGGTGGCGAATGCGATGCTTCGTCGGCATCGACGGGCTAGCCCGGAAGGGGCGTGCCTTGCCTTTGGGAAGGGAGACTTGGATCCTTTTGTTTGGACAGTGCTCAGGGTTTTGCGGCAGTGTAGATCTTTCTTTGCCACACGCGACCCTGAGTGGCAGGCTTTTGTTGAGATGACTCAAGTACCTTTTACTGCTAAGACCAAGGTGTGTGGACCCGCCGGAGTTCTCAAACGCTATCTCCAGGTCATGTTGGTGTCTGTCGAAGTTGATGGGACGATTGTTTTCCGCAATCAGGCACGCTTACATCTCCTTCGGTGTTGCTATGCCGAACTTCGAAATGCCGTTTGTGAGGCACGGGACGATACGGTATTGGCACGACTGAAACAAAGATCCGGCGCCGAGGATCTTGAATCCTTGGACTCTTCAGCTACCAGGTATGTGCTACCAAACGCCAGACCCGTCGTATAGACAGGCGGCCGTGATGCACTTGGCTGGCGGTTTTCCCACCAGGATTCACTTGACGCATTCAGACGGTGGCAATGACAAATGTACCACCTGTGGGGAGCGTGACACTATGGCGCATCGAGTAAAGTGCCCCAAATATTCCCATGTTCGGGACCAGTTCCCGGCACTTGTGACTTTGTCTGATGCACAGGCCACCTTACCTTGGTTGCCTCGAATTGCTCAACCATGCGCGGGTTTAAGAACCGTCTCGGACCTGGGAATATGGAGAGGCGCTCACTGGGCTGGAGGTGGAAAGGTCCATCTCAGAAGATCCGTCTCGGACCTGGGAATAAAGGTCTTTTAAGGAGAGGCGCTCACTGGGCTGGAGGTGGAAAGGTCCGTCTCGGAAGATCCGTCTCGGACCTTGGAATAAAGGGACCTGGGTTTAAAGGTCTTTTAAGGAGAGGCGCTCACTGGCTGGAGGTGGAAAGATCCGTCTCGGGGAATTTCTCATTCCTAGGAGAGGCGGTCACTGGGTTGGAGGCGGGAAGATCCGTCTCGGGAATTTCTTATTCCCAGATGAGGCGCTCACTGGGTTGGAGGCGGAAAGATCCGTCTCGGGAATTTCTTATTCCCAGGAGAGGCGCTCACTGGGTTGGAGGCGGAAAGATCCGTCTCGGGAATTTCTTAAGATCCGTCTCGGGAATTTCTCATTCCAGGAGAGGCGGTCACTGGGTTCAAGGTGGGAAGATCCGTCTTGGACCTGGGAATAAAGGTCTTTTAGCAAGATCCGTCTCGGACCCGGATGGAATCTTATTCTCAGGAATAAAGGTCTTTTAAGGGGCGCTCACCGGGTCGGGAATTTCCTATTCCCAGGAGAGGCGCTCACTGGGCCGGAGGCGGAAAGATCCGTCTTGGGAATTTCTTATTCCCAGGACAGGTGGTCACTGGGTTGGAGGCTGGAAGATCCGTCTCGGGAATTTCTTATTGTTGGAGGCGGAAAGATCCGTCTCGGGAATTTCTTATTCGCAGGAGAGGCGCTCACTGGGTTGGAGGCGGAAAGATCCGTCTCGGGAATTTCTTATTCCCAGGAGGTGGAAAGATCCGTCTTGGGAATTTCTCATTCCCAGGAGAGGCGGTCACTGGGTTGGAGGCGGGAAGATCCGTCTTGGGAATTTCTTATTCCCAGGAGAGGCGGTCACTGGGTTGGAGGTGGAAAGATCCGTTTTGGGAACTTCTTATTCATCCGTCTCGGGAATTTCCTATTTCCAGGAGAGGCGGTCACTGGGTTGGAGGCGGGAAGATCCGTCTCAGGGATTTCTTATTTTCAGGAGAGGCGCTCACCGGGTTGGAGGTGGAAAGATCCGTCTCGGGAATTTCTTATTCCCAGAGAGGCGGTCACTGGGTTGGAGGCGGAAAGATCCGTCTCGGGAATTTCTTATTCTCAGGAGAGGCGGTCGCTGGGCTGGAGGTGGAAAGATCCGTCTCGGAGATCCGTCTCGGGTTGAGGGAGAAAAAGAATTCGCAAAGGCACTCGGCAAGTAAAAAAAATGACCCGCGCCCGGGTGGAATCGAGCCCGCGGTCTCCAAGGTTCAGAGCTGGAGCGCGTCTTCCGATTGAGCTATGGATCCTTGCTGGTCCAGCACAGAGACTCCAGTGCCAGAGAGCGTCACCAGCTGATAGACACGTCCGTCATCGTGCCGTCGAGTGCCTTGAAAGTGAACCGAGGTCCCCCAAACGGGGGGCGTCTTGGGCACGCGCTCTGTCGGGAAGCCCGCGATGAAGCTGTGGCGCAGGTAGCCCGCGCGGTGTCGTCGTAGGTCCCCGCAAGGACCGAGAGGAAGTGGAAGTGCTTCGAGGGTGCTGCAGACTGCCCAGCTGCATCTGCGACTCCAGGAGACTGTCTTCCTGCCTGGCCGCGCCGACGGGGGCCACGTCCTGCCCCGGGCTGGCCAGCACCCAGAACGTCACGAACGCTCCCATCACTTTCGTGAAGGCGCGCGCGACGGTGACGTTGTGCTCCGCCACACCCGGAGGCACCAGCGCAGAGTCCGGGACGACCTGGGAGGCCAGAACTCGGACGTTCTGAAGTCAGTGCTCAGCGTGGCTCCCGCCGGGTGTGCCCCGGCGTTCTCGGACCACAGCGCAGTCCTCTGTCGTGGGAGGGCTGAGCTGCGTCTTCCAGCCCTTCGCTCTTGGACTTCAACGCCATGTACCCAGCCGCAATGACGCTGCCCATGCCCAACAAGCCCTGCGAGACAGCTGGCTGCACAAGACGTGCCTCTCCGGGCTGGCTGGGAGTCCGACTCCGAGGAGGTGAGCTACCTGCTCCTCGTGGACTACGACTTTCCCCCGGAGGTGCACGACCACTTGGACTGGGCTCCCCCCGCGCGCATGACGGGAAGGGCGCGCACGGCGGATATGGCGGAGCGCCTCGGCATCTTCCCGTGATCTGGAGGCTGCGCAGAGCCTACCGCTTCGCCTGCAGCCCCTTCATGGCGGGCTTCATGGAGCCCAAGCGCAGCGAGCGGAGGCAGCTCAACGGCGAAACGGCGGGGAGCGCGGTTGCCGAGAAGGTGGTGAAGCTCACCCAGAACGGGCCGCTGCTGCATGAACCCCGACAAGTTCAGGAAGTTCGAGCGGGCCGTGGGCAAAAGCTCCGTGAAGCTCCAGATCAACGACTTGGAGGGGTTCCTGGCCTTCGTGGAGACGCTCAAGACGAACCGCAGCAAAGCCTGCACGAGCATGCCCACCCAAGTTGGCGCCCGCACGCTGCTCTCCAAGCTCATGATGGAGAAGGCCCACTACCTCCACATGAGGAGGCTCTTCCCGAAGATGAAGCTGCTCTTCACGGACACCGACTCCGTGATGGTGCAGATCTTCGAGCGGCGCCACCCTGCCGGCAAGTCCAAGGATCCCGAGAGGGACCTGAGCGCGCTCGGCAGCGGCGCGCGCCAAGGCCTTCCCAGTACGTCGGCCTGCGCTCCAAGATGTACAGCGTATGCAAGATCAAGGGCGTGCCGAAGAAGGCGGTAACCATCTCAAGTACAGGGAGGTGCTGGAGAAAGGCAGCAAGCGCATGGCGGCCTCGCGCAGCTGCGCAGCCGCGCGCACAAGATCGCCGTGGAGACCATCGAGAAGAATCCCTCTCGCCCTTCAACGACAAGGTCCACGGCCTCGACGCTCACAACTTGCGCCCGCTGGGACACTGGCGCAACCTGGAGCAGCTGCGGATGCTGGGCGCTCCGCCCGGCTCCGGTAAGTCGCTTCGGGCGCGGTGAAGACAGAGCACTCTCCTTTGCAGAACACTCTCCTTTGCAGAGCACGCACAAGTGGACGCGTTGTTGGTCGACTACCGAACGGGCACGGCGCAGGACGCGGAGACGACCAGCGCCATCTCGGCCGCGCTGCTGGCTTACTACACCTCCTCACAAGTGGACGCCCTGTTGGGAGACTGCCGCACGGCAAGCGCGCAGGACACACAGACTCAGGCGCTGCTGGCCGACCGGACGGGCCCGGACCAGGACGTCTTCACAACCAACCGAATCACCTCAGCGCTGGTGGCGTACCGCTCAGCCGCCGACCAGGACACGGCAACGGCCTCGAGCATCGCAGCTGCTCTGCTCAGCTACTACACCATCGCACAGGTGGACGGCCTCCTTGCGGGCAAGCTCGGCGTCACGGGCCGCAAGGCAGAGACATTCCTTGCCCGTCCACCGGGCTTCTCCAGAAGCCATGCCTGCACGCATCGGAAGGTTTTGGAGGAAGTCATGATAGCTTAAAGTTTTTGGGACCATTCGAGCATTTGGGGCCAATCGAGCATTCGGCGGACTTTTTTCTTTAGCGCGTGTCCAAATCCTCAAGCTCAGCAACGCGCTCGCTCGCGAAGATCTTCGTTCTCTTCCTCGAGGATCTCGATGTGGCGTTCCAGCTGCCAGCGGATGTTGCTGCGCTCCAGCTCCTCAAGCTCATCAACGCGCACCACCGTCTTGAGGCCGTAGTTGGCCGCCGCCGGGGCCAGCGTGGCGTTGTTGGCCGAGGCGATGGAGCCGTTCATGGCCGCCGTGGTGCTGTAGTTGGACAGCTTCAGATCCACACCGTCCGGTGCTCTTTGTGGCCACCACGCCCTCCAGCACGTCGAAGGCGAGCTCTGCAGCGCTGCGATGCTGCTTCCGTGCGCGGCCACCTGTCCGTCCGTGGCGGCCGGCCGCCGCCGTGCAATTGCCGGCGCCAGCGCGCTGCTGTCCAGCTTTGAGGTCAGCTCGGCGGTGACTCGGTCGTCCAGGGACTGGGTGGCCGCTGCGTTGTTGCCGGAGGCTGCCGTGTTCACCGCCAGGTCAGCGACTTGCGCGTAGGGCGTCAGAGCAAGGGCCAGCTGCCCTGCAGTGACGTGCGTGCCGTCAGTTACCTCTCCGTTGTCCAGGACCTCCGGGATGTTGCAGGAGTAGTCGTTACACGAATTCGTAACGCTGGGGTGTTGTACTTTCGCAACGGCCCCCCTTGAGTCGCTATGGACCATTCGGGGTCTTCGTAGCGCTGGATGTTATAAATATATATCGTCTCACAACCGCCCTTGAGTCGCTTTGGACCAGGATTTTCGGGCAAAATCGATGGAGTCATCTTGTCGTAGCATGGTCGTGTGATGCTTTGAGGGAAAATATCCCTCAATTCCGTGCTTGGCTACCTGGGCATGAAGTGAGTGAAATATCATTCACTTATCCTTCACTTATGATACCTCGCTGTACCGTGGTTATGACGAATTGACCGATGGCATCGGACACCTTGGTCTGAAAATATCCCTCAATTCCGTGCTAGGCTAGCAGGACAAGAAGTGAGGGAAAGTATCCTTCACTTATGATGAATTGACCTGGCGTCGGTCAAAACACTTGGGACACAGTACTGACACCTGGGCCTGTAGCACATGATGAATTGACCGGCGAAGCTATGTTGTGTGCATATGTTTTACAGGACAAAGCTTGTCTCATGGGGCGACACGGACCATGGGACACCTCGGAGGCTCAAGCGCTACCTTGTCTCATGGGGCGACACGGACCATGAGACACCTTGGAGGCTCAAGCGCTACCTTGTCTCAGCTGTCTCTGCAGCACCCACCAGCGGCCGGGCATTAATGAACCAACCTTGCGCATTAATAAATCAAGCCGTTCCATTATTGACTCAAACTTGCCAAGAACGAAGTCCTCTCGGGAACTTGGCCGCTTTTGCGCACTTTTCGGCCCAAAAGAGAGCGGTGACGAAGCGGTGACAAGCGGTGACAAGCTTGGCGGGATGGAATTCGCCTGTTTTCCGGGCTGAAAGCGGAATCCTGAGCAAAGTGAGAGCCTGCTTTCGACCGAAAACGAGCGAAACTTGAGGCTCAGGCATCCCACTTGCCGTCTGACGCGAAAAACGAACTTTTCGGACTTGGCCGTTTTGAGCGCTTTTTGCACCAAAAACGGAGCCAGACGGAGCGGTGACAAAGGCGGTGACAAGTTCGGCGGGCTGACGTGTCACAAGCCAAAACCTCGGCGGGCTGCCGCGCTCCGAGCCAGGTCCTCGGCTGGCTGTCGGGCCGCGGAAAACGTTGCGACTCCGGAACTCGGGAACTGGGCCGCTTTTGCGCACTTTTTCGACCCAAAAGCGAGCGGTGACAAAGCGGAGGCGAACGGTGACAAGCTCGGCGGGATGGAATTTGCCTGCTTTTCCGGGCAGAAAACGGAATCCAGAGCGGCGAGTGTGTGGAGCCCGATTTCGACCGAAAACGAGCGAATTTGGAGGCTCAGGCAGCACAATTGACGTCTGACACGAAAAAACGAACTTTTCGGAGTTGGCCGTTTTGAGCGCTTTTTGCACCAAAAACGGAGCGGTGACGAAGCGGTGACATCGCTGGTGACGAGTTCAGCTGGTTGAAAATTATGCAGTTTTGCAGGGTTTTGGGGCCAAAAAACCAAAATAATTAGGGTGCTATAAGCTAATGTTCCGTGCTACTCCAGTCGTGCCAGCGCAAGGCAGCGCCCGCCGCCCGGGCCCCGGCCGCCTGCTCTACCGCAGTGGCCGCTAGCGCTCCCGCCAGCGCCCGGGCTCCGGCCGACTGCTCACCGGCGCGCCCGCTCCCGCGTGAGCGCTCGGCAATTTCCGCGGCTTGCCTTGCGCGGAGCAAGGGAGCGCTGCGGGAATGCTGTACAGGAGCTCGCAAGATTGCCCGCAAATCGCTCGTAATGCTTCCCGATCAGCCGCGGGCCCCGCTGCGCTGCGCGGCGGTGCTTGCCGTCCTCCCAGGCATCGCAGCGGTTGCCCGGCTTGCAAAGCCCCTGGCTGGGGCGCCGCAATGGCAGTAGGTAACGTCCACCCAGGGCAGCTGCTTTTTTTTTTAGAGGGGGTTTCCCAAATGGATTATATTCCACCTGGTAGGCTCCTGACACTCGTCCGTCCAGGAAACGACCTCGTCCTGCGAAGGATTCGAAATCTAAAACGCTGCGTGCAGGCGTGTGGCTGCAACATAACGACCCCTAGATATGCTTGCAATTTGGCTCCAGGTTGCATTTCAAGCGAGCCAACCTTTGCAGGGCTAAGAAAAGAACAAAAAAAACCAAAAAAAGGTCCCCAAAAAACGGGTCCCGAAAAAAAGGGGAAAAGGGGTTTCCGTTGGCAAAGCTTGACATCGCTTATCGGGGAATTTTTTATTCCCAGGAGAGGCGTTCCCACAAAAGGCGCTCACTGGTCGGGAGGCGGAAAGATCCGTCTTGGGAATTTCTTATTCCCAGGAGAGGCGCTCACTGGTCGGGAGGCGGAAAGATCCGTCTCGGGAATTTCTCATTCCCAAAAAAAGGCGGCGGAAAGATCCGTCTCGGGAATTTCTTATTCCCAGGAGAGGCGGTCGCTGGTCTGGAGGTGGAAAGATCCGTCTCGGGAATTTCTTATTCCCAGGAGAGGCGCTCACTGGTCTGGAGGCGGAAAGATCCGTCTCGGAGTGAAAGATCCGTCTCGGGTCGAGGGAGAAAAAGAATTCCCAAAGGCGCTCACCTGAAAAAATCGCGCCCGGGTGGAATTGAGCCCGCGGTCTCCAAGCTTCAGAGCTGCAGCGCCTCTTCCGATTGAGCTATGGATCCTTGCTAGTTCAGCACAGAGACTCCAGTGCCAGAGAGCGTCACCAGCTGATAGGTTATCAGGTGGATGAACACGTCCGTCATCGTGCCGTCGAGAGTGAACCAAGCCAGGTCGCCCGAACGGGTGCTGACGCCGCTCAGGGGCATCTTGGGCACGCGCTCAGTCGGGAAAGCCCCCGAGCCAACGTGAAGGAGCTTATCAGTGAGTGGCAGTTGGAGCTGTCGGACGCTGTAGAGTAGAGACGTAGAGGCACAGAGAACAGAGTCTCAAAAGGAAGGTGGGAGCCTGGGGTCTCTCTGTAGCCTCCGCTGGCGGGCTGCACCTCCAGCCCCCGCGGCTTGGGAGCTGAGTTTTCGGGGACTTTTCGGAGATCTCCGTGCGCGTAACCATATCCCCGACCTTGATTTCCGGGCGGGTCACCTTGTGTTTGGCCCTGCGCTTGATGTTGCGCAGAGCAATCTCCGCCATTTCGGGGGAGGCGCCACCTGCGTGATTTGGTTCAAGATGTCAGGCAGCATGAGGTGCCACTGCCCCGCCGGCCCGCTCCGGCAGCTATGCGACGCAACATGGCTTTCTTGATGGTGCGGATGGTGCGCCCGCAGACAAACCATCAAGGCCGTCTACGAGGATCCCCGCACAGGCTTCGGCAGCATAGCGCAGACGCTGCGGCAGGCTCAGGTGCGCGACCCCAGCATCTCCAGAGAGGAAGTGAAGGCGTTTCTGGACGGCCTCCGGGTGAACCAGGAGGTCGTGGAGCCGCTCAAAAACCGTCTTGCGACCACCACCGTGGCGGGCGTTCCAAGCCCTGGGGGTGCCGGCCAACGTGTGCTCCAACGACGGCTCTGAATTCAAGAGGGAGTTCAAGGAGCTGATGGATCGCAGAGTGTCAGCCATGTTTCTTATGGGTTCTTCGGCCAGGCTTCCACCTTGTCCAGCCGGCCCTGGAAGCCCTTGCGCGCCCTTCAGAGCACGCTGGCGAGGTGCGAGTAGTCGAGTGTGATCATCTCCGTGCCGTCGCTAGGTGGCGCTTGTGCTGCTTGGCCTCCACGGAGTCGAAGAGCTGCTGGAGCTCTGCCACGTCGACCTTGGCCATCTCCGTCTTCGACAGGTTGGTGAAGCTCGTGTTGCAGACCACGTTGCCCGTGTTGCCTGCGATCTGCGTCGAGAGGCTCTTTGTCTGCACCAGCGCCTCGTCGTTGATCATGATGAGCTCACACTGGTGCGCCCCACCGTCCCGCTCCAGGAAGACCCTCGCGCTCTGATTGCCCAGCAGCCGCTGTCGGAGGCCGCGCTGTTGTTGGAGATCTGCAGCTTGCTCCAGCCCGCCCAGTTCTTCGTCAAGAAGAGATCGTCCGAGAAGTCGGAGGTGTTGGTCACGATGAGCGTGTTGGGCCTCAGGCGCAGCAACCGCGGCGAGCTTCGCAGCCAGCGGGGCGGTCACGGGCGCCACGCTGACGATCACCGGGGCGGCCTCCGCGGGTCCGCTGGACTGCGAGAGCCTGGACTGCACCGTCACGGCCACGAGCGGCGGAGTGTCGACGTGCAGCGTGGTGTGCGGCGACGTGACGAGCTCGGGCACGGTCTCCGCTCCGCAGCTCTTCGCGCCGTCAGCGTGCCCGCGGACACGTCGCCCACCGTGGTGAAGTTCCCGGCGTTGGCCGTGTTGTTGACGTGCCGGTGATTTCGGTGGCCGAGCTCAGCAGGCCCACGCTGGCCGCCCGGTGATGCTCAGCGGCTGCCCGACACGGCGCCTGTGGACGACAGCGCGGCTCCGGCGACGGTGCCGGTGGCTGTGAGCGCAGCGCAGGAAATGGCGCCCGAGGCGTCCACGCCCTGTCGTGAGCGCATCGGTGCAGTTCATGTCGTTGCACAGCAGCTGGTCGCAGCCCACGTTGCCCTGCACGAGGCCGAGGCCCTGATCTGCATGCTAGCGTGCCCGCTGACTGCTGCACCAGCCCGGGGATCGACCCACCAAAGGCTCCGAAGTGCAGCTTTGCGACTCCGCCCGGCGGCGCCAAGAAGTCCGTGCTCCAGACACCCTGCGCGGCCGTGCCGAGGAAGGTGCCTGTGACGCCCGCGTAGCGCTGACGTACATCACCAAGTTGGAGGCCGTGCCCAGCCGGTACTGGCAGCCGAAGGAGTAGCGTCCCGGCGTCAGGGTGTAGGTGCGTACGATGTTCCAGGCGAAGGCGCTCAGGGTCATGGTGTAGCCCTCCAGCTGGAAGCCTTCCACCATGAAAGCTAACTGTTGGAGCGCGCCAGAAAATTGCCTAATGTGGTCAGCGTGGGTTGAGCAGCACCTTGCCCAGGGTGGCCAGCGTGACGTCGTCGTGTCTGCCTCGACCTCCGTCGTGTTGCCAGCCTCCAGGGTTGCATCCAGGATCTGGAGTCAAAGCTGCCGTACAGGGGGTCGTAGACATTGTCACCCTCGGACATGTACACCACGAAGTTGGAGGCCGTGCCGAGCCGGTGCTGGCAGGCGAAGAGAACTCGGCCGGGCGTCAAGTTGTAGGTGCGCACGATGTTCCAGGGGTTCGCAGCCAGGGTCAGAGTGTAGCCCGGTGTGCGTGGCCAGGACCACGTTGCAGCCGCTGCTGGGCGAACCGTCCAGTTTGACAGGGAGACGTCTGTGGGGGCCAGGATCTGCTCTCCTATGGCGGCCACCACCCCGTCGGCCCCTCCGTCGTCCGGAAAGCGCACGGCTATTTGCAGGGCCAAGGCTGCCTCCGTGACACCGAGCTTGCCTGCTAGGAGGCCGTCCACCTGTGCGATGGTGTAGTAGCTGAGCAGCGCGGCTGCGATGCTCGAGGGTTGCCGTGTCCTGGTTGGCGGCCAAGCGGTACGCCACCAGCGCCGAGGTGATTTGGTTGGCCGTGAAAACGTCCTGGTCCGGGCCCGTCCGGTAGGCCAGCAGCGCCCGTGATGGCCGCCTGCGTCTGTGTGTCCTGCGCCGTGCCCGTTCGGTAGTCGACCAACAACGCGTCCACTTGCGAGGAGGTGTAGTAGGCCAGCAGCGCAGCCGCGAGGGCCGCGTCCGCCGCTGCGACGGAGTAGCAGTCGGCCGTGATGCTCAGCGTGTCGTCGCCGTTGGCCAGCGCAGCAGAGAGAGGAGCCTCCAGAGCAGGTTGCGAACGACGTTGCTTCCGCGAACGAGCTCCCAAGTAGTGAAGCCCGCCCAGGCCGGCGCGTTAACAACTCCGCCGCTGCCGGAAAGCTGCAGGGCGGCGAGCTCCGCGAGGATTGCGTCGAGGGCGCTCTGGAGCGTGGTCTCGCTGGCTGAGAGCGCGGCGTTCGTGGCGTACGAGGCCAGCAGCGTCGCGTCGGCCTTGGCCCCCTGGAGCGCCGTGATGCTGGCGTCACGGCTAGCAAGCTGCGCTGCGACGAAGGCCTCGGTGGCGAGACCCAGCAGGGCATTTGCTATCTTGGTGTCTACCTCCAGCGGCGTGTCCAACCCGTCCACCGTGGAGAGCAGGGCGGCCAGCGCGCTTGCGTCCGCCTTGCCTGCGAGGGCGGCGTCCAGGGCTGCCGTGGTGACTGCGCCCAAGAGGGGCCACTATCTTAGAGTCCACCTCAGAGGAAGTGTCGACGGCCGACTGCAGGGCGTACGCGGTCAGGGCGCCGAGATGCTCGCGAGCTTGGAGGCCAGCGCTGCGGCGGTGACGACGCCCAGGAGAGCGTTGGCCACCTTGGTGTCGACCTCCAGCGGCGTGATCCTCGCCGCTATGTCTAGCGAGTGCTGGTCCACCACCGTTGGCTGCCACCGTCGCGTGGGGTTGCTGGCCGAGGCGATGGAGCCGTTCATGGCCGCCGTGGTGCTGTAGTTGGACAGCTTCAGATCCACGCCGTCCGGGGTGCTCTTCGTCGCCACCACGCCCTCCAGCACGTCCTTGTTGGAGAGACCCGTGGTCAGCGAGCTCTGCAGCGCGGCGATGCTGCTTCCGTGCGCGGCCACCTGCCCGTCCGTGGTGGCCAGGGCCGCTGCCGTGGCCAGAGGGGCGATTGCCGGCGCCAGCGCGCTGCTGTCCAGCTTTGAGGCCAGTCTCTCTGCGGTGACTCGGTCGTCCAGGGACTGGATGGCTGCTGCGGCTGCCGTGTTCACCGCCAGGTCTGTTACTTGGGCGTAGGGCGTCAGAGCGAGGGCCAGCTGCCCTGCTGTGACGTGCGTGCCGTCAGTTACCTCTCCGTTGTCCAGGACCTCCGGGATGTTGTCCGTGACAGGTCCGTCAAACATGTTTTCTTAGGAGTAGACGTTACGTACTTGTAACGATGGGGTGTTGTAATTTAGCAACGCCCCCCTTGAGTCGCTATGGACCAGGATTTTCGGGCAAAATCGATGGAGTCATCTTGTCGTAGCATGGTCGTGTGATGCTTTGAGGGAAAATATCCCTCAATTCCGTGCTTGGCTACCTGGGCATGAAGTGAGGGAAAACTTCACTTATGATACCGCTCGCTGTACCGTGGTTATGACGAATTGACCGACGGCGTCGGTCAAAACGCTTGGGACACAGTACTGACACCTCGGCCTGTGGCGCATGATGAATTGACCGAATTGACCGATGTAGCTATGCATTGTGTGCATAGTTTTATAGGACAAAGACCGAAAGCTTGTGTCACGGGGCAACACGGGCCGCGGTACACCTCGGGGGCTCAAGCGCTACCTTGTCTCAGTGGTTACGTCTCTGCACCTGCTAATGAACCAACCTCGGGAACTTGGCCGCTTTTGCGCACTTTTCGACCCAAAAGAGAGCGGTGACGAAGCGGTGACAAGCGGTGACAAGCTCGGCGGGATGGAATTTGCCTGCTTTTCCGGGCAGAAAGCGGAATCCTGAGCAAAGTGAGCGTCTGGATCCTGTTTTCGACCGAAAACGAGCGAATCTGGAGGCTCAGGCACCACACTTGACGTCTGACACGAAAAAACGAACTTTTCGGAGTTGGCCGTTTTGAGCGCTTTTTGCACCAAAAACGGAGCGGTGACAAAGACCGGTGACATCGGAAAAACGTTCAGCTGGATGGAGAATTCGGCTGTTTTGCAGGGTTTGGGGACCAAAAATCCCAAATTAATTGGGTGCAATAAGCTGATGTTCCTTACTACTAGCACCGGCACGTGGGCCAGCTTGGTCAGCCGGTGCGAGCTTCTTCCGCCCGTTGCGCAGGAGGATGTAGTCGTTGGGGCCCTCGCGGATGAGGGGCTGGTTGTAGCCGAAGTCCCTGCTGGAAGGCCGCAGGCCCAGGTGCAAGTAGTAGTGCTAGCCCGCCCGGGTCAGCTGCCCGTCCGCGCGCGAGAGCAGCGACGGCTCCATCCGCAAGCCCGGGCGCCGCCGTCCGCGGCCTCCATGATCTGCTGTCGTTGTCTCGCCCAACTTGCCATTCTCTTTTTACGGGTCCAGTTTTTTTTGCTTGGCCGCGCCGGCGTCTGTGCGGACTGGAGCTTGTTTCGCACGGTTTTTGTCCCCCAAGGGAATTTCTGTTGCAAACAGACAGTACTTTCTCTCCGTGTAGCGACACAGGGACGCGGTGAGTCCCGACCTGTTTGAGACCCCTCCCCAGCGTTGCTTTTTCTTAGAACCTGTGGGAAACTCCAAACCCCCAGGTTAAGATTTCTCCTTTTTGTGGTTTGTGCGTGTGACTCTCTCAAAGAGAGTTGACGCTTGCACATGCCAAGGGTGACAAACCAATTGATCTGCTGAACCAACTTTTAACAACCATGTGGTTTGAAACAAACCGCCGTGATTGGTGTTTCATCCCATTTTTACATTGCAAGCATAGGCTTGCAATTGCGAAAGCGTGACGTCTTTCAGTTTTTGTCCCGTTTGGACATGTGATGATTTGGACACCGATCCTTTTTGGCTTAAGGGAGTGGAGGGTGGGTGTCCTGTTTGCTTTTTGACACTTCAGAAGTTTGAGGAAAAACCCCCATGGGCAACTGTCGCAGTCGGTTGCGGGCCCGATCCAATCGAGCCATAGTCCGGTGGATCCGTATCATTCGGACCCTCCGCCAGGTGCGCAAGTGGCAACGTATATTTCACTTGACCGGTGTGCCTGCAGCAGATCCAGCGACGGTTGCTAACCAGGGTTTCTCAATACCTTCGTTGACTGGAGTGTGGTCAGGTGCCTGTGCATTGCATGTGAGGGGGTCTTTCCGGGCAATGCAAAGCAAACTTGACATAGAACAGGAATCAGATGGAGCCAGGAAAGGTTTCAGGAAAAGATGGGCCGACAAAACGTGGCCTTCATCGGTGGGCGATCAGGACCAATGGAGCCAGAGCTCGTGCCATGGCGGCCCGAATGAATCCGTGACTTGTGAGCCACAAGAACTGGTGCGTGCAACAGGTTGGAAATCCTGGACCCGTCACGCAGGGAGTCGCAGTGGAAAAGGCAGGCATTGAATGATCAGATGAAGCGTGCCAGATCCGAACTCCCCTCCCTTCCATGGGAAGTGGATGGACAGTGCAGTGCGTTTCCAAGTTCGCTCTCGCCAATAACTTCTGGGAGACTTGTGAAGACCATCTTAGATAAGGGCCCCGCCTTAATAGGATGTGCCGAAGTGCAAGAGTCAGTTGTTGTGACGAGTCGTAGCCCTGAAGCGTCCTCCTGTCGCCCAAACAGCAAGGCCATTGTGAGAATCAGGGGAGCTCGTATGGAGCAGCCGGAGGAGGATATCAGACGCCTGGCCCTGAATCGGCTGAGAGAGATTGTTTTGCATGATCCTGAAGCAACAGCACTTGGGTCTAGCCTGGTGCAACTCGGGTCGGGCTTGGTAGATGACAAGACGATCAGTCAGTCTTTCCATGACTGCTTCAGGAACAAGGCTTCCACAACTCTCCAGAAACGAGCCGGGTCTCTGATAAAATTTTTCTGGTGGGCCCGCAGCAATGGCTTGAGGCCACTGAGGTTCGATGAAAGCGAACTATACGCGTATCTGTGTTACCTAAGGGAGTCCGGCTCAGGTGCAACGGCCCTGCAACATGTGATTGAAGCATTGAGTTTCTTGGATGGTGCAGTGCGGTTCAAATTCGTGGTCATGAACCAGGTCTTGTCGGGCAGATGCAAGGGGGCAGCTCGTGACTCTTATTTGACAAAGGCCCCCTTGAGCCAAAAGGACCCGCTCAGTCTGGCACAAGTGCGCGCTCTGGAAGAACTATGTGTGACTGCCCAATCGAGAGATGCGTGCATCATTGGTCAGCTGCTTTTCTGTGTGCACTCGTGTTGCCGCTGGAAAGACTCGCAGAGGATCCGGAGCCTGACGCGTGAGTCGTCGCAAGACGTGACTTTGGTGCATGCCGATGCCGCAACTCTGACAGCCGAAGCTCAAACTAGGTTTTTGCCTTACGTGGCTCTGGGGACCGGCGTGTCGTTCAGAGACTGGTCCAAGGCTTGGTTGGCGGCTCGGGAGGCTGAGGAGTTGTCTTTTGGTTCCTATGCCTTGCCCAGTTATAGCGACCGTGAGGCAGGTTGGACGGATGCCCCAATGTCATCCTCGGAGGCTACGGAGTGGCTTCGTGAGTTCTTGCAAACTGCAGGTGCACAACCAGCAGAGCTGTCCCGGGTGGGCAGCCATTCTTGCAAGAGCACCATGCTAACCTGGGCCGGGCGATCAGTTCAAGTGAAGTTCTCGCAGGACGAGCGTCGGCTTTTGGGCCATCACTTGATACCGGGAGATCGCAGCATGTTAACGTACTCCCGAGAAGCCTACACCACTCTGTACGGCATGGTGCTTGCAATGTATAGGTTGATAGAGAGCGGCGAGTTTGATCCTGACATGACGGCGGTATCGCGTGTTCTGGACTGCGCGTCGGCTATCAGCCAGTTGGCCGCCAGGGAAACCTTTCGTGTGCAGGAAGAGCCTCAGGTGTCAGAAGGTGACAGCGATACGAGCCGTGCATCTTCAGCAGGTGTGCTTGCGCCCGAAGCAGGATCCTCCCCAGGCATCTCGAGTGTTTGTGTGCCGCAGAAACCGAACACAGTGCAGAGTGCCTTGTGGGAACCCGAGGACTGCGTGATCCATCGCCTTTCAGGGGTAGTGCACATCGTCAGGTCAGGCCAGCTCTTAAAGTGCGGTAGGTTAGTGACCAAGAATTTTGAGCGACTGCCCGAACAAGTGCCAGACTCACGAGAGTTGGATCATTGCGTTCAATGCAGCAAGGCCCAGCACCCGTGACAAGTGCCCCTCAGGCCGAGCATTCGCAATGCATGTGTTTCGCATTTCCGTTGGACGCAGTTGGCGGCAGCCCGGTCAAAGAATTGCTTTGATGTCGACGGGAATGCTTGCCACGGGGTTTAAAGGGGACCTCGGGAAAATTTTTCACTCTTTAGAGCCCCCCATGTTTTCCCAAACTCCTTCCTCCTAATTCCCGAAACATATCTGATGCGGCATGCGGGAGGGCGAGGCTGTGAGCGCTCCGGGTGAATGTGTGTCTTTGTACCGCAGCACCGATTGAGTGTCTCTACCCCGCGATGACCTTCCGGTTCAAGCCCTGAGAGATGTGAGGGAATAGCCAAAGTCAGGGGCGAGGAGGCGCCCTTAGTTGTGGCAGTGAGTTGTTTGGGAAAGCACCCGAAGGGGGGGGGGGGAAAGAAATTCACGCAGATAGCTAACTCATTCTCTTGTGCGAGTTCAGGAGGAACCCAGCCATGGCATCGGCCACACTGGATAGCAAAGCAGCGTTTGCAGAGAGAGCTTGCCAAATCGGAGTTTCGGAGGAATTTGCAACGCTGTTGAAAGAGGCTGGGTTTGGTACATATGGGGCTTTGGCTTTTGCGGTGCCTCAAAATGCTACCCAGCAGGATGAGCAACCATTTCTCAGTTTCCTGAAGCGCATCAATGGGGACGTGGATTTGTCTGAGATCGAGACGGCATGCATGCGAAGGTTGTTCTATGAGAGCCACACGCTGGCCCTGTCCGACCTGAAGCAGCGGGTTGAAGCCGGGCCCGATCAGGCGCAGCAGGTGAGAAAGCTCCCAACTGCCGAGCGGGTGGCCAGACAAAAGGAGCAAGAAGATCGCCTAACGGGGATAATTTTTACTCCTGAGGTAATGCCATCCAATAAGCTGGTCGATCAGTTCGTCGAAATGCTGGAATCTGGCGTCTTGGTCTATTTGCCGCCGGATGCGTGCGCTAGCCGGGCGCAAGAGATCCAGTGTGTAAAGAAGGACGCGGCTATTTCATTAGACGGCGCAGGCACCCTTCGTTTGCAGAGCAGATCAGCTGACCCGGTGGTGGATGCGGGCACTGAGGTGAAGTTGCGAGCAGCTTGGCTCAGGAGGAGTCTGGCAATGGACCAAGCCGGGCTATCGACTTTCCAGGCCGTGGAGCGTTGGGTACAGTATCTGATGCAGCAGTTGTGCAAAGACCAGCCGAAGAATTTTAGCCGAGTAACTTTGCAACAAATTGTTGAGTGCGACAAACAGCTGTTCACAATGGCGTCAATTGAGACCATGGGCACCTTGGCTGCGCCTCCGTCAGGGGAGAAGCCACTAGATGCGGCCATTTGCGACTGAGCAAGTCGAATGAGGTGCTGCAGTACTTGACGCCGTTTCCGCAGGCCAGAGCAGCCGGTTCGAAGGACCAACCCGATCACCCGGCTAAGAAACCGAAGGTGACCCCCAAGGGAAGTCAAAAAGGGGGAAAAGAAAGCGGCGGCAAGGGCAAATATTCTATTCCAGATGGGTGCGTGTCAAAGGACGACCAGAACAGGCCCCTGTGTTTCGCCTTCCAGCATGGCAAGTGCTTGTACAAAGGCCCAAAGCAGAGGTGCGCCAGAGGCTACCATTTGTGCTACAAGGCGAATTGCTTCCGCCCAAAGCCGTTTTGCCAGTGCACGCACAGACAGGATGCGGGGGCCGGTGGTGACGTTCCTGCAGGGTTTTCCGGCCATGGAACCACCCCGGCCCCACCTGATATGTTGAATGCGAAGTCCAACAGGGCACTTTTGCCGAAGGCAAATCCAGAGCCGCTAGCCAGGGAAGACCTTCAAGGGGCCTTCTGTGAATTCCAAAGCATGCCGTCGGCCCTCGCGCCCCCTTTTTCGGGTGAGGAGGGGGCGGATTTGGGTTACCCAAACAAGAAGCCACGCCTCCAAGGGGGCTCGCCGTTTCACGTTTCACCTTCCGTAAGCACGCAGCCTTTAGTTGTGGAAGTTTTTGCAGGCAAGGCATCATTTTCTAGAGCGTTGCTGGAAGCAGGATTCGCAGTGCTTAGTGTGGACCACCAAGCCGATGAGCCGCAAGTGCCTATGGTTCTGCTAAACCTCACAGCCGCCTCTGGGCAGGAGATTTTGTGGACAATGATCAAACAGCCCCAAGTGGTTGCCGTGCACCTGGGGGTCCCTTGCGGGTCTGCAAGCCGAGCCCGGGAGCGTCCGATGCCTAAGCATCTTGTGAGAGCAGGCGTGCCCTGCCCAAAGCCTCTTAGATCCGGGATGCACCCTCTGGGTTTGCCAGGGCTGAGCGCACGGGACCAGGCCAGGGTTGACAGTGCAAACATCTTGTACAGCTTGACCTTGGAAATCGCGTTGCACTGTTTGCAGCACAACATCGTGGTTAGCATCGAGAACCCGACAAATTCTTGGACGTGGGCAGTTTTTGTAAGGATTTTGAATAATTCTCACGATGCCGCCGCTAAGCACCTGTACAATTCCATGCAGCCAGTTGAGTTCCACTCGTGTTGTCACGGCGGTCTTCGAAGGAAGGCTACCAAGTGGTTGTCCACGCCAAGGGTCTACGCGGCCTTGCAGGCAGTGTGCCAGAATGACCATGAGCATGCGCCCTTCGGAGTGACGCGATCCGAATCCGGTTGGCAGTTTGACACATCTCTCGAGGCTGCCTATCCGAAACTCTTGGCCCAAAGGGCAACAGCGTGTCTGGCCACATGGGTTGGCAAGGTGCTCGGCCAGCCGGCTCGTGTCAAAGACCTGTCGACCGCCTTCCTGGCACGACAAACGAAACGGCACCGACCAATTGTGCCCGAGTACAAATCAGTTGCCGAACGCCCAGTGGCACACAAGCTGGGCGAATTAGACAAAGTGCTCTCACCTCATCCAAAGGGGGTCAGCGTGCGGGAGGTGAGTGCTTTTGAAGGGCAGCAAGCCCCCCGGGCTACCGAGGTGCAGAGAGTAGGAACTTGGTATGACCCCGCCGAATTCCTTCAAAAAGCAACCAAAGCCCGGCACCCAATGGATACGACGTGCGCGCTTGATCCTGTTGCCGTGGAAGTGTTGGACAGGGTCATGTCCATGGATCCTCGGTTACTAGCAGTTGAGCGGAAGAAAGCCATCCTCTCTGCGAAAGTCATGGGCTTAAAGCTGGCACCTGCCGAGCAACGGCTCCATGACGGCATGCCCGCGTGCGTCAGTAAAGTGGTGAAGGGGAAGAAAATCCTTCTGTGGGAGCACCTACTACGCAAGCATAGCTACGATGACTTGGGAGTAGTGGATTTCATGAAGCACGGGGTTCCACTCGTGGGCAGTCACGATACCCCCGAATGTTTTCCTTTGAAGAGCGGGAGCTGAGGGACTCAGCTCTGTGGCGCCGAAAGGCCCTGCTCGCAAAGGACCAGGGGGCCGTTAAGCCCGACCACTTTAAGCACCTAGAGGACACTGCCCGGGAGGAACGTGAGGGGGACTTCATTGAGGGACCTTTTCTGTCTGAGGCTGCAGTAAGTGACCACCTAGGCCATAATCTTTGGGGGTAATCCGCAGGTTTGTGCTTGTGCAGGGGACGGAGGGAAAGCTTCGCCCAATTGACGATGCGCTGGAATGCCAGTTGAACAGCGCCTACTCAACCACGCTCCACCTGCAACTGCAAGACACGGACTTTGTTACGGCGTTGGCCTTGGAGATATCAAAGCGGGTTTGTCAGGGCCGTCAGAGGTGCGGGAGTGGCCGCTGGGTGGGCAAATGCCTGGATCTTTCTAAGGCATACAAACAGTTGCCGGTCCACCCCAGCCACCGGGACCTCGCGGTGATTTTCTACAAATCTCCAGAGGGGCGCACTGTGTTTCATGTGACTAACTCCATGTTTTTCGGAAGCTCTGCCGCGGTGTTTGCTTTCAACCGCATTTCACGTAGCTTGAGGTTTCTGTTGTGCAAGGAGTTGCTGGTTTTTTCCAGTGTGTTCTACGACGACTTCCCTCTTTTCTCTCCTGAGGAGTCGGCCGACGAAGCAGATGAACGAGCCTCAGAGCTGTTGGACCTACTTGGATGGCGCCACGCGAAGACAGGCCCTAAGGCCCCAAGCTTCCAACCTGCCTTCGTGGTTTTGGGCATGAACCTTGACCTTGTTAGCGTGCCTGAGGGAGTTGTCACCTTGAGCAATAAACAGGGAAGGGTAGATCGCTTGTGCCGGAGTCTCTTGGAAATCTCGGGCCGTGGCTCTGTGGGACGCCAGGAGGCTCAGTCCGTTCACGGACTGCTCCGATACGCCAGTGGCCATTTTGCAGGACGTCAGCTCTTGCAAGCCAGTGCAGACTTCCTCAGATGGAGCTTGGAAAAATCGCCAAACCCGGAACACCTCAGGCGTGTGTGCGACCGAGCTGTTGCCTTGCTTAGAGCAGGAAAACCTCGGGCCATCCCGATCCATTTAGAAGAGAAACCCGTGATAATTTTCACTGACGGTTCATGGGAAAATGGTGCAGGCGGCATCGGGGCTGTGGTGGTCGACCAGGCGACTGACACACGGAGGGTCTTGTCAGGCGAAGTTCCTTGTGAGCTGGCTGAGCTGTGGTCGGAGTCTGTGGGCCTGCAGGCCATCTGTGAAGTTGAGCTGTTGGCCGTCGTGGCCCTGAGGGAAATCCTTGGGGAGAGCCTGCGCGACCGAAGGGTAATTTTCTGGGTAGATAATGAGAGCGCTAGGTTTGGACTCATCAAAGGTATTTCAAAAAGCTTGCCCATGCAGAACTTGCTACATCAGTTTTGTGAGCTTGAGCTGGGCATCCCCTGCTTCCAGTGGTACGAACGAGTGCCATCAGCCTCCAACTGTGCGGATGGGCCCTCTCGCCGGAACTCCACGGAGGTGTGTGCATGGCTGGGCTTGCAGGGGCCGGAACCCTTTGAAGTGCCTGCCAGGTTGATTCAGGCACTTGTGTCGGAGTGATTGAGCGTCAGGAAGAGGGGGAGGAAAGCGGGACGCTGGGAATGGAGGCATTTTGTCACAGCCCAGACCGTTGCCTCGATGACCCCTTTTGGATAGCCATTGTCCGCATCAACAAAGGTGCTGTGTGCTTTCCCCTGACTGTCACTTGCACAAGGAGATGCCGTGAAAAGAAAGAGCGGCGACTCGTGTTGTCTATTTATGAGATGCTTTCACTGGGACGTTAAACCACTGGGGGGGTTTGGGGGTTGCTGGTTCCCCCCCCCCCCCCTTTTCTGGGATTGGCTCAAACACATTTCGCTTAAAATGGGAGAAGGGAATTTCTGTTGCAAACAGACAGTACTTTCTCTCCGTGTAGCGACACAGGGACGCGGTGAGTCCCGACCTGTTTGAGACCCCTCCCCAGCGTTGCTTTTTCTTAGAACCTGTGGGAAACTCCAAACCCCCAGGTTAAGATTTCTCCTTTTTGTGGTTTGTGCGTGTGACTCTCTCAAAGAGAGTTGACGCTTGCGCATGCCAAGGGTGACAAACCAATTGATCTGCTGAACCAACTTTTAACAACCATGTGGTTTGAAACAAACCGCCGTGATTGGTGTTTCATCCCATTTTTACATTGCAAAGCATAGGCTCTGCATTGCGAAAGCGTGACGTATTTCAGTTTTTGTCTTCCCGTTTGGACATGTGATGATTTGGGACACCGAATTCCTTTTTTGGCTTTAGGGAGTGGAGGGTGAGATGTCCTGTTTGTTTTTGAACACTTCAGAAGTGTGAGGAAAACCCGCCCAACCGCTCCTGGGGAGGAAAGCGGGACGCTGGGAATGGAGGCATTTTGTCACAGCCCAGACCGTTGCCTCGATGACCCCTTTTGGATAGCCATTGTCCGCATCAACAAAGGTGCTGTGTGCTTTCCCCTGACTGTCACTTGCACAAGGAGATGCCGTGAAAAGAAAGAGCGGCGACTCGTGTTGTCTATTTATGAGATGCTTTCACTGGGACGTTAAACCACTGGGGGGGTTTGGGGGTTGCTGGTTCCCCCCCCCCCCCCTTTTCTGGGATTGGCTCAAACAGGTTTCGCTTAAAATGGGAGAATTCCTGTTCTCCCCGACCATCTGCGCACAGATGGAATAGCTTGTTTTGCACGATTTTGCGTGGATTTGGCATGATTTTTGCTTGCGTGGTTTTTTTCACGGTGTTCCGCGCGGGACGGTGTTTTGTCGCTCGGGACGCCTCTGCTGGGGATGCTGGGGGTGTGGAGACGCTGGGAGATGCTTTGTTCTCGCGGCTGCGATTTACGGATGTCACGTTGTTTTTTTTGCTTTTTTGCTTGCTAGGGACCTTTCGGTGTGATCGACGCTGGCACGGATTCTTGGTGGCAGATGAGAACTTTGAAGGTTGAAGTGGAGGAGGGTTCCATGTGAACAGTTAACGAAGCAGGAGGTCGGCTCTTGCCGACCCCTGGAACATGCAGGACATACGCGCAGTATGGCCTTGCCTTGTCAAGCCTGCACAGCGGTGCGTCGCATGCTTCGAGACGCTGGCGCAGTTGGCACTGCTGCAAGCTACCCACAGCCATATTGGTGGTGGGCACTACTCTTTCAGCATGCCTTCAGGCACTGATAATTCGGCAACGGAAGCAGGCCTTAACAAATTGTTCACGACCTCCTGGCAGCTCTTCGTGCAGTTAACAGCCTTCTGGGCTCACGCGCACAACGTGCTGCTGCAGCCAACACACGTTCCGGGAAGGAACAATGATTGGGCAGACGACCTCAGCAAAGGTCGTGTTAAAACCCTCTAGGCCCCGTGCCGAAATTGGGTAGCAGTTCTGAGGTCCTTGTTGGTGTTGCTTCCCAGGTTCCATTGATCGCCATTTGGCTCAAGACACAATTGAGGTTCAAGATCTGATGTGTGACTGCGCACATACGTGACGGGCATTAAGAGCAAAACAACTGCTTGCGCCGCTTTGTCAGGACCACTGGTGTGATTATCATTCCTTCTTCCTTACAACGTTTACACGGGTTCGGCTATAACGGCATCGTCCGTATACACCTTTCTACGTGGTTGGTATTACAGCTTGAGGGTTCGGTGCATAGCGTCCCACGGGACGTCACCTTGCAGTCTCTTGACAGGTTATCAGCCGTAACTACAAGCTCTACACTGGACTGGGAGACAGCTGGTTTATTGCGGGTACAGGGACAATAAAGGAACGATAACCTACACAGTACAATGGCGTCTTCGGCGAGCCCAAGTACTGCAACTTTTGGGAACAGCAGCTCAGAGGGATCCAATGGATTGATGGCTCTTCCTGCGGTGATGGAGATGGTTGCAGATTCACAGGATGAACCTGGGAGCGGAGGTTCCGCGCTATTCAGCGACATATCTACTCCCACAAGATCATGGAAGCAGATCGATGTTCATCAGGAGTCGAAGAAAAGAGAATCCCCTCCGAGAAGATCATCATCTTCGCCTGCGACACCACGGACGTCGCAGAAGGGCGTGAGATCGACATCGAAGGGTGGGAGGTCAAAATCACCCACCAGTGCAGATTTTAGCGCCGTGATCAAAGAGAAGAATAAGATGGAGGTGGAGATCGGGGAATATCAGAAGACACTTGATGAAATGTCGGCAGCAATGGCGAATCTTAACCAAGAAGATTATGGAAGCACCATCCGGATCCAGGAGCTGGAAAGACGATGCGAGATTGCCAGCAAGCAGTCGGGACATCTAGTGAGTCACCACCAACACCACATGGCTGAGGCATGGCGAAAGTTTGAGGAAGAAGCCCAACAGATGCGCAAGGTGGAAATGAACGCATTTCAGTACGGGGAGAAGAAAGACATGGAGTCGAATATTATGATGCAACAGATGAGGCAAGCTGAAGGAACTATCATGGAGCAGAAGCGGGAGATTGCATTGATGAGATCCTACATGGCAAGCGAGAAGTCGGCCGCGCAGGAATCAGCTATACGTGCAAATCAGATACACCGTGAGGCTTCACAACAGATATCAGCCTATCAGAAACAGATCAGAGGCATAGAATCTTCTACATCTATCGAGAAGTTCAACGAGGAGGAGATGGTCCAAAGTCTGAAATCACAGTTGGAGCATGCACTCGTCAAGCGCCCCGAGACGTACTCTTTGGAGGACTCCAGGGAACTGCTGATGACGAGGCTAAATGACGTTACAGTATTTGCAGAACAGGAATCGAAGAGAGCAGATTGCTTGCTTCGCGAAAAAGAAGAGATCGTCAAACAGTACGAGTCCGACGTGTCGATGAAGGACCAGATGATTGCTGTCGAAGGTGGTCATCGTCAGGATGCGATCTTGGAGTTAGCCCAGGTCAAAGAAGAGAAACAAGAGGAACGGTGCACGATGGACGAGAAGTCGAAGGAGGCTGAGTACTGGAGATTGACAGCTAAGGGAATGTACGATGAGTACCTCGAGGAGATGCATGAGCTTCAGAGACAACTGAAGGAAAGAGAGGCGACGCTCAAGCAAGAAGAGAGTTTTGTACGCCAACTCGATGCTGACAACGAGGAACTACGTGCACACAAGAAGCTGGAGACACAGGAAGCCTCCAGCAGCAAAGATGGACATCGTGAACGAGCAGTTGTGAAACGCGCTGAGGGAGGAACCCAGGCTAATTCAAATAGGATAGACAAGAAGGTGGCTGGGTCAGTCCCGTCATCGTCTTCAAATCAAATCCCTAATTCGTCGCTGATGCAAGGTTCGATCCTCTTTCCGTCTTTCGGTGATCCAATGATCGATGTACACCTATCCCAGATGCAAGGGGTTGTTGGGCATGTCCCACAATCCACTACTACGACTGGTGGTGGTGATGGGGGGGGAAACAACGGTACTACGCCCCCATTGGATTACGGTGGATTCCCGCCCAATGGGAATGGGCATGGAGCGGGTCGACGTCAGTTGAGCCTCGCTGGTGGCGGAGGAGGACCTCCGGATGATCCACCCGATGATGAGGATGAGGATGACGACGACGAAGGAGATGAGGAAGACGAGGAAGAAGAAGAGGAAGAAGACGATCGGAAACGGAGGAGACGAAGGAGATCGAGAGATAACCGAGAGATCAAGAATGATCGACCGAGAATCTCGAGGAAAGAGGCCGAGAGAGTATCTATTCCGGCCTGGCCAAAGATCCATCAACTTGACACCTGGAAGATGCAGCTGCTGATGAATGTTCTGAGCGCGTGTGCAGATCCAGATACCGACGCATGGACGAAATGGCTGGAGCAGGCTCTTGGGTTGAACCCAGACCTGGATTTGCTTAGCGATTCAGGTGGCGACAGATTTGCTACGATAGATATTAAGTTGGCCATGGGCATGCAGAACATGCTGAAACAAGCACCTGACGAAGCCAAGGACGTATACCTCGATGCTACACGACACTCTGAACTACGACATCAACAAGGGTTGATCGTGAAGGGACGAGAGTTGGTGGCATTAGTTATGCAATCATTCAGAACTTCCGATAGAACGGATCTTGTCTACCACATCGAGCATTTATTCAACCTTGATTTTCCTGGCGACAAGAACTTGGTCATGTTCAGGAACAAATGGTATGATTTGCTGCTGAAGATGAGGAGCGAGGACAGACCCAGTAAGCTGGCTCTCAGAGACATCCTTTACAGGAAGATCAAAGGGAGCAAGAAGATGGAGTTCGGCCTCATTGCCTACCATAGACTACCGGACAAGCATCCTCAGAAGACGTATGAATTCTTATTGGCGTTGATCGACTATCAGATCAAGGCAGATCGGGAAGACCTGATGCTCGACATGAAGGAGAAATCGGTCAAGTCGATGATGAAGTCAGGCGGGAAGGATGCGGCTCCAGCCACTGGCAAACAGGAGAACCAGGGTGGCAAGGGCAGAAAGGGGAAACCCGGTGGACCTGATGCCGCTCCTGTGCTCCCAAAAGCCAAGGCAAAGGGCCATGCTGGCAAGAACGGCAAGTCCGACGGTGCCAGCGACAGAGGCAAGAGTCCGGGCGGAAGCAAGGATAACCCCTGCTGGTACCACTTCAAATCGGCGAAGGGGTGCGTGAAAGGGAATGAATGCACTTTTTCCCACAGCAAGAAGACGGAGCACAAATTGGAGAGTATGTCCAAGGGGAAAGGAAAGGGCAAATCCAAGTCCAGATCATCGTCACCAAAGAGAGATGATGGAGCATGCTTCGCGTTTCAGAAGGGGAAGTGCGATATGGGAAGCGCTTGCAAGTATAGGCATGAGCTCATCAAGAACAATTCAGCTCCAGCAACGTCAAATGACAAGGCGCAAGCCAAGTCGAAGGCTGCCGCCAAAACCCGCAGCGCCTGCCATTGCGAGGAGGGCCATCGCAATGCCCGCGATAGTCCTGAAGCAATCGGCTCCTGCGGGGAAGGTAAGCTTCAAGAAGGACGTTGATCAGGTCGAACCGGACGAAGCCGAGACTGTCTACCACGAGCACGATGACGACGCGATGAGCGAATCATCGAGATGGTCGGGCGAGTCCGAGATCCCCGAGAAAATGGTGTGGTTCAAGGAAGTGCTCGACGTCGACGAGAATGGGGAGATCACCTACCTCGAAGACGAGAGAAGGCAATGGGAACGAAAAGGAGAATGGTACGGTTATGAGGACAATGAGAATGAGCCTTATCAGTACGTGTACGTCGATGAGAAGAAGTTCAAAAGCAGTGATCATCGTGAATTATCTGCCTACCAAGTCCAACGATCATTGATACGTGCGAAGATACTGAGAGAAGTGGTGGATGATGTATATAAGAAGCACTACTTCCCGGTGACCAAGGAGAGCAGCATAATGTTCGAGTATGATCGGAACAAGGACGAGATCAAGGAATCGGCTGTCGACTGGAAGAAACAGCATGGTATGCCGATGAACGTTTTCGCCATGTCAACGTGCATCAGCAAACGGGTGAAATGGTTGATGGACACCGGATGTGGTCATGATCTCATCGGAAGAGCCAAGGCGAAGAGCCTGGGTGTCGACATCGTGAAAGATGACGACGAGATCGTATTCCAGACCGCGAATGGTTCCACTTCCACATCTGATGTGGCCAAGATAGTCGTGGACGAATTGGACGAGACTGTCGAGCCGCATGTATTGGATGAGACACCCACGGTATTGTCAGTGGGGAGGAGATGCATGAAGATGGGTTATGCATTTCACTGGATGCCTGGTAAACTACCTTTTATGGTTACGCCAAAGCAGGGATTCGTGCACTTGCAGGTCAAGGACGACATCCCGTACCTAGTGAGTGATGGTAAACTTCGGAGTAACAGGCATCGCCCTACGATAGACGACCTCAAGGAGCACTTTTCGGAAGTATTGGCGATGGTAACGAACGACGAGGAAGATCAGGGAGGTGACGATGAGAACGACGTCACACCCGCCGCTGTCGGTGAGTCCGCAGAGGCCGAGGGCGAACACCACGACGGGGCATTCGACTTCGGGCCACCCGGAGGAGCCGGTCCGGTACGTCCGCCTCCCGTGGCTGAGGAAATACCTGTACATGTTGGGTCAGTCCCGCATCGACATGGTGATGCCGAAGCCCACGAGGAAGAGGTTGATGAAGATGATCCAGATGCCGGAATCGAAGTGGACGTGTACGAAGGATCATCAATAAAGAGGAAAGTGGGAGTCCTCAAGAAGGACGCCAATTCCATAGCTCATTTGCTTACACACAGGTACCGGAATCCCTTCTGCGAATCATGCGTCAAGGCAAAGATGAGGCACTTCAGATCACGAACGGGAGCATTCAAAAGAGAAGTGAAGACGTTCGGTGACCTGGTGACGTTCGACTTTGTGACGGCATCAGGAGATCATGAAGTGGAGGGCAGGTATGCGCTCATCATCCGGGACATATATACCGGAATTATCATGGCTTATCCCACCGCGAGAAGAGACACTGACACAGTCGTCAGGGCTATCAAGCACTTCTGCGGGAGGAGGAAAATCAAGCAGGTATATTCGGATGATGGCCCGGAACTGATCAATGCGTGCGTGGAGCTGAAGCTGAACCACGACCTATCGCTGCCTGGACGGCCGCAGAACAATTCCCTTGCTGAAAGAACAAATCAATTCATCCTCGACCAGACTTCGGCTTGTCTAGTACATGCCGGTCTACCCACGTGTTATTGGGTGCAAGCCATCACCACTCTGTGCCATCTCATGAACATCGAAGAGGTGAACGGATCGAGTGCATGGATGAGGCTGCATGGCGAGGAGTTCAAGGGCGAGAAGATACCTTTTGGTGCGCTAGTGGACTTCAAGCCGAGTGAAGCACGAGGGGGAAAAAGGGAGAAGTTCGAGCCGAGAGGGGAAACTGGTATATTTGCTGGATATGTGTTGAGCACTGGCATGCATTGGGCAAACAAGTATCGTGCTTGGGCACTTACTGCATTTGCGGGTGCAGAGCTGAACATCAAGAAGGCAAAGGTTCCACCTCGGTTGAGAATGCCACATCAGACGGAGAGGATGATTCTGAAACCTCCTCTGACATTCCCAATACAACAGAAGTACAAGGTTGCCAACGAGACCTTGGAAGGGATAGAGATGTCTATCGATGCAATCGGTCTGGATGCGCGTGACCGCCTGATCGAAGATGAGGACTACGAGCCTGAATCGCTGCAGAGTGACGAGAAGCGACTGCTTGACGATGAGGTCGATCAGATCGCTGGTCTACTGCTCGACGATGGCCCGGAGGTAATCGCCGGAGATCGGGGGGATCATGCAGGAGGAGAAGATGCTAGACCGAGCTCTTCAAAAGGGAAGGGAGATGGACACCCTAAGGGCGATGAGAAGGTTGTAAAGTCCGACCTTCCACACGTGTCAGTTGGACTACCTGGGGATGGCATCACGTACGTCAACGACGATGGCCAGGAGGTTAAAATCGACAAGGCCGGAAGACCGTATCCTGTCGGGAAGGATGGATTCAGGATAATGAAGACATCGAGACCTCCGGAGTTCACTCCTGAAGAATGGAAGATGATGAGTAAATATTACACCAAGGAAGAGAAGGCCGAGGTGAAGGGCGGTGGCAAAAGGAAAGAAGAAGATCCCAAGGGTAAGGAGTCTGAGGTTTCCGCGCCGGCAGAGGCACGGACATTACAGATGCCCGGTGGTAAGAGAATTCGAGCGATGCTTCGGAACCGCTGGGGTGGAGGAGAATGGCAGTACAATTGGGGATTGCGGAAGAACATATCAAAGATCAAGAACCCAATGGATGGGAAGCACTTGGCTGAGCTTGAATGGGTCAGGATTGTTGTTAATCCTGTCGACGGGGTGGGTGTTCTCATGGATTCCAAACAGTCCCAAGACGTCATGAGACGAAACGTTCAGCTTGAGAAAGAATTTGAGTGTCTGGTGGTAATTTATGCCTGGAAGTTCAAGTCTGAGGAGCGATCAAAGTCGACTCCAAACTGGACGAAGGCGGTTGCATCGGTCATGGAGAGTCATAAAGACGAAGCTGAGACAGCATCGGGGACGGATCCATCGGTCGACGAATCGACGGACCTCACCTGGTATGAATGGGAGGAGTCTGCTGAGATAGTTTCTGGAAAAGTGCAACTCGCAATGCCTGCGATAGGCGAGGACGGTGAAGCCAAGAAGTACCCATCGATGCCGTGCGTGACTTCTGAGCGATTACAGCACAGAGAGAAAGCTGTGAAAGTTGTACGATTCTTCGACGCTTTAGTATCCAGGCCGGTAGGCCGGAAAGAGATGTTGACCAACCCTGATGCATTAGCATCAATGAAGAAAGAGTGGTCGGGATTAATCGACCAGGGGGTCTTCGATCTTGGCGCGGTGCGCGAATACGACGCTGTAGCCAGAGAAGCAAAAGCGAAAGGGGAAGAAATACACATGGCTCGCGCACATGGCATTTGCGTTGAAAAGCACTCACAGTTGCCAGTTGGTGATCCTAAGAGGAAGTTCAAGGGTAGAGGCGTGTTGCTGGGGAACCAAGTGAAGAACCAAAGCTTTGAGGCTGCGATGTTTCAAGATTTGGGGAAATCCCCTGCTTCATTTGAAGCCTCGCGTTGGGCGGATTTTCTGGGTTGTCATGATGGCTGGGATGTGCAGATGGCCGACGCTGTTCAGGCGTATATACAGGCCACCTTGAGAGGCACGCCGGGTTGGATTGAATTGCCACCGGAGGCCGTGCCAGGTGAATGCAAATGGGATAAGTACAGAAGACCAGTCGTCCCGTTGAGGAAGGCGCTGTACGGACACCCAGATGCGGGAACATTTTGGGAGCAGCACTGCGATGAGTCGGTGCGTGCCGTTGGTTTTGAGCCCATCAGCGAAGAATGGCCTTCAGTGTACATTCACGAAAAGCTCCAGCTTGTTCTGGTTGTGTATGTCGACGACTTCAAAATGGCAGGGCCGCAGAAGAACCTTGCCCAAGGGTGGAGCATGTTGCGTACACGTTTGAAGATTGAGCCCGAGTCTGGACTTGACATGTACCTTGGTTGCAATCAAAGCAAGGGAAACGTCACTCTCGGGAACGGACACCGAGTAACAACGGTGACCTATGACATGGAACAGTTCCTACGTTCCTGTGTCGACCGCTATCTTGAGGTGGCGGGCGACGTGAAGTTGAATAAGGTTGTCACTCCTGAGTTGCATGAAGAAACAAAGAATCACGTCTCACGGAAGCCTGCCAGAGAGGGGCCGTCAGTCGTGTGCAACTGGTGTAACAATCTTGCGCCCACCGACGGTTCTGCCACAGTGCCGGCGGGGAGGGACTCCTGAGTTGGCCATGAAGGAGCCCGTGCGTGGACACCTTGCTCCGCATGCCGCTAGCGTACTAATGAAGTTGCTATACGGTGCGCGGATTGCTCGCTTCGATTTGTTGCGACAAGTGAATCGCCTAGCACGGAATGCGCACAGGTGGACCGACTCCGATGATCGGGGTTTGCATCATTTGATGCGCTATGTGCGTCATACTAAACATTGGCGCATGGTCGGTTGGGTTGGAGACCCTATGGATGATGTGCACTTGGCCTTGTGTGCGGACGCTGACTTTGCAGGATGCGTTGACTCGCTACGTTCCACCTCTGGTGGACACTTGAATATACAAGGGCCCAATACCCGATTTCCGTTGTCTGGCAGCTCCAAAAGACAGGGTTGTGTGAGTCATCACTCCCGAGGCCGAAATAGTTGCGGCCAATGTTGCCATGAGATCGATGGGTATGCCTGCTCTAAAGTTGTTAGAGCGGATTCTCAAGAAGTCACCGAACTTTGTGTTCTATGACGATAACAAGGCTATGATCGGTGTGATCGGGGAGAAACCCCACGATGCGCCACCTTGAGAGAAGCCATGGTGCTAGCATTTCGTGGATGCATGAGATGTTCACACGTGATTACATGTCTTTGGCGTATGCGGCTGACATCTACACCAAGGCGTTCAGTGATGGGCGCAAATGGAAACATGCATGTTTGCAGATTGGTCTACTTGACCCGAGCTTGCTGTCTGACCCGGATACCCTCAAGGCGCTCACACCCACGTGTGATCCCATAAAGGGACCACGCAGACTGCTTCGGGAACGGTTGACGGAGTTCCCATGTTTCCGTACACACACATTCCGATCATGCCCCCGGACCTGTGGTGGTCTGGACTGACGTCCAAAGAGGGATTGCATGAACATGAAGGACATGATCCGGTTGTTGTTGCCAAGGGACCCAGATTGATGCGTGTGAACCCTCCACTCGCGGTTACGACACCGTTCGGGAGCAAGTGGCTTCGCTCCACTTGGTTTCTGAGCAACGGGTCATGGCTCAAGGTCGAGGATAGGGTTGACCCAGGCAGGGTTGCAATGTGTGCGGATTGATGGATGGGTTGAACGCGCAGTTTGGCAGTTTCATCCCGTGCCGGTTGCTGTACCGGCGCGGGAGCGATCTCCACGACCACGACCAATTCACGTCGGGTCCGGGGATGTTGACATGCAGTCCGTGCTGGCCGCATTTGTTGAAGAACTGTCGAACGAGCGCATAGAATTAAAGTGTGTCAACGACCTTGCTTTGGAAACTTTGCTCCGGTTGAAGCTGCTTATGCGTTGTCTGCATATCAATCACGAGCAGCTTGTCCAGGGCCGTTGTTTTGTTCCGTATCGCATTGCGGTGAAGCACAAACCACAGTTAGCGCCAGGTATTGAACTCGCGATGGTTAAACATGACGGTGGTGTGCTTCGCGCTCCTGCGCATGTCTCGCTTCCTGGTATGAGAACTCGCACAGTCGTCACTTTATACAGTGTTGACTTGGCTCGGCCTATTGTGCTGATGGCATGTTCCGAACCGCGTAACTGGTTCACTGCCCTTGCCCGCCATAACGGGCCGCAGGTCGTCACCATAACTCTGGTTGATGACTTACTGAGCGAGTACGGGGGGAGAATCGCCAGACATGTGCTTACCAAACCTTCCGAATTGTTGTTCTTCGCCGGGCCTTGCACGGGGGGATCATCATGGGCACGCCTCAACAAGACTCGCGGAATTGACACCGCAGAGAAAATCGAGGCCAAACAAAGAGAATTTTGGAGATTGTTTGAACGGTTCGTTGAGATTAAACGACATGCCATGACAAAACGAGCTGCGATTTTGTTTGAGTTGCCTGGAAGTTGTGATTATTGGAAAGATGAGAGACTGCATGAGGTTGTGCAAGATGGGACTAGTCACGAGTTTGATGGGTGTCGCTATGGCTTGAAACAAAGATATGCAAAGAAACCCATGCCAATCAGGAAACCATGGAGAGTTGTCTCATGGAACTTTGAACTTGGTGGCTCGTTGTCTAAGAAATGCAATGGAAACCATGAGCATGGACCTTGTGCTGGTCGTGAAACCAAAGAAACCCAGTTGTACACGTCTATAATTGTGGGTGTGATCCTTCGCCGTTTTCGTGCTCGAGCAAGGTGCCTCAAACCGGCACCGTTGAAACTCGCTCTTGCTTGTATTACGCGAAGGAGATCGCGGAAGCACCAAGCTACTGCGAGCGAAATCTGCACCACCCCAACTGCACAACCGAGGTGCTGGGCCAGTTCCGAACCTCTGGTGCATACGGGGAGCTGGGTCAGTCCCGAACCCCAAGCTTCAAGGAGGAGCTGGACGAGTTCGTCACCTCAATCTGAAGCTGGGATCATATTGGGACAATTCCGTGGCTTCATTTGCAGCTGCTTATTTTGGGTTTTCCTGGTTCTGGAGAGTATCATCAAGATGACTGCCAATCCGAATGTCGTCAATACGAATGAGTTCTTCTGCGTGCCTATTGGGAAATCTAGGCAAGCGGCAATCTTCTTGGGAAATTTGGTGAAGAACGCCATCGAGGATGGCAAGAGGATGCCCAAGAGGATGGAGGTGAACAGCGACCTGGGTATGTGCGTGAAGTGGATCGAGGACATCGGCGTCCCCGCGATTTATGCATACTCAGCGTACTATTCTGCCAAGGGCCGCGGGATGATGAAAGGTGAAGGGCAGTCTATGAGGGTTGCCCTAGAGTTCATCAGCAAAGTTTTCGGACAGCTTTCTGCCGACGAATGTATGCTTGGATGGAGGGAATTCTGCAGCAAGGGAAAGAAGATCGTGTCGGCGCTGAACCAACTTTGCGGTGAGGCACCGATGCTGGCGAAGAACCCCGAGTTGCTCAACGTAACCAAGTATTGCATGGAAGGGGCGGATATGTTGAGATCAATCGCGAACATCTGGGATCTCGCATTAGGCGTGGCCGAGGATAACGATGAACGGTCGTTCAAAGCAGCATTCCACCAGAACACCCCGGTTGGGGAGGTGTACAAAGAATTCATCAACGACGAGTCATCTAGGGCATCGTCATCGAGAAGGTGGAGGAGCTCTGAGGAGTTCCGGACAACTGCAGAGTTTGAGAGGCACGACCGGAGAATCGCAAGATACAGAGATCGAAACTGGGGGAAAGTGTTCACGTTGAGCGTGATCAAGGCTCCCAAGATCGACTCCTACGGTCGTGTTTCCAAGGACGACTACCAGAAGAATTGGGACCTTGGGTTGATCTACCAGAATGAGCTGCAGGCATCGATGAAGAACCTCGCATATGCACTGAGGAGGGATGAGAATGCCAGCCAGAACAACCTATTGCGCTGGATGATCTGTGGGTCAAACCCCAGTGACATCTCTGACGCGTGCATCGGAGCGGTCAATTCGCTCATGTGCGTCTCTTTCATCATGAGGAGATTGCAGCCATTGCTCGGTGAGAAGGACTCCAAAGATCAGTCGTATACAGCTTATTTCCGTCCAGACAAAAAGAAGCTGAACGATCTCTACCGGGAGATTGAGTACGCCAGGGATTTCCTGTGGTGCATCGATATGATCTATGAGTCGAAGCTGCCTGCGATGAACATCAACTCCATCAGTTTGGCACCGCACGCGGCTGACAGGGCCGCTGAGAACCAAGATCGGCGCAAGTGGGTAAGCTGGATGAAGGAGATCGAGAAGAAGGCCGAGAAGGACGTCATGATCGAATTCTTCCAGATTAAATACTGCACGATTCATGAAATCGAGAGGGAACTGGAGAAGTACCCCGAGGATTTCGTGGTTGGGGAAGAGCCGACATGGTGGGTGATGGGCTCATCGAAGACGGAGCCGCCACGGAAGACGGAGCGACAGCAGAAGTCGGCATCAAGCTCCGGGCAAAGGAGTCAAACCGCTGGTGGGCCAGTCCCCCAGCCGGGAGCCCCAAGTGGGGGGTCGCAAGCCAGCGATGCTGTCAAGATCGACAACGAGATCATCGACTCCATTTTCCGAATGAACTCTGGCGGTGACGACGACAGATGGGTAGTTATCAACCCAACTGCTGGACACGATACCTACACTTCATTCGAAGGGGGTACCACATTGGGCGGCGCGACTGTCAATGTGAAATTCAACATAGACAACAACACGGGGTACCCAATCATACAAACTGTATTTGGGCCGTGTCTCGCAGAAGGCAAGAACGCAACATATTGGGAGTGTATGCTGAGATGCCTGACCTCTTCGCTATTGCACTTCGAGGAGAAGACCAGCGCGGAGAAGATCATTCTTTCCTATGTTGGGGAGGGAAATGCGGCATGGCTACAGCTGTATGCTTTCTTGTGTGCCCAAACAGGATGCTTGATTACTGGACGCCTTCCGGGCGCCAAAGCCATCAACGCGTTGATTTAGGCGGAGAAGAACCCGGACAACGCACCTGGACAGTTGAACCGGATTATCAATAGGCAGAAGAGGAGCCCCATTGGCGAGGCGACGATTCGCGACATGATGATCCACAAGAAGAGCTTCTTGGTCCTGGATTGGCCCCTGAGGGCCGTCAACTCGAAAGGGAGCACGAAGACCTTCCAGATGATGGTCCACGAACAGGGATGGACAAACATCGAGGAGAGATCATACTATGGGTCGAGTGAGCAAGTCTCCTCACCCAACGACCCGTTGAATATCATCTCCCGATTGCAGAAGCTGGATAAGCTCATCGCTGAACGGCGGAGGCGAGACATGGATGACTCACCAATGTCGGTGCACATCTGGATGTCGCTATATGATTGGGTGTGCATGAGAGGATGCGGATGGCAGGTGATCGCCAACCCCATCATCGACTCCCTGCAGAAGGCGATATCTGACCTCGTCAACACATGCAAGGGCCTGGTCGTGGTGTGCGTGAATCGCGATGTTGCTTTCCATGGTGGAAGAGGGGACTTGGGGACGATCGCCAACAAGGTTAGCGAGATCTGCAAGGCGGCAGGCGCGCTGGTAACCGAGAACGATCGCCTGTGGCGCGTGGTCCATGCGCTCACAGGAAAGAACTACAAGATCCCTGGGAGCTCGAACCTGCAACATTTCCTCCTGAAACGACTGCTGATCGAGAAATCCATCGATGCGGTCGCACCAAGCAACACGTTTGTGTGTGAGCTGGAGGGGACGTGCATAAACGAGCCCGACCTTCGATTCAACATCCCGAAGAACATGGAGGAATCGAAGGTGAAGTTCGAGTACAAGCCGACCTTCACTGCACAATCGAAGAGGAAACAAGAGCAGCAAGATGAAGGACACGGCGAGCAGGATGCTTTTGGGAAAGCCGATGTCGGTGATCCACGTCTTCGATGGTATACGGTCACGGAGCTCAGCAAGTTTATCTGCGAACTTTGCGCTAAAGAGATGCAGATGAGCAAGTCGAAGGTGCTCGGACCGAAGTCGAAGTACAATCCCTCTTCTTGCGTGAACTGTTGCGCGAACTGGAACGCGGACACGAACGGTATTGCAATGTCTACCGAGGGGAAGAAAATGTACGCGCGCCTCTTCGCGGAATGCGTGGTGGCAATCCCCGACCAACAAAACCTCATGGTGGACGTCAACAACATCCAGGCTATGATCACGATCATACGGGAGCTCGCGTATTCGAAGCTGAAGAAGGAGCTTTCTCACGCGGGATTCGTGAGCATGACCGTGGATCAAGCAGCGCAGTTCTATAACAACGGTCACGGGAAGCAATTGTGCGCATCCCGGGATGTGATCGTGTGCAAGAGTTCCGAGGGAGTCGAGGAGAGGATGTCCATCTTCTTGATAGGCAAGGATCTTGGCAATGTGGCATATTCCTCCTGGATCAAGAGTGTGCTCGACCAAGGAACGATGTATGAACTCCTGGGACAAACCACGAACGAGGAATCCTTGGGAGACGTCGTCGAGATGGTGTTGGGATTCTTTGAGGTGATGTCGTACTTCCAGCACGAACTGCCACTGTGGAAGGACGCATGGAAGATCAAGAGGGAGTTCGAGCAGTCAATAGTGCGACACCTCGCTGGGAACGTGACCCACACGACGGGCCAGAACAGAAAGCGGAACAGACCGTCCGCACAGCTCGGCGTGCCCACGAAGGAGGTGCTTGACATCATGAACACGGTCAAGCCCAGACATCCACGATCCCTGATCACCGAGCCCTCTGCACAAGGTTCCAAGAGAAAGGCCACGGAGGGCGAAGATGAGGGTTTTGGTCAAGCACCAGACCCGAGCAGGAGTTCTCAGCACAATGCTGAGAAGGAAGACAAGAAGCAGCGAGTGATCGACGGGCGGAGAGCGGCACTAGGATTCCTGGAGTCAATGGAGAAGTGCATGGGAGATATGGGGATCTGTAAGAAGTGCGCGAACCTGGCCCACGACGGCGACTGCAAGGACATTGAGGAGGCTGCTGGAAATGAGAAGGCGATGAAGGTACTCCGTGAGCTACTCAGCAGTGACTCTGTTTCATCTGATGAAGACATGGGGGATACGGAGGAACCGTCCTCATCAACGTCCAAGGACAGAAAGAAAGGGGGACAAGCAGGGAAAGAAAAAATTGAGATGTACAGCTACACTATTAATTTGGTGGAGATGGCTGACACGGCTGAGTGAGGAGAGCTACAATGTGGTGGCGTCGACCTCACCTACAACCCGTGCGGGGACAGCAGGACATTCAAGAAGACGCTTGAGATGGGATGCGACACCATCCCGTGCTACATCCCGAAGTATGGCGATGTGAGTGATGTGCACTTGCTATGGGCGTATGCGTCCATCGTTGACCCCAAATACTTTCCCAAAGGTGCAATCCTTGAGCAAGTGGACGTGATGCAACTTGGCAAGAGTGTCAACTTATGCGTTGCTCCTTTCGACGGTGCTCCACTATGCAGGATTGGTGATGATCGCTCGGTATTTACTACAAGGGACCAAGCAAACCAGCTATCTCACGACCTATGCAGAGTCCTTCGACACAAGATCGGCAATTGCCGAGGAAGTGCTTTCAGGTGCGACGAGTGTGGATGGGTCGACATTGATGCTGTCATTGACGACCGGAACAACGACATATTCCCACCATACACCACGAGAGCGAAACGATACATGGGCATCATGGAGGTGATCAAGTGGCAGGAATCCGGAAGCAAGAAATCGAGATTCCAGGTTCTGGCAGCAAGGTTTCCGAGCATCATGAACCCGAATGACACGAGGGCAGCCAGGGAGGAAATGACCAAGGCTGGCGTGGATCGGGACGACATCGACAGGATGTTCAACAGATGCGATGGATGGTACAGACCTTGGTGCATCCGAGTCACAACTGGTCACAGTGATTTTGGATTCATGAGCTCATCCGCACTGGCGAATAGGTATTCCGCAAGAATGGGTGATTCTCTCGGAGGAGCATTCCATGTGACGTATGTGGAAAACCTGCCAAGCATCGTACGCTGTGGGTTAGTCCCCGGCGGAATCGATGGCGGCAACAGGCTAGCACTGCACTTCGGGGCGTTTGCTCCATGGGATGAGATGAACGTGGCGACGAAGACAACGCTACGGAACGTGAGGAGAGGGGATCCGATTGCGATCATCTATATTCCCAGTGCAACCCTCGCGCGGTATGGGGCTGGAGTCGCGGCTAATGGGACTTTCATGGTCTTTGACGTGATCCCGTTCTATGAGGTCAAGTCCATTTGGATTGGCAAAAGCAACGGAGGGAGGCGCCTGGAGTACGCTGACGTCAAGAGAGCGTACTCGAAGTGTGTGGAGAACGAGATCTGCCCTGGCTTTGTCAACTCATCCCAAGAGTCGGCTGCGATGTTCCTCCAGAACGTCACAAAGATCAGCGAGAGGATGACGGAGACTGAGACAGGTGCCGATAATCTGCACTACATCGTTGACATGGTTAATCGTGCCTGCGAACTCTATCGAAACAACAAGATGGAGGAGTTCAACGCACAGGTCAACGAGGTCCGGGACGAAATCAGCAAAGTCGTCATCCTGAATGATGAGACATGGGAAGGACTGAGGTGCCGGATATGTCCATCATGTGCGACCGCGATCCCCACCTGCTTCTGCTTATGCCTGGAGTGCGAGGCACAACTGATCTCCATCGGAAGATACTACATTCACATCAAATCCGATGACGGGGAGGACAACCAAAACCCCAACGTCTCTGGAGATGCCAGGCGTGCACAGGAAGAAGCTAACCACGATGCGGCAGCACAGGAGGATGAGGACGAAGCGGAGGAAGTTCCGGGAGAAGATGACGACATGGACACGCAAGGATATACATCCGGCTATGCGTCAGAAGAAGAAGACAGCGGTTGGCATTACCGCGACACCGATCTGGCGTCACGGGACATTATAAGTTCCCAACGGATGGCGATCTGCCTTGACGAGCCGCGTGAGGCTCAGTACATGGCAGGATTTATTGCACTCCAGCTGTCCAAGATGTGGGGGATGTTTGAAGGTGGTGAGGAGAGAACGATGATGCCGGACTCGAAGGGAGGCCGGGCTGCCCTTATCACAATGACTTCAAGAGGTACCCCAACATCACCGAGCATGATCAGGAAGGTATACTTTTGCCATCAACAATAACGAAGATTTCTCAATCGGAGAATGTTCGGACAAGAGCCTTCCGATCGGTTGAGGAGCGTGACGAATATATTCGCATGATGGTGTGCAAATGCGAGGGACTTTACACATTCTACAAGCTGTGGATTGCAGCGAGAATCCTCGATGTCACCAAGGAAGAAATGAAGCTCCTGGTCAAGGACCGAGTGCACCCGGTGGGTGATATTACTTTCAGATGTTTTGCACTAGCTTTCAACTGTAAGTATATATCATTCGTGAGGGATGGCCTAAACCTTGGCAAGAATGGTTACACGGTCAACGTGAGCGCCATCATCTCGGCCATCGACCCGAACAAATGCGACACACCCCTGCTGGATTGGTGCCTTCGGAAAGGGCACTGGTTGCCAGAGGATCACAACAAGAAGTGTGTCCGGGCACGAGAAGCCCAGAAGAACTTGGACGAGGAGTTCCGCCGACGTACCCATAGGCTGTCCATTGGGGACAGGTATGCTTCGTGAAGATGCTGATTGTGGTACGATGTGGGTCAATCCCCATCTGTTACTTGCGTCACATCGACACTGTTTCGGTGGAACGACTTATGTCATGATTTATATTCATGTGTCCAAGATGATTGGGTGTGTACATAGTTACATATTCCGATGACTATGACGCTCTGGATATTCATGGATGGAACTATTACCTTATAGATGATATCCTTTCATTATTTATGCATTGTCCATGGTATCTGGAATGGCTATGATTTGCATTGATTACTCACCGATGTTTCTTTGCCGGAAATATGCAGACCGATTACAAGCGGGCGCCTCTGGTGGACTTTTGCGGCCAACCCATTTATGGATGACAGCTGCGCGATGCGCAAATGCGGCAGCTGGATTGTTCGTTGGTGGTCAAATGACGTGACGATTGTGTATTATATACACCTGCATATGGATGTGTGCTTCGATTGGAGGACGAATGTTTCACTTTTCGTACAATCGATCCCGGCATGTTTCACAGCGAATGAACGGTGTAGTGATTGCAAGTAAAAGAATGCACGACACGATTTCGTAGTTGAAGCCGTGGCCAGTGGAACGTTTTGTGGTGTTTGGACCGCATGACGAACAATGCGACCCAAATGGGGGATGTTAAAACCCTCTAGGCCCCGTGCCGAAATTGGGTAGCTGTTCTGAGGTCCTTGTTGGTGTTGCTTCCCAAGTTCCATTGATCGCCATTTGGCTCAAGACACAATTGAGGTTCAAGATCCGATGTGTGACTGCGCACATACGTGACGGGCATTAAGAGCAAAACACTTCGCTTGCGCTGCATTTGTCAGGACCACTGTTGTAACTATCATTCCTTCTCCCTTACAACGTTTACACGGGTTCGGCTATAACGGCATCGTCCGTATACACCTTTCTACGTGGTTGGTATTACAGCTTGAGGGTTCGGTGCATAGCGTCCCACGGGACGTCACCTTGCCGTCTCTTGACAAATCACATCATACGGTCTGGTAGGATTGAAGGCGATAGCCTTTGTTATGTTGTGCTTGTTCTTAATGATCTTGCACCCGATAGGGTTGATTCCAGGACTGGGAAGTGGGGACAGACCAGAAAGCTTAGGGATAGGACCGAGGCTGCCGTTAGGCAAAGGTTCAACTTGGCTTGTGATGCTCGGACCAGTGGATGCGTTCCGATCATTCTCTATCGACCTAAATGCAATATCTTGAAGGAAGGTGAGGTTGAAGGAATCGCCACCACGCATGGGTTTGATTGCAGGTCTGTTTGCGCTTGCCAATGTGGTCTCAAGAGGCATGGGATTGTGTTTAGGTGCTTTTCTTCTAAGTCTTTCAATTCGTTTTGGAGTACTTGCAAGATGCGAGGAGGGGATACTCTCTCTCAGCACGACCGATTGCTTGCTGTTGGGAAGTGGTTGAACAACTTCGTTGCCGCGTAGCGTTTGCTTGATCAAGTTGGCTCATACCGCGGGCAACCGCACCACATTCACAGGCGACTCCGTGCGCTTACTGGCCAGAACAGAAGCATGAGGCAGATATGCCTGTCACTAAGGTTTTTCTTCCTCTTCGTGAGTGACGGAGTCGGTAAATTATTCATCTTCTAGGTTCTTGTTCTAGGGAGAGGGTCTCTGGCCGATAGGCTGAGCCTTCTGAAGGATAGGGGAATTCTGGCCGGTAGGCTGGGTTCCCGGTTCCTCCGTGGTTCCGTGGCCGGTGGCCCGAACCTGCTGACGCATGGCGGCAGCTGGCGGAATGGGCCTGGGGCGCTGCATGGCGACGCCTCCGCGGCCGTCCTGGGACCTGGAAATGGGGCTGGGCATGGAGAAGCCTAAGGCTGTGGCCAGTTGTTTGCTTGCGGGGTACCGCGAGTGGACGATTAAGGGGTTTAGGGGACAGGATCCGAAGTTCACCACGATTGATCCAGATATGGAGAAGGCTGATCAGCTGATTGAGGATGACAGTGCCGCGAGGTTCGACGAACTGGTTGGCAGAGTATCCCACATCAGCAAGGACAAGCTTGACAAGTCCCACATGCCGGTGACGGACCATGAAAAGCTGATCCGGTACCGGGCGGTCAGGACTGCTGCGATAGTGGCGGAAATGAAGCGCCGGGGAGTGGAGGTTACGGAGATGAACGCCGTGCACTTGGCGGCCATCCTCTGCGCTGCGGTTCCGACGGACCCTGCTTTCTTGCTTCCCTACCATATCGCGTTCGTGTTCGAGGAGAGCATTGAAAGTGGCAAGAGTGCGCTACCCATGGATAGCAGTACGGAGCCGGCAGCTGAACCATGCGGAGGAATGTGGGCTGGAGACCCGAAAGCCTGGCCGGAATGGAAGACGGTTCACCCGCAGACTGCCTTGGTAAAGGCGGTCGCTGATCAGGCAGAGGCGGCATTCGGAGATCACCCTCTGTATAGTGGAGATGATTTCGGTGATGCGGAGCACCATTTCAACGCAATCCGTGCCTGGATGAGCGAGAGGCCGAACGCACTGTTCACGCCTCCGGAGTTGGTCGTGGACGCGATGATGCTGACGGAAGGGAGAAACAGGGAGGAGATCGTTAGATGTTCCTCGGGACGAAGGCTTTCGTCGGTCCCGTCGGTCAAGAAGTTCGCGTCGGCTGTGCGGGGGTACCTGCACGCGATGGGACAGATGTCAGGTGTGGTCACGTCCCTGCATGATGCCTTTGACTGGGACCGTAGACAGGTGTTGAGGATCTCGCCCAAGAACCCGGCGAGTGCCACTGATGTGGAGATTGGTCCCGACGATGGATGGGCATTCTTCGATTTGGCCATCAATTTCAGGGGCCAGACGGACACTGAAAAGGTCCTCATCCATGGAACTTCGCAATCTTCATTGTGGAGCATTCTGGGTGGTATGCAGGTTACTGCGTCCACCGCGAGCGATGAATCAGTAGGTGTGTGGACATCTTTGAAGGCGGTCGAGGCCCTGGGATACAGCACTCTGTCGCACTACGGTCAGAACACGTGGGCGAGGGTCGCGATTTGCATCGCGCAACCGGACGAGTCCGAGAATCTGTTCAGCGACAATCCCCACCTGAAGGGTGTCAAGCGAGGAGCCCAACGAGTGTTCCCGAACGCGAGGTTGGGGATCTGTGGGATCTGCATCAAGCTTGAGAAGCCTGCGGCGGACTCACAATATGTGGAGCTGTGCAACTCAGGGGGCGATAGCACCCTGCAGTACTACAACCCGTTCGTTGAATGGAATCCGCATGCTCCATCGGTCGTGTGGGCTATGCACAAGTTCTTCCCAGAGAACTACATGGGACCGATAGGTCTATCTGTTGAAGAGGAGAACATGCGTGCTGCTCCAGGGACCCCTCAGGCTGCCGAGGCGGAAGGTGGGGCACTATTCGCCAGGATCGTGCCGAAGTCGAACATGTTTGAGGCCATCCGGGGTGAAACGTTTGTGCTCACCCTAACGAAGGGGTACCTTACCGAGATCAAGGACGAGGCAAAGGCCGTTGGTCGGGGTGCTCTCTTCCCGAAGGAGCTTGAGTGTTTTGAGCAAGCTAGGAAGGTGATGCGCCTGATCAGGAGTGGGAAGGTCATCCCGCCAACTCTGGAGCTGCCGAGGGGAGGATACTCCCGTGTGGCGGTTGATTCCGTACAAATGGAAAGGCTGTGGGACGCATGGGCAGTCGCCGTGTTAGCGGATGTGATGCTGTCTATCTACCCATCCATCGTTCTGCACGAGATGAGTCGCTACCAAGACAAGATGGTGATCTTGCTTCGATGTCTAGCGGCTAGTGGGACAGGTGCTGCGGTGAGGATTGCTGCGGCCTTGGCGGCCGGGTACGGTCCTCCGGTGTTCAAAGAGGAGTCCGCGGCTCCGGATGCGACTGTGTTCTACCTGCTGGATCAGACGTTCAACACTGCATCCACGAAGAACAAGAAAGGGATGGACCCAGCCACATTGGCGGAGGACATCCTCAAGTGCAGGGCAAAGAACGATCGGCTGAGGGGTTCCCCAGATCACCGGCCGTTCAAGAACTATGAGGTGCATTACGTAACCAGCACTCGTGATAACGAGGAGACATCCCTTCGGATGATGGTTGACAAGGCGTATGAGCTGATGGACAAGCGGGCTGACGACTGCATCCAGAAGTACGGCAATGCAGATGCCGCCAAGCATGACCTGTATGTCTTTGGTTTCCGTGGCTCCTACCTGTATAGGTGGGAGAGGAATGCATGGAGGGCCAGAAGTGATGCGGCGACCGTGTGGAGTAAGGATGTGGAGTCGCTGATCGCGCTCAACAACAAGGTCAAGGTGATGGTTTGCGGCCCGGGGCGATCGTTAGATCGAGAGGGCGACCAAGGGGTTCACATGACTAAGGAGATCCAGTATAGGATGGGCGATCTCCGTGCGAACCTGATCCCAGTGGTTTCAGCAGACGCTGTGTCATGGGGGAGTGAAGTTGACAGCTACGGCAGGAATCGGCCGGTCCAAAGAGCATGGGCTGTGGTGCCGCCCTACCTCGCGGCTGTCCCGGACTTTTTCTCCCTGACTAGGACTACATGGTCTGGTTCTGTTACGTTGCACATCAGGGACAACATCCTCAAGCTTCTGAAGGAGGGTACTTCTTCGAAGATGGGTGATGGCGGATCGATGTCTGAGTCTGAGGATGTCGACATGACAGGTGCCGCTCTGGGAGGACCGCCGGTAGGCGTTACCCCTGGTGGGCAATCATCTGACGCAGGTCAGCATGCGGGAGGTCAGACCGCTGCCCCGAAAGCACCTCCTCGGGCGTTAGTCACGAAGGAGATGCTGGCATCGGTGAGACCGAAATCTCCGCCGAACCCACCTCGGAGTCCGAGGGTTTCTTCACCTCAGGTCACGGCGACCGAAGTTGGGAATCGATGGTCATCGAATCTTCGAACGCCTAGAGCAACGATTGAGGAGGAGAACACGGGTGGCTCCGCCGAGGTCGATGATCTCCTACCCGATAGGGAAGGGGTCGATCTCCCTACGGATACCTTCAACGATGGTGGGGATCCGACCGAGGCCGAGGTGTTGGAGTCCAACGGAGACGTTGAGATGGAGCCGGAGAAGGAAGCCGAGGTTCCCGTGGTAGGTGAGGAGGAGACTCCCGGTAGGGAAGCTGAGGTGCCTCAGGCCACTACGACTACGACAGAGCCGTCGGTGGAATCGCCTGCGGCAAAGCGAGCGGCGTCGCCCGTTAGGGAGGGACGCAGGGCTCGAGAACCTATTGGTGCTCAGAAGAAGGAGGAGGCGTCGGGTGCATGTGGCACGGGTGTGCCAGTCTCCTATGCTCCGAAGTACACGGACGACGACGGGGACCTGCGGGATACTGCAGCGACCCCGAAGGCGGCTTCAACCCAGGAGTCTCGAGGGGGCATACACAATTATGCGAACACGCCGTACCCGGAGCACCCGGGAGAGGCGCCCGAGCTGAAGTCAGCGGAAGTTCGGCACCACCGTGAGCATAGTTCCTATCAATCCACGAGGGGCTCGCGGACATCGGCAAGACCGGCGGAGAGCAGGTCGAATAGGAGGTTCATCGTTCAGCACATCCTGGCTAGGGAGGCTGGTGAGCCCTTCATCTATGCCGTGATCAGGAACAAGGCAATCACTCAAGAGCGGGTTACCGCGGAGGAGTGGAGGAAGGCGAACGAGACTAGCCACATTGTGTTCCCGAATCGCGATAGCGAGTGGAACGCGGTATTGGAGAGGGCCGTACATAATGATTACATGTACGGGGCGTTGGATGCTTCCCGAGCTGCTGGGAGGATCGATCAGGAGTACATCAATCCTCGAGATCGGAAGTCTACGCCGTGGGGTGATCAGCAATGGAACATGAAGAAGGTGGCGTCCGAGGCTGCCCATATCCCGTTAGGGATGAGGCAGGACATTCAGGCGAAGTACCATCATGGGCGGGCATTTTCGGGGGACTGGGCAGATATGCCCGATCGGGATGATTACATGGTTCGTGGTGTCGTTAGTGACCCGAACCGCAGGGCGTATGATTGTCTTCGAGCGCCGGGGGTGAGGGCTACCTTGCTGAACGCGCAGACGGGTCAATGCATTCCTTTGGACGACCCGACTTGGGTACCGGAGATTGCATCGTCGCACTTGCTGGTAGGGACGATCTCTGCGATCGCATCGCACGTGGATTCCGCCCTTGGGCGCGCGTGGCGGATGCCCATGTTTCATCCCCAGCTGATGGCGGCGACGGCAATGCTGGAGAAGCTGCAGAAGTATTTCAACGCGCTGAATGAGGCGGTGTTGGGCAAGCGGCTGGGGACTGCGCCTTTCAGCATGATTGCCGGTCACCTCGCTCCGGAGCTGCGGACTATCCCGACAAGGGAGCAGATGTCCGATACGCTGGCGCAATCGGCGGCTGAGATCATGCTGTCTCATGTATCTGCGTTGTCCCATTCGGGATCTACTTCCGATAGGAAGGAGATCATCGGAAGGGATGGGTTCCCGTTCGGGAAATCATGGTTCGAGGATGACCCTGAAGGAGCCACTTGGCCTGGACACCATATGGCTGGAGGTGTCGCTGTCCCGCTGAAGCCGAAGACGAAGATCGTGTGGGGGAAGCAACCACATGTGGACGACGAGGGCGATGTGGATCCTGGGGCGAGCTCTTCGGGGCAACCAAGGACCGAGCCGGCCCCCGATAGGGGCGCCGGGTCAGGAAAGGATGATGATGTGACCCTTCCTGACATTGGGAAGCTGTCCGTGACGGAGAAGAAGAAGGACGACATGGACGTGGATCAGGAAGGCTCCAAGAAGGATTCCACCGGGACGGAGGAGCCCACGCCTCGGGGTACTGAGGCTGGGAAGACAGACCCGAGTGAGATCACCAACTTCAAAGGGGCTACCTTCGAGGAGTACCGGAAGACTGCTCCTGACTACGAGTACAGCGGGGAGGGAGATGATCGAAGGATCCTTCCCAAGAACACTCCGATAGACATGGAGAAGTCGTTGCCGGCCGAGGTAGCGCTCTTGATTCCGAGGGCAGTGGCCACGCAGAAGGAGGCTGAGGAAGCCGAGAGGGCCGCGCTGGAGGCCATCCGCGGTGATTATAGGCTTCCGGATGTGGGTCAAGAGGACAGGGAGAAGGTCGACCCTTACACCGTGACGGACGAAGACTTGGCTGCGTCGGTAGACGCGTTGACTAGGAGGTTGAGCAACATGCCTGAGTGGTCGGGAAATATGATCGACCCTGTGAAGTCTGCTGAGCTGGTCGCGGCGAGATGGGGCGGGAAGGCGAGTTATGACAAGCCTGAGGCTCCTCTGACTGAGGCCGGGATGAAGAGTGCGTCATTGGAGGATCGTGCCTACGCACTATCGCAGCTGAATCAGATGGTGAACTTTCACAAGAAGCACCTCTGCTCTGGGCGAGGAGCGCCTCTGGTGAGTGCGGCCGCCCCTAGTGGACCCTTTGCTCCTGACCAGTTGGATGATAGCAGGAAGTTCAGGCCTAGTGGGGCGGCGAGCAAGATGACCTACAATCTTGTGATATTGGATGGGAAGGAGGATTATCTTGCCGATAGGCGAGAGATCAATCCAGAGTTAAGGGAAACGGGAGTTATCCCTGATGAGGCCGTCGCTTGCCAGATTGTGGTTCCCTCGAAGACGAGGTTGGGTGAATACCTCCCGAACTACGAGGAGACCGTGGGCACTGTTGCAGGACGGGAGGCGGCGAAGGAGTTGATGAGATTTTTTCGTGCGATTTCGACGGCTTGGTCATCAATTCAAAGAGAGTCTCGGAGTTATTCGAGGAACGTGTGCTGAAGGAGACCGGACGCGAGGCTGGAAACTGGGTGAAAAGTGACCAGGCCATCTGGTTCCTGAAGGAGATTTCGGGCATGGAGAACGCTGAGATGTCTTGGAAGTTCTTCATTCCGACGCTTAAAGCTTTCCCGATAGGGCAAGTGGAGGCGATGCTCATGGTCATGTACGACGGGGATGGCGTTCTCCTCAAGGAGAGCACCAGGTTGGTTGCCGTTAGGCACACGCGGATCGGACGCGACTTGAGTTACAGTGCCGTTAGGCACAGGTATACTCAGGAAGATGCACCTGGCGGATCTCTGATGTATGAGATGCATTGGAATGAACTCCCCATGGTGGGATACGTCATCATGAAGTTCTCGGACTTTCGGAAGGCGGTTCAGCTCCAAAGGGTGAGGCGAAATGGAAAGGCCATGATCGAGATATTGATCACGAGGCCCGATGTGTACGAGACCATTGGGGATGGTAGGCAGGATGAGGGCCTGATCCCACTTGTGGGAGCCATGGCGCCGGATGCTGAGGTATCGCCTTCGTGGTATGTCAGGGACAGGCTGCGGAACTACTCCGGTAGGTACGTGGTGGTAATGGTGGATCTTCGGGTGCACTGGTCCTTGGTTGGACCCGTGTTTTTGACGAGAAGGAAGACTCTTGCCGTTAGGAACGAGATCCACATGGGGGCTTGGAAGGCGGCGTATATGTACGATGATTACACGATAGTGTACCATCGGGCATGGGACTACGGTGACTTCACCCCCGTTAGGGGAGAGCACAGGCGATCACGGGAAGAGATCAGGCTGAATGTGACTGCCACGTTCTGCTTGAGGTGCGCAGAATTGATGCCAAATGGGATGCACTTGTGTCCCGGGTGCGCGCTCCCGGTCTTTTACCCGAACTTTATCCCCAACGCGGAGGAAAAGGACTTCGAAAGATGCCACATCGTGCCGGAATGGGTGAGGACCATGGGGCAGTTCAAGCCCAGGAGGATCCCCTCCGAAGTGGTCGGAGTCATCAAGAGGAATTTGATTTCCTATTCAATGGCATCCGATCTGAGGATGACGGTGCAGAGCGGCATCAGACTTCCCCCTTATCTTGGTGAAGACAAGGGAGGTGTCGATGCGGCGTGGGATGAGCTGGCGAAGGTGCTCTTCCAATTCTCCTATGTGTCCGGGATTTCGGCCTCGGATGCGTTTGTGGAGAAGTGGGTGGCGAAGCACCTGATCAAGACCAACCAAGTCGATAAATTTGAGTCGGTCACGGAGTACTTCCGGGCCAACCCAAGACACGCTGCTCAGTGGGGTAGGCGTATGACGACTTCCGTTAGGAAGTTCGCTCGTCATGACACGTACTTGTCATTCTATATTCCGATGGCTTACGTGATTGGTTCCGCGGCTGGTCATCTGACCCCATTGTACCCGACCCATCGAAAGGACGTGGACATCCTGGAGAGTCATGCGTTGATTTCGCAGCTCAGGAAGTACATGGTATCGGAGACGGGGTACGATGAGAAGAAGAGGTTGAAGGAGGCGATAGCCAAGGTGCAGAAGGCGATCAGCGCCGGACAGTCGGAGCCTCCCGCACCCTTCCGTGACCCGTTCGTCTACGTTAGTGACGAAAGGGTGAGGACGGTTCTTGACGGTCGTCAACCCGAACCATTGAACGTGGACATCGAGGGACTCCAAACGGTGCATCATGCTGCGCCGGGTCCTGGTCCCAAGCAGGAGCCGGTTCCCAAGGGCGGAAAAGGGAAAGGGAAGAAAGGGGAAAAGGGCGGAAAGGGCGGTAGTCCTTCCGGCCCACCACCAAAATCAGGTGAAGTGCCAGGAAAAGGATCTGGTAAGGGCGGTAGCCCATCTGTCCCAAAGGCGAAGGATGATGCTGGACCTGCTCCGATGGAGGTTGATACAGCAGCAGCTCAGCCGAAGAAGTCTTGGGCCGAGATGGTGGTTGAAGGGGCCAGGCCGAGTGCCAGGGCTAAAATGACCCCGATTCCTAAGGCCGAGCCGAGAGGGAAGGCTACTTCAGCATCTGAGGCGAAGGGTGCTCCGGCTCCAAAAGCTGTGGCTAAGGAGACGAAGCAGGCCGAACCGAAGGTTGAGGTCAAGAAGGAGAAGACAGGCGGAGGTGACGCTCCCGGCGGTAGCCGCGGGTCGGCCGAAGGACAGAAGAGAGAAAGGAAATCCCGTTGGGATCCCGACGAGGCTGCGAAGGAGTCGACAAAGCGGGAGGCGTCCACGAGGCCTGGCGACGTCGACAGCAGACCAGGTGCGGCAGCGAGAGAAGCTAGCGGGGATGATCTTCACTCCGCGCTTGGCAGATCTTCGGCAAAGGATGCGGTAGCGCCTTTGACGGCCTCCAAGGCGATGGCAAAGAAGCCTGAAGGCGGGGAGATCCGGCTGCAGTCTGCTGAGCGGGCTGCGGCGAGCCCGGTGGAGGGTCACTTCCTGGTGCTGCCTGAGAGTTCGGTGGTGGACGCTTTCTTGTCGATCTCCACAAATAGAGTGCTGAACAAGCAGGTCAGGGATTTCATCAGGAATGGTGAGGACGCGTCGGCACTGGAGGCTCTCAACCAGATCGTGACGAACTCTCGATCTGGGAGGAGGCATAGGGAATCGGATGTTTCCCGTACTCCTTCTCGGAGGTCCGTTAGGACCGTGGACACCAGGGATTCCAGAGAGTCGAGGAGGCGCAGATACCGTCCGCGGCGCGAGGATGATCGCGACAGGAGGAGGGACGATGCTCGTGATCGTCGTGATGATGATTCACTTGATCGGGAGCGAGATCGAAGGCGAGATGATCGCAGGAGATCCGAAAGGGATCGTGATAGGGACCGTGCGCGGGGCGGGCGTGACCGGAGGAGACGTGACGATAGCCGGTAGGCTGAGTCACGAGGATTGCGGCCGATAGGCTTGCGTCCATTCTCCAATGGTCGGCGCGGTGCGGAGGTGGTGATGTTCCTCCCGGACCGCTGAGGCGCGGAGGTCATGTCTCTCCCATACCGCTGCTGGGCTGCTGGACGTGTTCATCAGGAAGCAGTGTGAGTGAGAGGGAAAGCAAACTGATGGGGGGTTACTCCCGCGTTTGCGGAATTCAAGCATTTTTCAGGTACGCATGGTCAGGAGTACCTCTTGCCGTTAGGCGAGGGTACTAATGGACATACGTTATCTTTTATTTCATGGCTTCTGATAAGAATTAAACTTCTTGCATTGTTGATGCAAACAGTTGTGACCTAGTGTCGTCATGTGGACCTTTCCACAAGGTATGTTGGACAGCGTTACCCCGATTAATTCGGGGTGGTGGCGGGAATTTAATGCCCGGGATGTCGCGCAACTGCCTTTGTGGGTTTGCTCCACCGCTGACGGCGGTAGTGTCCAGCTGTTTGCGGACACATGCGAGCAGTTAAATCCTATCAGTAAATGGCACGCTCCACCCGTCATATGACGGGCTCCTCGTGAGGGGGGTGTGATTAGCCATGGTTAATATCATCATCAGGGACGTCGCGTTAGTGACCGACCTGTGGTGTTTTGGCTCAAGTTTTGGGTTCCGTCGCGCCTCGAATGGGCGTCGCCGAACCCCTGCGTCGACCGACGGCATCTCGGGGGAGAAAGAGACCTCGGGCCGCCGCCAGGTTGGTAGGGACCAGTCGTGCGGCCTGTTGTCGACCAAGGTTGCGGGTTAACCCTTTTCTTGTTTGGTTTGTTTCCTTTTGGTTGTTGTTCTCTGGTGTGTGGGAAACCCTGATCTTTGGGACCGGGGATTGGTTTGCTTTTGGGGAACCTTTCTTTTGTGGCTTGTTTACCCCAACTTACCCATTGCCTGGGCACAGGCTCGTGCCCGAATCACATATATACACGTCTTTATTGGCTGGTGGCTGTAAAGGGAGGGACACCAAGAGGAAAACCACCTTTTTGGGGTGTCGGATAAACACAAGTCAAGGATGATTCATTTGGCTGTTTTAGGGTTCAAACATGTTTAAGCGGCGGGCTTAACCCGGCTGGTGAAGAAGTTGGGTTTGCGATACTGATTCAGAGCCATAGCAAGGGGAGTCATACGATGGATGTGGCTCTAACTTGTCCTTACTGGGCCTTCTTCAAATTGGAGGTCCAAAAATGGGAAACTGAGGATCCCTGTCATACTGTGGATGGACGAAATCCTGCAGCACTTTGAAACCATGGGAAACCATTGTTTCTTGGAATTTACAGGGTAATCATCATTTTGGGGTTTCTTAGGTGGTGCGAAATGGATTTCGTCCATCCGCAGTAGCTGGCTGAAAAGCCACTGCGAGTGTCACGATAAGCTTGGTCACTAGGATGCAACGGCTCCCTGACTTGGCTCGGGCAGTTTTTGTGTTGAACCCTTGTTTTGCTGTGTGCAGGGACAACCCAAAGGGCAACCGCCTTGCGGGGGGCGTCCAATACAGAAAGACACACCAATAGCGAGATCAACCCACTTTCGCAGGGGGCCGCGTTCAACTTAGATAAAGCTACCCCAATTTGGTGGACTGGAGATTCGAACGCCTGGTTCTTGTACAGGGTAAATGGGATGAAATAATCCATCTCCGAAGACACCACCAAACCACCAAACCAAACCGCCGCTTGGAGGGAAGATAAACAGCCTCACTCCCTGATTTCGTGGACTTTAAACTTTTTAGGAAGACCATTTTGGTGGCAAATAAGAAGCTCAAGCTTTTGGTGGCCAATCCACTCAGGAAGTGAGCAGTAATTAACCCTAGTTTCAGTAACCCTCCATTTGCTTAAGAATATGATTTTATTATTTTCCCTTGTTGCTTTTAAATTTTAAAAAGGAATTCATCACTACTGGACATTTTGTTTAAAACATATTTTTCCTGGGGCCTTAACCAAATGGAAGTAGCATGTAACGACGAGCTCAGGACGCGCAGGAGAAGAAGTCCCAGAGAGATGAGAACCGGCAGATGCTGGCGGAGCTGCAGCAACAGTGCCAGGAGCACGAGGGCTCGAGGGCTCGAGGGCTCGAGGGCGTCAAAGGTCAAAAGGTCAAAAGGTCAAAGTCAAATGAGCCACGTCCTCAAAGCGATTTGAATAGAATAGTCCCAAGCCCCTCCTGCTGCCGTGAAGGCCAACAGTGACTCCTATGGAAAGCTCTAGAGGTAAACTCCCCCCCATCCCCACGCAAGCCACGTGCTCAAAGCCCGGGGATTGATGAAGCTTAGTAAGGGACAATCCCCTTGCCATAAATAGCTGCGGACATCCGCCTTCTTATTTCTTGAAGCATGGTTCTGGGATTACGACCATGCATTTTAGTACCGGGTTTTGATCATGACTCAAATACATCTAGGTCCCCCAGCTAGGTGCCCTCTCTTTTACCCTTTTTTGGCTGGGAGGGTTCCCCTACTAAAATAGTGTACAGAAAAAAGTTGTTACCCTTATTCTAACCTCTCTACTGGAGGACCTAGACATAAAATGTCACTATTTCCACCACATCTATTGAATGCCTGAAGAGATTTTCTTGAAACTTAAAGGTCCCTCCTGACTCTTTTCCGTGCCTTCAACCGGCGATATATTTCTCCAGCTGAAAGCGTCCTGGGGTCGACAGGCCCAGATAGGCGAGAGGTGGTTTGGGGCGGTGAAAGAAGGTTCAAAAGAGTTCCAGGAATTTCCGGACCTGTTGAGGATATCACCTGGGCTTATCACTTAAGCCCTTTCCAGCAAGTCCCACAGCGGGGTTGTATGCAGGGCAACCCCTACTGAGGGGACGTACTAAATATCAACTAGGGTCATCAACCGCTTACAAACTGGGTGGCAACCAACTTGTCACTTGCTTCTTGATTTTGTTATTTATTTGTTTTTTCTTTCTTTCTTTTTTGGGGATGGAACTCCAATAATCATATTCTGCTGACCAGTGAGTCATAGTCAGGTTTTCCCCTTCGGTTTTCCTTTTTGGTTTTCCGTGTTGGTGTCCTTTCGGTATTCTTGTCCAGAGTCCCCTATGTTTGCCGTGAAAGGGCGGTTCAATCTTTACATGGCATGTGTGCACAACATACTGTGGATGGACGAAATCCTGCACCACCTAAGAAACCTTGGAATGATGATTCCCCTGTAAATACCAACAAACACAGGTTTCAAGCTGGACAAAAAAACAGTCTGCCACGGGAAACCCACCTGAGCCCCATCGGCCTCCCCGAAGCTCCGCAAAAAAACACCTGAGCCGCTGGCTCAAAATTCCGACTCGGGGACCCCTTGCCATGAATGGCTGCGGAGATCAGAGCCTGGTGAATTCTTGAAGCATGGCTCTGGGATTACGACCATTTTAGTACCAGGTCTTGAGTATGACTCACCTCCTTTTGGGCAGCATCCTTTTTGGGGGATTCCACGAAGATTCTCAGGCGAGCCTTCTTTGCAGGCGAGGTGATTCTGCGCGCAAGCACACAACGTTCAATCTAAACCGCGGTCAAAAGGGGATGGAACATGTGTCTCACCTTTCTCCACGCCTCCTCCAAGGCTTGTCTACAAGGGTAAGTTACCTTGACGGGTCATTGGGTCCTTGAATGGTGTTGCTTTCAGGTTTGAGTCTAATTACTCTTCCATTTGAGCCAGGATTCCATGTTGGGCCCTATGTGTGAGCCATATCCTGCATACTCGTGCCCATCTGATTTCTACCGGTTGTTTAAATGGGCGTTGTTTTTTTTCTTTCCTTTTTTTAAAAGGCGGTTTGCCTCTTGCTTTTCAATCCCTGAGGTGGTATCTCCAGCTCCGGAACCATTTGCGGAACCCTCCCTGAAAGCTCAGCTGTTGGGGAAATCAACACATGAACCTCATGTGCCTCGTCCGGGATTTCCGCAGGAGAAGGCCGCGGAATGGGACCAGCACGAGGCAGCACGGCACGAGGAGCTTTCAGCAATCGCGGCGCCTCGGAATCTGTTTGGAGGCTCAGTGCGCTTTTGGAGTCGTTGACATAGATCCCGACAAAGCCAAAACAGGTTTTCTCTTAAAGCAAGGTTCGAGGAAACCTACCCTAAAGCTCCCAAGCAAACAACCTAACCAACCCCCATATCTCACTTCCCGAGTGGATTGGCCAAAACAAAATTCCAAACTGCTACCAAAATGGTCTTCCCGAAATGTATAAAGTCCAGGAACTCAGGAAGTGAGGAGTAGTCTTGTAACGGGAAACCCAAAGGAAACCACATTTGGGGGGTCCCTTGTTTTGTCACAAGGGTTGACTCAAAGTGGTCGGGGTTGACTTATTTTGGGGGTGCCCTGAAGGACAAACCCACGTACTGCAGGGATTTGGGTGTTTCTCAATGTAGGGGTGCTTGCCGCGAATGGTCCCCAGGTGGTCTTGAAGAGGATCCAAGGGTTTAGTTAGTTGTTTTTCTGCGGGTACCCTTCTTGGTGGTTTTAAAGGGGGAGCGAAAGGACACATCTCCATTTTAGGTCCCCGAAAAAGGACACCCATCTTGAGACAGAGAAAGCTGGAGGGTCTGCCACATGTGTCGAAAGTGATTGCCTGGGTCCAAGGTAGTGATGGCAAATAGAGTCAGTGAAGCTGGCATGCGCTCATGGCGCCATTTGTTTCTAAAAGAATGCCACTGATGGGGGGAATCAGAAGACCCATCTTTAACTGCGGGAATCTCTTTTGAAATGATCTTACATGTTCAAGCTCAATAAATATGGGTGTGTCTTCTTGGGGTTCTCTGGGGATTCCCAAAACTAGTGGTTGTTCATGTGGTTTTTCCACACCAAAAGAGTAGTCAAAACTCACCCATATGGGCCCAGATCAAAAACCTCATTATTTGTTGGGGGCCAAGAGCTGAGGCTGGTTTTTTTTCGGGCAAATCCTTGTCCCTTTGAAGTTCCTAACTTTGAGACAAACCCGAAGAACCATCAAGTAAGAAGTGGTGTTAAACATCAAACTTCCAGTGTCCTCACTGAGTTCCTGGACTTGATGCGCTTGGTAGGACGACCACTTTCAAGCCACTCAGGAAGTGAGTGCCTGCTTCTTTTTTTGTTCGATTGGTCTGTTGCTTGTGCACGTCCTTGTCACATTGTTTGCGGCTGTCCTTGTGGCGTCTGAGGATACCATCGGCCTTCTGGAGGAGAGTCGGCTGGCTCGGAAAGCTCCTGTAAGCTTGCTCCAGCTACAGGACGTGAAAGATGATGCCAGGAGCCACGGTGGGAGCGGAGCTCTGAACCGCAATCTTCCCTGTGAAGTTGACTTTTATGTTTGATAACTGTCTCAAAATCAGGGAACTTTCCACGACCCCGAACGGGGTTCGGTTTTCCTTTGACTTTCCTTTCAAACAACCACCAAGGATGGTCTCCTTGAGACGGGCTCCTGCGTGGGCGCCGCTGTTGCAGAAAGTGGGCCCATACTGTGGATGCACGAAATCCTGCACCACTTTGAAACCATTGGAAACCATTCCTTGTTATTATTTACAGGGGAGTCATCATTCCAGGCCTTCTCAGCGTGCCACACGAGGTATAGTCCAAAGAATCCTTACAACAAGGCATGCCCTAAAATCTAGGCGACCTTCCGCTGCCTTTCAATCCAGTACTCGCAGGGGTTCATGGGATACACAGCCACAACTAACGTGGTAATTCCCGTTCTCCTTTGGGGGTAGTGGTTTGGGGGTGGAAATCATCTCAAGCAAAGCAGACACTCTGTTCATGATGCCGGGCACAGCACTGATGCGAGCGGAAGAAGAAGTTGTTTTTCCACCGCCTGAGGAGCTATGCCATGGACAAGCTTACCGCGATCAAATCGACCTCCGCACCTGGATGGCATTGGGTTGTTTGTTCATTCGGAAGGAGGGGCGGATTCCGAAGTTGGCCATTTTACCCTCCCTCCAACAATCATGGAAGATAGGAGGGTTTTGGAAGACAGTCCGTTTGGGGAACCACCCTGTCCATTCCATGATTGGACAAAGGGTAGGCGGTTCGACTAGCTGGTTTCATTAGAGCTCGTAGTGAGTCTTATGCAATCCAAAAGTCAAGGAGTTTTCACACCGCTCATTCATATCTGATTTATGTTGTTATTTTTTGGGGGGGGGGGCTCATACTCATGTCGTTGTTCGTTGCGTGTTGCTACTTTGTATGTTCCGTGCGTGTGTTTGGGCAATTCATATATCGACCAAGACCCCCCTGTGCTCTTTTGTGTAAGGATTGCATGCAAACGCATATGTTGAGCGAACATGCACTTTGGCGTTGTTTGCTTGTTTGTTTGTGTGTTTGTTTGTTTGCTTGCTTGCTTGCTTGCTTGCTTGCTTGCTTGCTTGCTTGCTTGCTTGCTTGCTTGCTTGCTTGCTTGCTTGCTTGCTTGCCTGCCTGCTTGCTTGCTTGCTTGCGTTGTTTGCTTTGTTGAGTTGGTTTTTTGTGTTTGTAGTTGATTGTTTGTTCACTCGTTCGCCCGTGTGTTCTTGCAGTTTGTGCGTTGTTTGGTTGTTTGTACGCTTTTGTCTTCAATATGTTTATATTTATATTGATGTTGTTTGTTTTGGTTGTTTGCTTGCTTGTAGTTTTGGTTGCTTGCTCGCTGCTTTGATTGGTTGTGCGTTTGTGTGTTTCTCGATTGCTTTGTCATCCATGCAACTCTTAGCCACCATGCAACTGTTTGTCCATTGGTATTTGTTCAGCCTCCGGTGAGGTGTCCTCGAAGTGTCGCAAGCCAACAACGCAAGCCGCCCTGCAGACGCAACCAACTACATCCTCCTTTGCTACATCCGCTAGTGTTCTTGTAGGCCAGTTTCGCTGGCACTGCTTCAGTTTGCTTGGGAAAAATCGTCAAGTGGCTGAGGTTGTTGCGTTTGTCGTTTTTTGTTTCTTTCTTTTTTTGCTTTCCGTAAGGGTATATCCTTTTTCGGGGAGCCCCCCGTTTGGCCGGAGACACACCCAGTAGGGGTGGGAGGATTCCGCAACCTGAAGGCACGTGCGGCGGTCTGGGCCTCCAGTGGCGTTTTGCTTTTTTGAGGACGGGCAGTCTAGGTGAACGACCTCACACGACCGAATTCACCCCAAATGGTGGTTTATGTGGGGAATATTCACCCAATAACCTTATTTCAGGTCGGTGAAATATGATAATTCACCCAGTGCCCTTCTTCTTGATTGCTATTGGGTTGGATTTTTAGAGTTTAACGTTTTGGGACATCAAGGGTTTTCCATTGAACCCAGCACTTTTTGCAGAGGAGTCAACAGCAACCAAGTAGTGGCCATGGCCACTGAGAATCTGAAATTCCATGGCGGTTCTAAAGATCGCCTTTTGGTTGCCTGCTTAAAAGCGTTTCGTTTGCTTTGGCCGCTTTTCTGGGAAACCCAGAAAATGGCTTCAGCACTGTTGTGGATGGACAAAATCCTGCACCAGTCTGTATGGATGAAGCCCTATTGGGATAACCCACAGACAGGGTGCGAAATTGAGTTACAGTAGGTCTCCAAAGATGTTGCAATGGGTTGACTCGCACCGTGGCCCTGACTCCCCAAGTTCCCGGGCTTTATTTTGGGGGGAAGACCATCCTTGTGGCAACAAGACATGATTTTGTTTCTTCTTTTTTTCTTCTTCTTTTCTTCCGTTTTCTTTTTGTTTTTTGTTTTTTGTTTCTTCTTCCTTTCTTTCTTTTTTCTGGCGACTCCACTCGATCGGGAAGCGAGCCCCTGAAAACCGGTGCAAAAGCACCACCGAAGACGTGCCATCCCAGGCGCAGTTCGTCCTCCTGGCGCTCAGGGGTCAGAAGGTTGGCCTGGAGGAGGCAGGGGATCGGAAGCGCAGGTCGCCGACAGAAATTGCCACGGTCCACGTGTCTCCCATGGCCACGGTCCGGGTCTGGATGAACCACGTTTTGAATGGGGAATAATCCACCCAGACCTAAATGGCCACGTTTAACCATGTCCTCACAGTTCTTTGCCCCAGATGTTCTCAATGAGTTCGTGGGGATAGGCCTGCAAAAGAGGTTCGGGGATCCCGATCCGGGGCTACGAGCGAGAACGCAGGATGTATGTCCCTTGCTTCAAGTCCAAACACATGGCGGACTTTTTTGTAGGTGCTCTTTTTCAGTTTTCAGGGACTTGAGTTGATCGGGATGGGGTCTTGGGGTGATTTTTGGGTTTTGGAGGTGGTGGTTGGGAGTTGTTGGGAGTTGGGGTTGTTGGGAGTTGTTGTTGAGTTGTTGGGAGCTTGGGGTAAATTTTGGGGTTCAGAGGTGGTGGTCTTGGTTGGGAGTTGGTATACCCATCTACAGGCTTCGTAAAAGGGGGATGGCACTCATCGCTGACAAGCAGCCACAGTCCTGGCTAGGGCCGAAATGCAAGCCTGTGAGAACAAAACAAATTGGTGGTCTGGATTAGTGGTTTGGAGGTTAGGGGGTGGGTAATTTACCAACCACGAGAACCCAGGAATTCAAATCCCCAAGCCACCAATCCAAACCAGAAATTCCGAGTTTCCGGACTGGGGCCCAAAAAAGCCATCGAAGCCTTTCCGCCTTTTTGGACCCCGCCGTACTCGAGACTCAACCTCCCGAGTATTTTAGCCGGTTGTTTTTCTCAGGTGGCGCAGATGATCACACGCCTGCTGACCAACCTGCGATCGGAGGCACAGTCGGAGGCGGAGAAGAAACAGCCCGTCGCTCAGACGCGCTCAGACGCGCTTAGATTCGCGCCTTCGGAGCGGAGTGCTTCAACCTACGGGTCCGGCTTCCGTTTTTTCTTTTTTCCAATATGTACATATATATATATATACATATATATCAACATATGTATGTATATATATATATATGTATATATATATATATAGATGTCCAATATACATACATGCATATATATATATATATATGGTCCAGCCCCCCCAACCCCCCCAATCCCTCCAGCTCCCCCTGTGGCATGGTGGGTGGGCTGGTTGGAGTTCATTTAGGGTGGGGTTGCGGGTGGTGTTAGGGTTGATCTCAGGATTGTTTAGGGTTGGTCTACGGTCGGCTTAGGGGTGGCTTGGGACATCTGGAAGATTGTTTTGGGTGGGTCTTAGTTGGCGTGCTTGCTGATGAAAGGAAATTTGGAAGGAACTGCTGTGGTATGGACACTAATTCAAAGCTAGCTCTCTGACTAAAGACAAACAGAATAAGCACGCATTAAAAAATGTGTGAGCGGGTGGCAGGGAACGGACATACCCAAAAAGTGCAGAGCGAGCCCGAAGCGACACAGCGGTCCAGGGGGTCGACCCACCCAAAAGTACGCAGAGGGTGCGGGGGCTCTGGCGGCGGGGGGGGGGATACCATTGGGGGGGGGGGGTAGGAGGGCGGAGGACGGGACCATATATATGTATATATTCATATGTCTTTGGAGAGTGGTTCCCTTCCAATCCAAAAGCCACTTTTTTTTGGCCCCGCGTCAGTGGTGGCTTTTGTCCTTTGTTTCTGGAGAGGGTTCCCTTCAAAATGGAACTGCCGCGCGTTTGGGTCAAAAAAATGGACCCCACTTCGGGTAGCGGGTCAATCAACCAACCGCAAGGTACTGCCAGGCGAGATACAGTTCCAGCGCGAGCAAGAAGAGGACGCTGCAGAACAAGGACCGGTCACGCGAGTCGCGGGCGGCGCGACGACGCGAGAGCCGATTTTTGGCACCCAGTGGTGCATGTGTTCGATCCATTTTGTTTGGTTGGAGGAGGGTTCACTGGGTAAAGAAAGAAAACTACCAAATGGAGGAACTACAAATGGAGGGGTGAAGACACCTCTGGGCAATTGTTTGGAGGATGTTCCGCTATGGTGCTAACTGGGACTCGATCGAAGAGTCCAGCGGACAGAAAGGGGGGTCACCCACCAAGGTGATCCGGACTTCCTCAACTGGACACCCCCTATAACTCAAATTGATTTTGAGAGGTGGGGGCAGATGAGCTCAGACAGGAGGGATTTCAGAACAACTCAGAATCAAAATATGTCCAGCCAAAGAACTCAACTGAAGACACAGACTCAGAACAAACGCCAAAAAAAGCAAAACAGAACAACACAAGGGACGACTCAAACGAAACACAGCAGCAAAAACAGCCTTCAACCTAGAAAAACTCAGGTTTGAACTCGATCCCTCCACTTGAGTTTGAGGCTGAGTCTGGAGCTGAGTTGTTTTCCCGAAAGCATGGCGAAGGGTTCTTCCGCTGGGTTCACTTGAGTTGTTCTCATGAGAGGCATTGCAAGGAGTCATTGCAAGGAATCATCATCATGAAAGTCATTGCAAGGAATCATCATCATGAAGGTCATTGCAAGGAGTCATTGCAAGGAGGCAAGTTGCAAGGAGCCAAGTGCATGGAGTCAAGTGCAAGTTGCAAGTGCAAGGAGTCAAGTGCAAGTTGCAAGTGCAAGGAGTCAAGTGCAAGTTGCAAGTGCAAGGAGTCAAGTGCAATTGACTTGCGAGGAGTTAAAATCTCTTCTTAGGGCGGCGGGGCAGTGCCGACGACACTACGAAAATCGACCCTCTGCGGGGATTGGCGTGGTCGAGGTGCAAAAACTCGAGGTTTTTCGCGATTTTGTCTTGGCCCTCGCGACCCTCTCAAAAACTCGAGGTTTTTTTACGATTTTGTTTTGGCTCGCGCGACCCTCTGCGGGGATCGGCGTGGTCGAGGTGCAAAAACTCGAAGTTTTTTTGCTACTTTTGTTGTTCGAACTGGTCCTCGGGAGTTGTCTCGTGGTTCGCGCGCCTGCTCCCGGGACCGGCGGGTCGTGGGTTCGATTCCCCCCTGGCCCGCGGGCGGGCTTCGCAAGCTGCACGGAGCAACTTGCATAGAGCAACTTGCGCAGAGCAACTTGCGCAGAGCAAGTTGCACAGACCATTTTGCGAAGAGCAACTTGCGCAGAGCAACTTGCACAGACCAGTTTGCGCAGAGCAACTTGCATAGAGCAACTTGCGCAGAGCAACTTGCGCAGAGCAACTTGCACAGAGCAACTTGCACAGAGCAGCTTGCACAGAGCAACTTGCTCAGAGCAACTTGCACAGAACAACTTGCACAGAGCAACTTGTACAGAGACATTTGAGCAGAGCAACTTTGACAGAGCAACTTGCGCAGAGCAACTTGCGCAGAGCAACTTGCGCAGAGCAACTTGCACAGAACAACTTGCACAGAGCAACTTGTACAGAGACATTTGCACAGAGTCAGTTGCACAGAGCTTCTTGCACAGCGCAGCTTTCACAAAGCAACTTGCGCAGAGCAAGCACGGAGCAACTTGCACAGAGCAACTTGCACAGAGCAACTTGCGCAGAGCAACTTGCGCAGAGCAACTTGCACAGACCAGTTTGCGCAAAGCACCTTGCCCAGAGCAACTTGCGCAGAATGGTCACGGGGCTGTGATGCTTTCGGGCCAACCGTGGTCCAGTTTCTTTTCTGAGCTTGTTTTCTCTGAGTGTCCTTGAGTAGTTGTTGAAGTTGTTTTGTGTTTGCTTGGGGCAAACTGCAGATTTCCTCCGCAACCAACTCCCTTCCGCAAAACTGAGAGAGAACTCAAAAGAAGAGACACAACTCAGAAAAGACTCAAAAGCCTTGGTGGCCCCCAGCCGTCCGGCTCCTTAGCCTTTTAGCTGTTAGTTGGTTTAGTGGCAGTTGCCATTTAACCCACTAGAAGTTAGCCACTTTCAGCAGGGGATCAGAAAACGGGCAGCCCAGAAACAACTCGGAAACACCTCAAGACACACGAACGAGCTCCAGACTCAGCTTCAAGCTCAAGCGGGGGCGTTCGAGTTCCAAGCAAAGTTTTTTTCTTTCTGAGTTTGTTCTGAGTTTTTTTCCTGAGCCTTCCCGGATTGGGAATTTTCCAGGTTGTTTTTGTTTTGTGTGTGTGTTGTTCAAACTTCTGGATCTGTGGTTTCAGTGGGCGGGATCAGGTCATAAGAATAGGATGGGTATATTAATTACGGGTCAACATTAGCCTACTGTGAATGGACGAAATCCTGAATCATCTAAGAAACCCTGGCTCTGATGATTCCCCTTCAAATACCAACACATGTTATGATTTCATATCGTGCTGCGAAATGGATTTTGCAACCATCCACAGTAACATCTTTAAATCCCGAACAGCTGGAAGCTGGAGGGGTTCCAGGTGTTGCTGTTGGGGATATGTCTAGGCTTGAATTCAAGGCAATCCAACGGGGATGGGTAACCTGAAAGTCACATCCTCGGCATTATGTTGCAAGGGAAGCCAACCCCACGAAATGTGGACTTAAAGGGACCCAGTGTATGCGCATGTCTTGTTTGAGGGTACCCTTTCTTTTGGCTGATTTTATATGGAACGGAACCACCCGTTTCCGTGGGAAGCGAGGCTGTGCCCTAATTGGGCTTGCTTTTTGTTTGGCAGCGGATCCGTTTTAGGGTTGGCCCGATTTAGGGTGAGCTTCTGGTGATGGGGTGTTGGAAGGGAAACTGGGGAACTCTTTTGTAGCAAATGAGGCCTAATGCCCAAATTCAGTGGTTTCGTTGAAGCCCCAGAAATTTACCTTCCCCGTGAGTTAGCGCACTATTTGTATTCGTTTTGTTGGTGGAGTTCTTCATAATTTCAATGGCTAAGAGGTCTAGCTACTTGTTGTTTCTTTCAAAGGCAAGTCAACTCAGCAGGTCAATCATTTCGTCCAAGTCATCAGAATAGCCTGCTTTGGAGTCGCTGAGGTCCAACTGGCCACCACCATGGTTGCTTGTTCGCCCTCCCCTTCGTTGAAGGCTTTCACTTTGGAATTTTAATGCCTGCGCTGGAAAAGCCTCACTACCTCATCAAATGAGGCATAATGAGTCGGCACATCAGAAAGAAAGGACATGCCGGAGTTTGAGTCACTCAGCCAGTCCCTTGTTGCCTGTAGAAGTCCAAGAACACACGCAAGGTGAAACACCATGTGCAAATCCGAAGGTTGTTTTGCAGTTTGGACGTGCGGGTTGGGTAAGCCAATCGTGTTTTGTTTCCGACGACAAGGAGTGTTTGTGGGGTTGTGTTTTTGAGGGTATGTACCCTACTCAGCTTGGCGTGTACGGAAAAATCAGAAGGGACACCTGACACCCTCCCTTTTTGGGTTCCCCCGTTCACACACACATGGCAGTGGGTCAAAAATACCCAAAAGCGAACCCTACAAAATGGAAACATGGACTAAAACCTGCGGTCCATATCCTGGTGGTTTAATCTTGACCATACCCGCATCACAGAAGCGGATTCCATTTCAACCACGGCCCCAGCATCACAGAACTGGACCTGGAGTCTCCATGACCGCTAGAAAAAGGGGTCATAACCCCTAAATTTTGGGTAATGACCCCATTTTTTAAGGGTCAGAAGAAGACTCTAGGGATTCCATTTCAACCACAGCCCCATTCAAACGCATAGGAGCAAGAGGCCGCGGCTGCGATGGGAGCTTCGGCGGGTTCGCGGTTCGAAGCCGGTGCTGTTGAAGCCCGGGTCTCAACATCCGGAAACCCAGCCATCTGGTTCCTTAGGTCTTTGTTTAAAGGTTTTTAGGTGGTTTGGTGGGTGGTTTGGTGATAGTTTCCCACTCATCCCACTAACAGTTCCAAGCTTTTAGCGGATCTGAAAACGGGCAGCCCGGTTCCTTAGGCCTTTAGATGTGGTTACCCTCACGAGCGATTCCATGGGTTTGTGCACAGGCCCCCTTTAGCAAGACGACCTGCCTCTTGGTTAGTTGGCCTTTTTGATAGTTGGTGGGAGGGTAGTTGGTTTTGTAGTTTCCGTTTGTCCCAGTAAAAGTCAACCTTTTAGAAGGGGATCTGAGGGCAGCCCAATTGTTGGATGGCTTCAAAGGGAGACTCACTTCCTGAGTTCCTGGGCGTTTACACTTGAGCTGAGCATTCAAGCAGCAAATCAAGAGTTTGGACGTTTTCTGGCCAATCCACTGAGGAAGTGAGGACACCTTAGCAAACCACATTTTTTTGCGGTGTCCAGAAACACGAACACCCGTGTTGCTGGTCAGAGACGTTCGTCAGGGAATTTCAATTGACTGTTCGACTCAAAACCTTCAGCCCTCACATTGGCCAAGAGCTTCTGTGGTGCTTTGAAAGGGAGCTGACACACATGCATATCATATATATATATATACATAAACAAATGAATTAAGAACTCACTTCCTGAGTTCATGAACTTTAAACTTTTTGGGAATACCATTTTAGTGGTAAATATACAGTTTGGGAATTGTTGGGCCGTCCACTCAGCCAGTGAGATAAATAAATGAATGACTAAATCAATAAATACATAATGAATACATATGAATAAATGAATATGTATACAATACATATATATATATATATACACAGCACGGTGGCTTGGCTGGGCCGACTCCTCGCTTGTGTTTGAAAGGAAGCAGTCAGGCCCGAACATGGCCATCCTTACTTTATGGTGCATTGCGGAGGGTACCGGGAACCCTGAAGGCGTATCTTGGGGTTACCAGTCATGGGCTCTAAGTAGACCCCCTAGTTGATTAGTAGGGGTGGACCTTTTTGGTGTCCCCGTTGAGTGGGGCTCCTTGGGAATCCAGGTTGAGCGATCTGGGCAAATCGGGGAAGCGTAGCTGCCTCACAAGGAGTTCGGTTGACGGATTTGACCGATGAGTTTTTTGTTTTTACATCATCCTTTGATACTTCAATCGGTGAATTAGAGACAGCACGCGATGAGATGCCTGTGAGCCTTCACGCGAGGTCCTCATAGACTCATTCGTCTATAATTCACCCTAAGACACATACATCCCTCCTCGTTGATCAATATATAGTCGGCACTAGGACAGGTTGCTAGTTGCGGGGTCAACACGCTATGCTCCAAGTCTTGGGCAAGTTGAATCGCGGCGGGCGGAAAGAGCGCCAAGCAGGTTCCTGTAGGGTTTATTCTGTGCTTCAGGTTTCCCTTAAGTGGTTCGGATGGGGCTTGGATTCGAGGCCCTGGTTCTTGTGGGTTAATGGGAAACCACCCCACAACACCTCCAATACCAATCCAAGCCACCAGTTAAGATTACTTTGTGTCGGTCAATGGCACAGACCTCGAGAGGGTGCGATTCTGTGGTCTCCCCGGTTGTTGGCCTCCTATCAGGCTCTCAGGGCGAACAAAAAGGGAAGGGTTGACAAATGAGGTTTGGAGGGTGAAAAGAAGGGCCCCACAGTTTAAATGGTCATTCGCCTTTTGGTAGCTGGAAGCCCAAAGACTCACAGGTCGCTGATCGCTCAGGAGAGGCGCGCGAGAGCCTAAAGCTCATCCAGGATGACCTCCAGCAGATCAAGCAGGGCATCCAGGAGCGCTGGAGAGAATCTGACCGAGCTCCCAGCCATCCGGTTCCTTAGCCTTTTAGCCTTTTAGCTTTTTAGTGCACGAACAGTTATTCACTTTTAGCGGGGGATCTGGGAGGGGGGTAAATCCGACCCCTGGCGATCTCCATTTGTGGTTCAAAGCTCCGCTTCATGGAGAAGACGAGATAAATGGAATTGGGTCCCGGACCCTCACCCTCCTTACAAGCAATGCTGGAATACTCCAGGTTCGGAGGTTACTGCCAATACTTACTCCAGGTCTCCTTCAAAAACTCTTTGATTTTTTTGGGGTTGGCTCAATATGAAGCATATTCCGAAATATGAGTTTGGTGTACCCCTTCTGCCGCGGGCGACACTCTGACTTTGTTCAACCTTCTTTCGGTTTTCCCGTATTGATTCGGGACCGAATCGGGGTCGGTGGTTACAACCTGTGCCCCACCCGGGTTACCAGTTGGTGATTTGGCAAGGTTCAACACCGATGCTTGGTAGTTTCCCCTTGATCCGCGGGGGACATGGAGGGACAACCCGAAAAAACGCATTGTGTTTGCATAGTTGGTCGTTGGTGTGACCCCCTGATGTTTGGGAGTTTTCCCTCAAACCTCCAACAATAATTTGGTTTTAGGGCCACTTTCTGTGATACCAAGGGGATCCCCATTTAAAGTGTTCGCTATGGGAATGACCCATATTGGTGTCACAGAAGGTCCGATTTGGTTGTCAAGGGCCTTTTTTGGGGCTAATACTGTGGGTGGCCGAAATCCATTTCGCACCACCTAAGAAGCTCTGGAATGATTCGATTCCCCCTGTAAGTACCAACAAATGTTATGGTTTCCCATGGTTTCATTTTGTGGTGCGAAATGGATTTTCGTCTATCCCATAAATGGGTGGTTTTTTTTGGGGGGGACCCCCAAAACGGCTTCGGTTGTCCATGTACTTTCCCTTTAAAACCCTTGAGAAAGGAGAGCGGCCCGCCATGGGGCCTGTTTTTGAACTCAGCCGTTTTTGCACCTTGGCGTAGATGCATGCACCTTTACTCGATGCGGTCTTTGGTGGTTTTTGTTTTTGCCCCTCTGTAAAAAAGACGCACCCAAGCGGTGGTTCTCCTTGGGCCAGATGTGCCACAGGACCTGGATGCCTCCGTCGCGGAGGCCAAGGGATTGCGGAAAGCCGAGCGCCTCACGCTGGCGAACGAGGAGGCAGACGCCTCGGAGACGGAGGACGGGGACCCGGAAAGGGGACGGGGCTGAGGCTGAGAGGCCTCCAGTGGGAAGATCGTGCACCAGTTGGGATGGATACCCCATAAATTCTGGGGTAAACCAGCTTCCAACTGGGTTACTTAGATTCCCTGGCTGCCAACTGTGTGAATCAGGCGATTCCCCTGGCTGCATTTTTAGAACACCCCATGGTTGCGGCGCGCGACCTCTTTTTGGATCCCACATGCAGGATCCTCCTCGAGGCGGCCATGAGTGGAAAACAGTCGCTTAGGGCAAAGGTGAGAAGCAGGAGAAGAAGGGTCCCAGTTGAGACATCGCCCTGTACCCAGGTTCAGCTTGGTGGAAGCCTTTGAAAGGAAGCCGAAAGCGAAAACCCACCATTAAATGGGTCCCTCTATGTTTGGAGCCATGCCATGATGTTATATGGCACATGGATTGAATCGCTGCATGGCTGAAGGTTGACCAAGCCTGCACTAACGTACCGTTGGAAAGTGGGTTGTGTTGCCAAGTCTGTACCCCCAAAATGTCCTTTGGAAAGTTGAGCTCGTGAGTCTTTCCGCGTGCAAATATGGGCGGTGTCCAACTCGATCCCACTATCCGGGGTTCATTGGACCACACTCCACGCCTTGTGCATGTCGAAAGGGGTACAGAACAAAGTACGAAGAGACCTGTCTCCATGACCCCTTAAAAATGGGGTTACCCAAAATACTGGGGTCATTACCCCATTTTAAAAGGGTCACGGAGACTCCAGGAATGAACACTAGGCACAACAAGTGCCTCAAAACCTTTGCATGAAGAACCTCAACACAGTAAAACCTCTGCATCCGCAGGAGATTCTGCAAAAGGCGAAGACGAGGCTGAGCCGGGTATACCGTGGGGATGGCGCATCCTTTCTGGATCAGGCGGGGGGATGCGAACCCTCGATAAACGGACATGAGGCAACCCTCAAATTATTAGGTCGTAAAATGGAGAACCCTCAAGCTGTTTTTTTGAATCTTGATTTATTTGGGTGTGTCTTTCTTTCTTGGACCCCCCCAAAATGGTGGTCCTTTCTATTTTCCTCTTAAAACCAACCAGGGTATTCCCGTGGGAGTCACCCCGTGTCGAGGTTGCCTCTCGACTCCGCAAGCTGCCGTCGGCGGAGTTCGGCGCCAGCTTGGCGGAACCGACCGCCAACAGAGCAGCTCGCAGGTTCGAGCATGTCTCAGTGGTTCAGTGGCTCCCTTTTTCCGTTTTTTTTTTTTAGCTGCCCCACTAAAATGGTCTTCCCAAAAAAGGGTCCCCTTTTTTTCCCAGGGTCACTGAACAACTGAGATGTAGGTCGTGGCTTGGGTTTGGGTTGGTTCAGGGTTGGTTGTTTCCTTGGGTTTGTTGGGGGTTTGTTGTTCTTTGGTTTAGGGTTGGTTCTTTGCTTGGGTTGGGATGGTTTATGGAGGTTTACCTTAAAGGGTTGCAACGGCGGCAGTTTTCCCGTTGGAAAGCTCCTGTGCCCTTTCGGTGAAATGGGGCCACGTTCCTGCCTTTCTTTTGTGGTTGCTCCGCACCTTTGAACGACGACACCTCAAGTTGGCAGAGTTGGGGTTGGGTTCCTCGGTTCTCCGAGTCAACCTGGATACTTCTTCACCACCCCTGCGCAAATCGCTCGGGTCGAACGGGAAGAAAACTCCTCTTGGCTTTCCAGCAACAGATCGCCTGTGCTTAGGTGCATGAAAGCTCACCCAAGACTTGAGAAGAGCGATGCGGCAAACGTGGGTGATCCTTTCCTTACCTCTTAAAAACAAAACTGTTCAACTGTTTGTGTAACATGGGCTATATGTCTGTAAAAGATTAACTTTTTCAGGGCTTGGAGTTTTCAGGGGTAAGTTTCTTGCATTTTTTTTTAGGGGCCTTTCTTTTTTTGGACGGGCAGCCCTGACACATGAAGCGAGGAGCATGAGTTGGGTGCAAGGGTGGGCGGTTGGGCTGGGATTGGCGGTTGGTCTACTTATTTGGCGTTTTTTGTTTTTTGTTTTTTCCCTCGGCGCATCTGGTTTGTGGTTTTCAAGGAAAGCTATATAGATTAAACCACAATTTTGCGAATCCCCTGAAAAATAACACCGTTGCCACTTGACTTGGCAAAAAGACACGGTTGATTGGTACTCGCCACATTCATTTCAGAGGAATCTACAGAAGGAAAGCGTCCCCTGAATGTCGGAGAAGGGTCTGGGCAAGGGATGCTTCAATGGGAGAGGGCAGACAGCCATGCGGATTCCATTCAAGGGACCTTGATCATGGTAGTCTTGGATCCGAAGTTGACAACAGCCTGTCGTTGGACTTCAACCTTCAACCCTCTTTGCCCAGCTTTCCCATTTTCCGCTGAATCGCTGTCTCATGCTGTTTGTCCAGGTCATAAATGTGGAACACCCGGCTCGAGTTTGCCACTTTCAAGGGAGTTATAGTCATGGTGAGCGTCAACCACGTTGGTATCACAGAAAAGATTACCCTTCCCCCAACACCAGGCCTTTGTGTGGCTTTCAAGTACCCCACACAATCCCAGCCCATTTACTTTGGCCCTTAGTTGTCTCTCCGAGGTCCTGTCTCTGCTGGACCGTTTGATCTCAGACGTCCGCCATCAGCGGCAAAGCGCCATGGCGGAGGAATCCAAAGCGCAGAAGGAGCATGATTCCTTCCTCCAGGCAAGGGAGTGGCGGGGGGGGGGAGAGTGGTGAGTGGGGGTGGGGGCGGTAGAGTGGGGGCGGGGGGGAGGGGCAGGGTGGGGGTGCGTGGTTGTAGAAAGCAAGGCTGTAGGTTGTCATTTTCGGTGTGTAGGGCGGAGGAGGGGCGGACAGTGGATACTTAGAGTCTATGTCACCGCGTGTTGCAATCTTCTTTAGGGTATTGGGGTTTAGGTTTGGTCTGCACAAGAGTGTGCAAGTGTCCGTGGCATGGCGTGGGGCCCCCACGCCATGCGTTTAAGCCGTTTAAACACTTAGCCGGCCCAACCCTGCGTGCGGGGGGGGAGGAGATAAGTTTACGCCTGTGCCATGGTCGAAGCACCCCTTTGGCTTGGGGTCGCTAGGGTCAACCGATGTAAAGGTTTTTAAGGGAAGCACGACCATGGCCTACATAAACTTTGGTGCACTTTGCTTGGATGTTAGGACTTGAACTTTGTGCCAACTAATGGATGTTCCATTAAACCACGAAAAGTCAAACTTTTGGCAGGGGAGCAGAAAGCAACCGAGTAGATACCACGTGGGTGGAGCACTTCAATCAAGTGCTTGGCCTATAACCGGCTCCTTTGGACGCATCCGGAAACGCGCCTTTGCCGCGCGCTTGAGCCGCGGCGATCGGGTCTGGAGGACTGCGCGAGGAAGCGCTCCACCGAGATGAACGCGATGGTGGCCAAGCGTAGCGTGGAGGCCGCAGCCATGGACCGGGGCTTGGGATGCTGACTCCTGAGGAATACCCCCCCCCCACCTGTTAAGGGGGTCCCTTTTTACTTGGTGGCTCCCAGCCATCCGGTTCCTTCGCTTTTTTGGCCTTTTAGTGTTTAGTGGTGGTTTCCATGCAACCCAATCAAAGTGAACTGTTAGCGGGGGATTTGAGCCCAGTTTACTGGGGAATCCTTTCGTCCAGGGGGACCTGGAACCTTGATGAATAACAGGGCTCCCCAGTATGCAATCATTTCACGGCAAAGTTGCCGCTTGAAATGTGCTGCAAGCAGATTCACCCCGCCCGCCGGACTCAGCCAACTTTTGTGGTTCATTGATGGCGTGCTTGGCAGGTCCTAACGTAGGAGCCACCCCCTTTTTGATGGCTTGTTTGGTGCTTTGAAGAAACACTTTGTTTGCCATGTTAAGAAGTCAGATGCATAACACGCCGCTTTGATCGGCCTTTGGTCCGAGTTTGTTTCTTTTTCCCAGGAAAAGTAAGCCACCGTCAGTTCAGTGGATTCCATGAACCGGGACCCTGGTAGAAACATGGCCGCCCTTCTTGTGCCACGCAAAATGGACCTAGAGCCTCCCCGACCCTCTGAAAACTTTGTCATGACCGTCCCCTTTCATCTGTGTGGCGACCGAAACATTTTGTGGAGGGCCATGGAACCAGAAGGCTAAGCAACCAATTAGGCTGAGACTCCAGTGTCATCAGAAAGGTTGAAGTCCATAGCCATAGCTGTCCTTGTTGGGAAAACGGTTCTGCTTCAAAAATACGAGGGCGATCCTGGTTTACCTCGTGGATTCCGCCGGTAAGCCACGCTTACCGTGGAGACGCTGACCCCCAAAACGCCAAGCCTTCAGCGCGCGCGCTTCAGCGGAGGCCTCGGCCAAAGCGGAGCTGCAGAACTTCAAGGAGCTCCGTGTTGGCAGCCCCGGAGATCGTGAGCCTGGAGGTGTTCTTACCGCTTAAAAACACCACTTTTCAACTTTTTGAAGGTAACCGTTTGGCTATATGTCCGTAAAGGATTAACTTCCCCAGGGCTTGGAGTTTTAAGGGGTAAGTGTTGACACAAAACCGTTTGACATCAATCTGGACCCCACAGAAAAGCTGTGTAGTCTGCTTTTTTTCATGCAGCACTGCTTGGTTCCTTCTCATTGCCGAATCGCAGTGTTTGCCAAAAAGCCAATGTCTCAATGTTGTCTGATACTACAAGCTAACCCGATGGCCCTTTAACCTTTGGTTTTTCCTTGGTCCATCTTTGCACATGGCCACAAGGTGATCACCTTCTATTTCCCAGGTCCCTAAAGGACAACCAGAGGACAACTGAGCCACAACCAAACCCCGGGGATTGGTGAAGGTGAATCCCCTCGCCAGAAAAATAGCAGCGGAAACTCTTGAAGCATGGTTCTGGGTTTACCATTTGAATACCGGGCTTGGATTGTGGCGGTTTCGGGTGCAGTTGACCCAACAATCAAGCACAAACTTAGCGGGCTTGCTTCAGCCGCGGGTCTCTTTTTTTTTGCAGCAACTTGGGTCAAAGGATGGACCTTACTGAAGCCAAGGCGGCTTCAAGCAGAGCTTGCTTCCTCGGCTTTCCCTGAATCCCCAAAATGGGGGCAGTCCAGTGGGTTTTGTGGGTGTCCCCCCTCCGGTCGAAACGCATCACGGATGCGAATCCCCGAGGTCTGCCCCGGATTTTGAGAAGCACGTGTCCTCTCCAGTCGGGTTGCGATTTAATGGATGGTCTCGAATGAAATTGGGTTCCGCTCGGACCTGGAAAAGGCTGATTCCGGGGTCCCAGCATAGCCTCCCATTCGAAGGGTCGATCAGCCTTTGAGTTGGTGAATCATACTGCGGGTGGTCAAAATCTGTTCCCAGCACTTTGAGCCATGGTTCAAGCCATGATGTTTGTTGGTATTTACAGGGGAATTGTTCGAAGCCAGGGTTTGTCAGGTGGTGCGAGCTGGAGTTCGCAACCATCCACTGAAATTACTCAGTATGCAATTGGCCCCTGCTTAATTTAGTGGGTGAAGAACGGGTCTGGCTGGCCCAGAGGGCACATTTATGTTGGGGCCATCTGTTGATCTTAAGTCAAGATTACTCAAAGGGGCGTTGCACGTCAGGCAAGTGGTGAGTAATCCTGGCTATAACCCAGAAAAGCCATGGTTAGTCTCGGAAGTGGGTAACCATGTACGTTGCTTGTTTTTTGAGGTCTGTCACCCGCCCTTTGTACCAGGCCTGTTGGGAATGCTCCCCAACCCCCCACACCGAACCAGAAGCAGAATGTGCCGTTTTTTTCCCCATCGCAGCATAAATGGAGTGTCCACGCATTCGATTTGCCACGGGTTTTCCCCGGTTCTTCGAAATCTGTCCGGAAAATCCGCAGGTTTTGGTTGGCTGAGGTGCGGAAGTCACTTTGACCTTTGTTGGGAGTAAGGGAAGCCACCGGCCCGGTGTGTCCAGTTGCCACTTCTCAGGTATCCTAATTTTTTACCGCCAGGTTTTACCACGGATGGTTTTCCTTGCCTACCCCAGTGCTTCCACTCATTTTGTAGGTAACCAGGGATCCTTACCTTGAGTTTTTCTTTAGATGATTTCTGGTTACCCACTGTAGTGGCTTGCCTGAAAGCACTGGGTACGTGGCTAGTTATCTGGAAGCCAGCCATCAGGGTCCTCAATATCGTCACCCCCTTCAAAATGGAGTTGGGGGAGGGGGGATTTCGACTTTTGGAGATCTCCATTTCTGGCACGCCATGTTCCGTTTCATGGAATTGCAAGACTAGTTCAATGGTTGATTGGGTCCCGGATCCCTTAATATGGGCGTGGGTCAAAAATAGGAATACTGAAGCCCTGGTCAAAAAAAAAAAATAGAACAAGGATTAAAACCTGCGGTTTTCTGGTGGTTGATGTTTTAGGTGACACGCCCCACCGGACCCGTGGAGGCGTTTCTTTTTGGAGGGTGGGGGGGGGGGATGACAGCGACCATGTCCATGTGGAGGCGTTTCTTTTTGAGGGGGGGGGGATGACAGCGACCATGACCATGTTGCCAGACCCGGCAGGCGCGGCTTTGGTGTCTTCTGCGTGTGGCGGGGGGGGAAGAGGCGGGCGAACTGAGCCCCCGCAGGCACGAGTTTGGCTGGAGCAGGGCATGTGGCATGTGGCAAGCGGAGTGATGGGCACTTCAAAAGCAAACCGCATGAATACACACACACAAACATCCCATCCAACAACAACAACAACGTCAACAACAACAACACACGCACGTCCTTACTTTCGCACTTCGTTGGGCACCCATGGAGTCGGTCTTGGAGCCAGTCGCACTGCTTATTCTGCTACGCCTGGCACGGGTGTCGTTGCCTCCTGGTTTGGATGGCTGGCGTCATGTTGATATGTATAGCTTGGACTCCCTTCACGAGATAGTTTCTGCACCTGGTGTGGATGATGACGTTCTGGCAGCCATACAGGCAACAATGCCGCAGATGATAGAGGGATACACTCGCTGGCAGAATTTGGAAAAGTTTGCCCCGGCTCTTCGAGACGCGTGGGCGAGCCATCAGCGCCGCACTCCTGTGCCTCATGAAGCAGTAGCGGCAGGCATTGCTGTTTTGCACGGGCGGCTTCTTCGTCGTCACCTCCGATTGCAGCGGGAGTCCGTGGGGCAATCCACCCCAGTGGTGGCGGCTCCGCGCAGATGGCGCCGAGGAGTGTCAGATCCTCCACCGGGCAGCTATGTTGATATGCCGGTGGAGGACGTAGACCCTGTGGATATTCAGATGTTGGATGTGTTCTACCACATGTGGCAAACTTCTCTGCTGGAATCTAGCCAAGGCCTAGAAGCCGCCACTGCGCTGGATATCCCGAACTGGGCTCTTCGCTTGTTTGCAAACGGCTTCAGGTGGTCGCCAGCTCGTGTTGCTGCCCTGCGTGAAGCTTTGGAAAGAGATTCCATTCGTGATCCGGAGCCTGCGCAGCAAGAGCCACGCGATGCAGCTGAGACTCCTGTTTCTTTTCCTGCGCCGCGGCGGCGGGTGTATAAGTATGGCGTGTGCGAGAGATGCCATGCCCGCATGCAGCCTGTTGTGCATGCTTCAGGTGCTTCCTGGGCCACGCCAATTCTGAGATGCAGCAAGTGGTGGCTGAAGGACGTCCAGGGTCGACGCCTCTGCTGGCACAGTCGGCCATTCCGGGCGCAGTGGCGCACTTTGCCCAGAGCACTGCAGCAGAGAATTCGCACTTTGAGAGCTGACATTCGTTGGCAGCTGTCTCACCCTCAGGCTGCCTCAAACTGGTGATTGCTCAGAGTAAAACCTGTCAGTGACCGCTTAGACCTTAGCTTCTTGAAACCAGTGACATCTCCTCCGCAGCCATTGGCCAGCATGGCTTGTTCGCTCTGTGGCCGAAAAGGCCACTCAGTTTTGACATGTGCGATTCCAGGAGCGAAAACGCACCGGCGCATGCGCGAGCTCCTCCGGGTGAAGCAGGCGCAGGAAGGCAGAAAGCCACGTCGCCTAGGACTGGGGAGGTTTTGAAAAAAAGGTACAGCGAATTTTCTTTGTTGCCCGAAAGAAACCGTGTCACCTCTTATTCTATCTGGCCCTGTAGGAGCCCCCACATATGGTGCCTACAAGAAGCAAAGGGCCGAGGAGTACAGCGGTCGAGGGAAGATTCGGAAGGACTTCTTGAAGAGACAAAAGGCAGCTAAGAAGAGCAGCACTCAGATGGCCAATGTGGGTGTGCTGGCTGCTGTGCAAGAACTTCAGGACTTGGGCATTTTGATGAACAAGCCTGACAAGTGTCCGCAGTGCAACTATGGACGTCTCAGTCAGCCAACTGTCAGAACAAAGCAGACTGCCCAGTGCTATTACCGCTGCCTGGACAGCGACTGCGGTGCCCGCACGAATGTATTCAGCTGCTCAGATGTTTTGCCGCAGCGCAAGATGCAGGGTTTGACACCCACGCAGGTCCTTATGGCTGTCAAGGCTTACCGTGCTACCGGCTGCAAGAAGCCACCAAGCCCGCTCCAGCTGGCCCGCTTGACTGGAGCAGGACGCAGGGCCTTGGAGCCTGTGGTGGATGCTCTCATGGATCATGAGGCCTCCCAGGGCAGAGCGTTGTCTGGCCAAGCTGTCTTCACAGGGCAGTGCGAAGCAGATGGCACGTGCCTGCGGACTTTGCGCATTTCTTCCTCTTCCAGGACATTTGCCAATCAAGTTGCTCTGTGGAAGCGGGCTCACAGTGGACGAGCGGTGCCGCGCAGGTTCTTGCTCTACGTGCGCTGCTTAGGGGTGACGCAACGGAACTCACAGAAGATGGCAATTGCTCCTGCCCATCTTACATTGGTGCCGTTGCCGTCCAAGCCTCCCAGCGAGAGTGTGCAGGAGATCAAAGACAGCGGCTTGCTGAGGCAGCTCGCCGTGGGCGCCATCGTGTACACTGATGGCTGTGCTTCTTGGAAGACTGCGGGAAAGGCGCTGCCCCGCAAGAGGCTGCACTTCCGCAAAGTCGTGCACAACAAGAGTGAGTGGACCAAGGTCACACGTGTGAATCTGCGGGCTCGCAGAGCGGGCACGCAGCAGATTGATCGCTGCTGGCATCACTTGAAAAAAATCATGCCCAGTGAGATGAAGAGCCGCGGTCCCAGCGGCCTGATCAACAGTCGCCTGTGGACGAGAGCATACTAATTCTTGTATAGACGGTCTTTGTGTGCCTGACATATTAAACATGTGGTCTCTGTGGCAAAGAGATAAAACAAGCAGTGCCGGATGCCAGCATGTCAATGCATGAAAGCTGCTGTTAGATACAAACGAACTTTTTGGCACCTTGCGGCATGCTCCTTCAGCAGATGTGAATGGTAAACGCGCGTTTTTGCGCGGGTCCTGCTGAGCGTGCAACCATGTTTTACGCATACCCACCTTGATCTTCCAGGACCCCGGAAAAGCAAACCTTGAACCAAATTTCCATGAGCCAAGATCAACATCAACTTCACTGTTCTTGGCATGTTTTTAGTTTTTTTTAGTTTTTTGGTGCTGTTCATTTTTTTCTGAGGGTCTGCAAAAAACAAAGTTTTTTGCTACCATACCAAGAGTAGAGATGTGAATAAGGACCCAGGTTTTGCGGGTCCTTGGAAGACTTCAAGGCCCATATTCAGCTCGCAAAAGTCTGCGATCTTTTGCGAGCGTTTCGACTCGAGGCGACGGCTGATCAGGAGCTGCAGGCCAACGAGGCCCACTGATGACGGGTGACGCGTGCCTTGTGTTTTGGGATTCGGATGCCCCCCAAATGGCTGTGGTGGTCAAACATGGAGCAACCCCAAAATGGAACGGTAAATGGAACCCACGACTAAAACCTGCGGTCTCCTGGTGGTTTAATTTTTACCCATACCCAAATGGCGCCACGGTTTGGAGGGAAATGGAGGAAACTCAGAGGAAATGCTGGGTCTGTCCTTTGTCTTTTTTGGGGGGATTCGGATCCCCCCAAAAACTGCGCGCGGCGCCACGGCTTTAATTGTTGGTGTCCCTTTGCCACCAAAGACGGGCTAGTGAAAGCTTCTTTTCGTATACGGAAATGGTGTATTGGACACCTTGGGAGAAATCCGAGGATGATACTGTGGATGGACGAAATCCATTAGTATGATGTAAGAACCCTGGAAAGATGATTCCCCTGTAAATACCAACAAACAATGTTTACCATGGTTTCACAGTGGTGCGAAATGGATTTCGTCCATCCACAGTATTATGGCAATATGTGCTTTGTTTAATCAGTTGGGAAGTAGATGCCGCAATTATTTCATGGTCTGGAAAAATTCAGTCATCGCGACTGCCATCTTTCAGCCAACACGTGTGTACGTCAGGTTTGTCCCTAAAGGCCTCAAAGTGGGCTGTGTCCCTTTGAAATTGTCCTTGAACAACTACCCCAAGAAGAGGTCGCCTCAAATAAAATACGCCTGTCCTATTTGTTGCTGGGTGAAACCCCCCCCCCAGTTCAAGAAACGGTCAAGTTCAGGGAGTCAATCCCCTCGAAAAGTCGGCACCGAGTGTAAAACGGGCGCGGCTGAAGGGCTTCCTATGTTTCACTCGCATGCACATATGGATATGGATGTGATTATGTGTTTCTATATAGACAAACTCAGAAGAAAACAACCATGCATGATGTCAGATATCAGTTTGCGAACAAAACTCTGCGGAGGTGGGTTGTGCAAAAAGGGACCACCAGTTTGATAACTCCCATGTCAATGAGATCCCGGCGGGCTTTTCCCACCTGCCGCAGTTGGCTTGTGGTGTTGGCCTGGCCCCCTTGTTTCGCCCCGGTGGATCCACTTACCTGGTTTTGTGGGTAACCAAGGACCACCCCTTAAAAGAAACAAAAGGAACATGTCGAAGGGTTGTCTATCATGGTGTCAGCTTGATAAAGGCATCGTCACGTTCCCACATTTTCTCTGGTTCTCGAAGGAAGCCCAAGGGCAACTAAAGGACACCGGCAATTTTGTTCGTTGTCAAAAAAGAAGAGGAAAAACATGAGAGTGGCGGAGCATTGGGAATTCTGTTCGGGCCCCTGTTTCTTGTAAGCAACTGGAAAATTGAGCACATTCGAAGCTTCAACCGATCCAATCCGCTGCTTGAGGGTCCTCGAATTTAGAGAGTGACACCCAGAGTCTCCTTCTGACCCTGTGAAAAATGGTTGGTCATTACCCCAAAATCAAGGGGTTATGACCAAGCTTTTTCTTGGGGTCAGAAGGAGACTCTAGGCATGCCTTTTTGTTTAGCTTTTTTTTTTCTTCGAAAGGAAGCCCAAAGCGGTAATTACGTCGTAGAAAAATCAAAAATCCGGACCCGCGAGGACTACAAGCTGGCCCTGGACACAGACTGCGCTGGGGGCCCAGTTGCCATTTGCTTGCCGGCGATGGGTGTTCCTGTAAAAAAGCCAAGTCCTTTTGGTTTTAGTTTTTTCAGAAGGCAACAGGAAAACCGAAATCCTTCCCAGCACCCAGCCACTGCTTTGTGCACAGTACGTGAGATTTCGGACGGAACAAAAAGCAGCGCTTGGGATGCTGGGAGGGATCTCATGTTCGGAGACTGGCCCTGCTGGCCCAGGCTTTGGTGGTGGGGATTTCCCGTACAAGCATCGGCTGAGAGGTAGCTCTTTGTCTCCACGGGGTCAACCTCAACAGGAGTTGAAAAGGGTCAAACTCAAGGTGGGTCACGCAGCACGCTGCAACTGGGACCTCAAAAATGGGTGTTTCCCTTTACCACGGGGAAAACATGGGGGGGTACTTGGGTGCTCGGTCAAGTTGATAAGTTGTTACATAGGTTATATCTCATTTACACGTCCCTCTAAGTAGGCTTAGCCTTGTCATTAGAAGTTTGTACACCCACATGGCTACCCACTAATTAACTTGGCCGAACATCCAAGTACCAAATTCGATAAGAGATGAGCCACACACATGGTTCTAGCGCCTCAGGCCTGGCTCTTGCAGAACTGGGAGGAGCGCAGCAGCGCGCGCCTGCGGGAGGTTCAGGCGCACGAATGGAAATCGCTCGCTCGGGCTTCGAACGGTTTTGGCGACCCCCCCGGACCCCCCCTCCAATAAATATGTGTTTGTTTCTTTTCTTATATAGATATATATATATATTATATGTGTGTTCTCTTTTTGTTTGTAATGGCGAACTCACCTGGAGGTAACACGAGCTCATTATGGTATAGATCCTTTACTTGGGGGTCCCTTACTCAGTTTTTGCAAAATATTGCAAAATTTGCCGATAGATGGTGGTTCTCCTTTTGGCTTTCCCTTGAAAGGGAACGAAAAAGAAGGGTCCCTCAAACAAAGAAAACGAAGAGACTCACTTGGGTGTTTGGTGGGATCCCTCCAAAGGGGCTATCCCGCCCCCATGCCCCCCTTTTTTTGAATAAGGGTCCATGAATGTATGACAATATCTACGGAACAGAGCCAGCAAATGTGTTTTCGAGTGTACCCCAAATTACCAAGTTTGGTTGGTGACCTGCCAAATAAACCGCCGGGCTGGCTGTGAACCTGCTCCAGTGTGTTTCCCTTCTTTTGAAGGGCAGGATAACGACCAGTTCAAGAAAACAGCGAATTTACTTGGCGGTTCCCAGCCGTCCCGTTAGGTTGTTAGGCTTTTAGTTGGTTTGGTGAGGGTTTCCATTTAACCCACAAGTCATCCACTTTTTGCAGGGGATCTGAAAGCAGACAGCCCAAGTAAACATCGACTTTGCACCGAAAAGGGTGGCGAGTCTTTTCTCCCCAAATCCGCAAGCCGGGTGATTTGGTGTGCTGGTTATGGCGTGTTCCAACTTCGGCGAATGTGGCTTCGCGGTTTGCAGGTTGCCCTGTTGTCCGGGATGAGTCAAAGCAAAAGGTGAGCCATTGCTCGGGGGAAGCCCTCTTTAGAGAATGTCAAGCGACTCAGATTCAGGTCGACCCCACACAAACGAAAATTTCACGATTGGAGGGATATCTTCCTGCCCCTTTTTAAAGGCGTCATCTTAATTTGCAGAAGTTTTTTCGGGTACGTGTGGATTCCATCACGTAAATGCCATCAGTCAGTTTCTTAGTTTTTCTTTCTAACGGGCCTTGTTTGCTGTGCGTGATGTTGCTACAGGCAGCCCCGCAACAGGGACGCCCTTCCCCACCCCCCTCACAAAGGGAATTGCCCACCCACCCCTCAAGGTAGGGGGATCTTGACTCTCTTTGCTGGGTGCTTTTGCCGGCATGTCGACTTAAGACCTGGCTAGCCACACCGATGCCTGTGTTCAGGGGTACCATGAAGCCATCCAGTGGATTCCTGAAATTGTTGGTACGACCCAAAAGCACGACAAAAGAAGCCCCACGAGTTGGTTGCCAATGCAGTGGCACAAGCGGGATGCGAGGCAGACACGCATTCTATTTGCTTATAGCCCGTGTGCGGAGGGTGGCCCCTAGGTTTTTTTAGATTCCCCTATTGCAAAACGCTCGGTCACACTAGCGATTCCAGATTTTCTTGGAATGCCAATCTTGCCCAAGGCAGGATTGCTCCAGCCGTTCAAGCATCTCGGATCCTCTTGTTCTAGTGGTTGATTCCAACCATTCGTTTCAACCATCCTTCCTTTCAAAGACCGATCGCCGTTTTCCCTGGGACTGGAAAGAATGACCCCTGGAAATGCCGTGGTGTTTCAAGCTCCTCCCGTGTTTATTGGAAAGGAAGCTGGGTTGTGGTTGATCACCCGAGGGTTATCCAACCACTTCTGTGATACTCTTTAACTGGGGGGGTAGTCTTGGGGCGACCCTTGTATCACAGAAGTGGATTCCATTTCAACCACAGCCCTAATATTAAAGAAATCATACTGATGGACAAAATCCAGAAGGCACCCCTAGACGTGTTTTCTTCTTCTTTTTTTTCCAGGGACCAAACACCAGCTTTCTACCCCGATCGGGTCGTCGTAGCACCCCTATCCGAGCGGGGATTGACCGCCAGGCCCTCGAAAGTGCACGGTCCACATTGGCAACTCGGCGCTTCGCGCATTGCGTCATCAAGCTTGTTGATGTGGTGCTGCACAAGTTCTTAATTCTTGAGTTTCTGCACTTTATACTTTTTGGGAATACTATTTTGGTAGTAAATAACAGCTTGGACTTTGTTTCACCAATCCACTCGGGAGGTGAGAATTGCACATTGAGCGATGTGCCTTTTGTTTTGGGAGGGGCTTTTGAGGGAATTAAGTATGACTGATAATGCATATATATACATATACCCTATGCTTCCAAAGCCTATTAAAAAAATAGTCGTTGTGACAACCCCGGTTTTTTGATAAAGACTATTTTTTGATGACGAGCGGCAGCCTCCGTTTAGGACTGGAACGGGAGTAGGAAAGACTTGACGCCAAGGCCGCCTCATAGGATCCCAAAGCCGAACAGGTATTTTCATATGCAGCAATATGTGTTACAATCTTCAAGGCTAATGTTGGCTTCTCTGTTGCTTGGTTTCTTAACATGGCCATGTAGCGCGTGAGGGTGAATCCTCTTCTGACCGTTTCTGTCCTTCTTTTGCCCCACCTTCTTAGCCAAACCAAGCAAAACGGGACAGCAAAAATATTTACCCTTTACAGCAACCATTCCAGGGTGAGAATGTTGATCTTCTGGGTCCCCTGCAAAATTTGCCCGTTCTACGCCAAAAAATAGTCGTTCTACGCCAAAAAATAGTGGTTCTACGCCAAAAAATAGTGGTTCTACGCCGAAAAATGGTGTTTCTACGGTTTTTCTACGCTTTGTCTACGGTTTGTCTACGCTCACATCGTTTTTGGAGCTGTGTGAAGATTGGAGCGGAAAAAACAAGCACACAATTGCTTGTTGTTCGTTCCACCTGCGCAAATTGCAGAGGAAAATTCTAGAATTTGGCCCCGTCTACGCAAGACTTTCAGCAGGTGCATTGTGCAAACACGAAAGGGCGCCGAGGACCCTATCAATAAATAGTAACCTACTGGCTCCCAAGGCTTCTTGAGAGGTTGCAATAGCAGGCGTAATTTCAATACAAACAAAGTAACAACCCAAAACGGACCCCAAAGGCCAATGTCAAAAAATAGGGGTTGTCAATGCAAAAAATAGGGGTTGAACAACCCCTATTTAAAAAATAGTCGAGGAAGCATTGGGTATATATATATATATATATTATGTACGTTGAGTGGCACCTTGAGCAGATGGAAGCTGCAGTTGGGATGTTGCATGCTACGAGTGACTAGACGTGAAGCACACAAGACGTCATACATACATGGACACAGGGCCGAAGTCCAATCATGATCACCACTTTTCAGTGAGCCAATCTTCAAGTTTACGGACTCCCTGTGAGAGGGCACGACATTGATAGGCGCCTGAATCCGTCCGAGTTCCGCGCAAAAATGGTTTCATGCCACGTGGATTGCCTATCCCTCTGCCTCTTGGCAACCTTTTCTTTACATGTATATATATATATATATATACACAAATCTCAAACGAGCGGAATTTCAATCACTGGGTTCCATCAATTCACGAGGGGTATCGCTGGTTTTCCTCTGCGGGCGCGCTTTCAGGTGGATGAAGCAGGGTAGTCTCCGCGCGGCTGATCTCCCGAGCTTCAGATGCCTATGCCGCGAAGCACGTGTGGCATCGAACCCGGTAAAACCGGTTAGAACATATGCATGAAGTTGGCAGTCTGCAAACAAATCTGCGTATGTGGAGCTCGGGTATCTGGAGCTTGGGACCCTTTGGATGGCGGTCCATATTGGTGTTTCTGGTTTCTGTTTGGCTCATATTTTAGATGGTGTCTGCACCAAGAATAATTCCAACTTTACCCCATCCTGTGCTGCATGTCGCGAGCTGCACGTGTGCGGCCACCGCGACGGCAAAAAAAGCGCGTGCAGTCAAGGGGTCCATGCGGCATTCGGCTCCATGGTGAAGTCAGGCTTGGTGTTGGTTGCTTGCAAATGCATGGTTTGGTCATGCCCATGTGACATTGGAGACATAGGCCCTAGTTGCAGTAACGCAATATCATACGGTTTGAAGGTTTTCAGGAGCGTTCCTGAAAGAATCATTCACCAAGCGGGGAAGACTCCCGTTTTATTATGCGCTCATCCACGGGTGATTACCCTCACATGGAATCATGGGGGCTGGGGGGGAGGGAGGGGAGGGAGGGAGCCCAAATAAGCCCTTTTTGGGGCTCCCTCCCCTCCCCTCCCCCCCCCAGCCCCCATGATGGAAGCTTCCGGAAGACTGGAGGTGGGAGTTCCGGGAGCTTCCCAATCGCCATGGCGTCTCCTTCTGATCCATTCTGGGGCAAACGAACCCCCCCGATGTGTTTGGGTAGACTCAACATGCTGTGGATGGACAAAATCCATTTCGCATCACTTTGAAACCATGGTTGAAGCCATGGTTTGTTGGTATTTACAGGGAATCATCAGAAACCATGGTTTCTTAGGTGGTGCGAAATGGATTTCGCAACCATCCACAGTATCTCTTATTCCCCCCGCTCCTCCCCACCCCCCCCGCAACCCTTGCCTTCCGCAAGCCTCAGGTCTCATGCAGCTGTCCTGGGTCCTAAAAAAGCTGCCGGGCCCCCGTCCGAAGTCCGAAGTCCATCGACAGGGGAAGAAATCGGAAAGAAAAAAAACACCCTCAGCATGGTTGTCGTTGGGACACATGTTACATTTTTGCTCATTGTGGTTTAGTGGTTGAAATCCAACCGCTTAGCTGCTAAAATTTATTTTTGTTGCTCCCCTTCCAACGTCAACCAAGTCAGGTTGGCGGATTCGGATTTGAAACCCTGGTTCTCAGATAAACGGGACACCCACGACAGCTCCAAAGCACCAATTCGGCTCCGGCTCCAAACCGCCAAACCACTGAAAGGGACCCTAGAGCTCCAGTTGGTTTGAACTGATCGGGGTGGGGTGGGGTGGGGGGGGGTGGGGTGGGGTGGGGTGGGGTGGGGTGGGGTGGGGTGGGGTGGGGTGGGGGGTGGTGGGGTGGGGGTGGTGGGGTGGGGGTGGTGGGGTGGGGGTGGTGGGGTGGAGGTGGTGGGGTGCCAAGATCCCCATTTTTCTTGTTGGTCAACTGTTCGTGGCCGCAATACTTTCTGGTGCGATATGCAGGGAATGAGAAATGGAATGGCCCCAAGGAAACCATCCAACTGGTTGTTGCCTTGAATGGGCCGCAAAAGGTGCTCACCTTTGATTTCCAGGTCCTGTGGGGGAAGCAAGTTCCATCTCACTTGCGTCTCGAAAGGCTTGCGAGCTCCTTTGTCAGATTTTGTTTGGAGACTCACTTCCTGAGTTCATGAACTTTAAACTTTTCGGGTTTGGACCATTTTAGTGGCAAATATAAAGTTTGGACTTTTTTTGGGCCATCCACTCAGCAAGTGAGGAGAGGGGTGAGGTGTCCGCTTAAAATCAAGCAACGCAAAGAGTGTCGATATATTTCTTCCCGCTGGCAATCCGCTGGTCTGGATGCAGTGTTGATCAGCTCACTTGGCGACCCCAAAGCGCTTTTGGCGTTTACGGCAATGCCGGGGTTCCAAACGTTTTTGGCAACTTAGTTCCTCTTTGGAGAACGTGGTTCCTTTCCTCACGGAGGGATGAGGACCCGGAAGAGTTCTGATGTTCAGAAGACCTCAGTCCGTCTTTGGCTTTGAGATGGAACCCTCAAAGCACCTGCGTTTCCCTTTGGTTCAAAAAAGACAGGATCCACAGCCAGGTCTATGGTGGACGTGATGTGCATGGGCGTCCTCATCGTGACGCTGTGTATGGCAATGTACAGGCTGTGGGGGGCCGTGGGCGGTGGGCTTCACTGGTGGCACTTTTTGTTCTTCTTCTTTATGTATATATATATATATATATTTACGGGTGGGGGGGTGGGGTTAGGGGGGTTCATTTGTGTGGTCGTTGTTTTTTTTCCATCTTTTTTTTTTTTTTTTGGGGGGGGGGGGCGGGAGGAATTATGTTCACGCATTGTTTTTTTTTTTTTTTTGGGGGGGGGGAGTTTGCTGATAGTTTTTTGTTTGGTGTGTGTGTGTGTGTGTTTTTTTTTCATGTTGTTTTTTAGGGGGGTTCTGTTCACTTTTAGGTTCGGGCGTTGTTCCAGAACCCTCTCAGACTTACAAACCCCTAGACCCAATACCCACTTTGTTCAGGGTATGATGTCCGCCCTGGCTAAAGCAGGATGTATTTACAATTGACAACTTAGTTCTATGTATCCTAAGAAAAGCGGGGCATTTGGAACAAGAGGAAGGGTATATAGAGGATCTGAGGGCAGCCCAGATATTCAATTCAGTCTCAGCGAGTTTTCACCTCCCAATATGCTTCCTCTATGGAGAACTTTATTGGGCGCACATCCGGGGGTTTTGCCCCCGGAAAATCGAGGCAACCATATGTTCGTCCAAAATGTGACTGGAACAGTGCCAGGCGCATTGCTTGCCTTTTTTTCCTCACTTTTTGATGCTTTGGGGTTTCCTTCATGGTTCCATCCCTTTCAACCAGCAAAAGATGTGAATTTCGCGGGTCTAAGTCTAAGTCTTGCCGAACAAGGACCCCTCCAACCTGTAAGACTGGACGCGCATTGGTCGGCCAAGTCTTGTCCATTTGGGTCTGCTTTTAGGCCTGCAAAATGGGCAGAAGTTCTGTTTCCGGTTTTCCCTTTAAAGCCACGACACAAATGGCTGTGGGTCAAAACCAGTGGTACCATTTCAAGGTAGGTGCACCACTCGTTGTAGAACCTATTTTAGTGGGGATTGGGATGTCCACTGGCGGTACGATTTGGCTTTTGACCCATAGCCAATAGTCCTCTTAAGCAATATATCGTTTTGGGGGTGACTCCCAGTCAGTTTTTCTTTATGAAGCCAAAATGGTGTGTCAAAGCTGGGGGTAAAAGGAACCCCCAAAAACACAACACCGTGTTTGAGGTACCTTAGTTTGACGAAGGAGTCTTATATTGACTTGGAGAGGCCGTGGATTGATCTAGCACACGGCCATGTCCTTATGTCTTAGTAAAGCTAACCCTCTTGGGGCTGAGCATTCGGCCTTGTCTCCTTCAACCCTCAGTGAGCTGGCGCAAACCCTGGGGTTCAAACCACCATTAAATCAATGCATTGTCATCATCTAGCATGGGTCCCCTGGGGCCATTCTTTTAATTGGGGCAAGTTGGACCCCAGGGCAAAGGGGCTACTGAAAGGGGCAAGGTACTTAGTAAGTGGTTAGCAAGCCTGGTTATAACCCACTTACCATGGTTATAATTCTCCGTTCAGTGGGTTATAACCAGGCTTCCTAACCACTTAAGTACAATGCCCCTGTAAGTATCCCGATTGGGTTTCGCCCGGTTTCTTCTTGGTTTCCTGATGAACCTTAGGCAAAGCCGGGCGAAAATCGTCACGAACCCTTGCCAGGGAGAACGTGGTGGTGAACATGGGTCTCGGGCAATGGCTTCTGGTGACCGCTGAGGCCTTCCTTCGCCTTGGGATTTCGTGTTTTTTTTGTGGCTCAAATGGCAGCGGTTTTTGTGGTCAAAAATAGGAACACGAACTGAAACCATAGGGAAACCAGAATGTTCGTTGGTATTTACAGGTGAATCATCAGAAACCTGGATTTTTCAGGTGGTGCAGGATTTCGTCCATCCACAGTGGGGCATATAACTAACCCCAAAATGGGGTGCCCTGGCGAATGGAAAGGATTAAAGCCTGCGGTCCATATCCTGGTGGTTAAATTTTGACCCATACCCAAAATTTGCTTCAGAATATCTTTGGTGCATTTTGCCAAAGGATGTTGGGACTTTAGCTTTTTGCCAACTTTAAATGGTTTTCCATTGAACCACCAAAAGTTAAAAACTGTTAGCAGGGGAGGAGAAGCAACCGAGATATGTTTTATTTTCTGCGGTTGGTTTTAAGGGCAATCACTCTTGGACCTCTGTTTGTTTGTTCCAGGGGACTTGAGCAAATGGAAGACAACACCCTGAAAAGTGGTTGGTGGACATGTATCCCCCGAATTATTGATGTCCAAACAGTCCCTCAATGGAATGTTTTAACCAAATCAGGTTCGTTCTGTTGATGGGTGGTGTTGCTCGGGAGTGCCCGCCGAATTCGAACGCCATGGGTTACCAAACGAAAGGTCTACCTCAAGGGGCCATATGATTGGGCTTGGGGGATTCAGGAGAGGGTGGCCTTTGCAGAGGAGAATTGAATGAACACCAAGTTGGGATAAGTCTGCCATAAAGGGCGGGGGCAAAGGGAAAACCGCATTTTGGGGGGTCCCCTAAAAAAGATACACCCCTACGTATCTGCGTTTCCTTTGCAGGACCTTGTCCGTGTTTTCCCACTACGAAGCAAATCGGCTCTTGGCCTAACGGGACAGCCCTAAGATTCAGGTCCTTAGACCGACTTTGTGTCCCGTTTTAAACGGGACCCGTGCCTTCAAACAAATGCGTATGGGCCAAAATCAAACCACCAGGGACCGCTGGTTTTAGTTTTTGGGTTCCATTTACCAGGGCAACCCATTTTGTGCACCTATTTTTGACCCACACCCAAATTGGCTTCAACGGAATCTGCTGGATTGATGCCGTTGACTAAGTGCCTGACTCCTCCCTTCCAAATGCGTGTGTTGCTCAATAGAGATTTACCTAGGTAACAAGGTGTATTTTTTGAGGGTACGCCTTTGTTGGTGGTTTTTAAGGGAGACTAAAAGGAAACCCACCCATTTTAAGCGCTCGCCAAAAACACCCATATCACCCAGAAACAAAAGGCGGAGTACCTAGTTGCCACCCTCTTGCCCGACGTGGCACGTGCCTGAGGGTCTTGAGGAAAATAACTCGCCCCGGTCAGGTTTCAGTGGGCTCTGGGTCTTTGCTTTGGCTTTGAGCCGAAGATTGGATTTGACTCGGCATTCGGGTTTCTGGGTGTGCGTTTCCCTAAAAGAAATCAGCCACCAAACAAGGCTAGATCCCCCAGTAGTGCCCTTTTACCCTTTTTTGGGGGAGGGTTCCCACTAAAATAGAGTACAGAAAGAAGGGTACCCTTATTCTAACCTCTCTACTGGAGGACCTACAAGGGATGTTGTGGGAAATCGGAAATGGGAGTTGGAATTCGTCTGTTTCTGGACCAAGGATCGCCGCTTTCAAGCGACAAGGTCATAGGGACGGTCTATTTGTTGGTGTCGCAGGAAGCTGTGGAAAGGTATATGGGTATGGGTCAAAATTAAACCACCTATGTTTGAGCCGCAGCTATATGTTTGTCGTTCCCATGATCAACACCATGGATCATCCATACCAATTCACTTGGTTCGCAGGTGCTCCACTACTTCACCTACTACACTGTAAAAGGCAGGATGGATGCGAGACTCTTTCGGTTTTTGTCTGTTTGTTTCTTGGGTTCTTCCTGGTTTCTTTGGTTGTGTTCTTCTTGGGTTCTTGTCTCTTTTATTTGTTTGCTCCCCTGCGTGCTTGCTTGTTTGTTTGCTTGTGTGTCTGCCAGCCTATCAGTCGGTTTGGCTGTCTGTCTGTTTGTCTGCCTGTCTGTCTGGTTTGCCTGCCTCTGCTGCCCGCCTGTCGGTTGGTCTGCTGTGTGTGTATGGTGTGTCTGGCTTATTTTTTCCACCAGCCTATACCCTATTTATACCCTGAACAAGTGGGTAGTCCCCAATCAGCTCTCGGGTGTTCCTTTTTCTGGAATGCAATCTTCCAATGCACCACACCACCCTATATGCTCCCTTGTTCAAAGCCGACAACTTGTGAGTATTTCCGGTTTCGGCTTGTTTGTCACATTTATAGGGCACCCCAAACAGGTGAGATCGTTGAGTCCATCCCCCATTTTCTTTTCTGCAAGGTCCATTGTCCGTTTCTTCCGAAGGTCAATCCCCGCTTTTGTTCTGTAGGGGCACTCCCCCTTCTTTGGAGCTTCATTCCGGCCAAAAGGAAACTCCAAAACTTTTCCTTTGCCAGACGCATCGCTTACCTTTTGAACTGTTTGCCTTGTTGCTTTGCCAGCATGTCCCCTTTCATCCAGCAAACAACTGGGATGGAGTCAGTACCTCCTGGAAAATCAACAATAGCGTCATAATTGTTCCTTGCAAAAACTGCGTCGAAATTGATGGTTGTACATGGGCTTGATGGTTGGTCGGCTTCAGATGATGCTTTGCAAGTACTTCGACTTCGACTTTTGGAAGTTGAATATTCTAAGCCAAGTTTTGGAATCTCGATTTGGTATAGATTCAGGAGGGTCTCGAAACTGCTGAGTGCTAGAGCACTCATGGGACAGGCAAGGCAGCACGTTTGACGCAGCTTGGTCAGCCTCTTTTTAGTTCGTTTTGTGGCTTTTGACGAGTTGCTTCGCACGATTAAGGATTTACGGTGTCAGAATTCAACTATTATCGATACAAGTGAGTCTAAGGATGATACAGTAACTACATCAGGCACATCCGTAACCACGGGAGGGAGGAGTGTGCAGAAGTCTATTGATTTAACAAAGTCAGGATCCATATTACAGTTGCAAAGTCTAGATGCGACTCTTCTGACTGGAAGTAGTTGATGCACGCGACTGTATCCATAATGAAGAAACTGCAGCACGTTAGTTGTATTGACTCAATTGGATGTGTGGTTGTATGTGGTTATCACAGCCTGAAGCAGGTTTAAGCACAGTGATTACATTACATTTTAGTACCAATGACATTGTTACGGGTTCAGATATACATAAGAATTTAGCAGACTCAAATGACGGACTACTACAACTAGAATTGGATGGAATTGATAGAAACGACAATCCTTGATAACTGCACCTTGCACAATTCACCGTACAAAAGTATGTGTTTCTGGAGGGCGAGACTTTTCCATTTCCTTTTTGGGGGGGAACAAGTAGTCGTGACCGTAGTTCATTCCGTGGGTGGACAAGAACCTGAACCACTGCGAATCCATGGGAAGCCCTTGCTTGTTGTTGCGGGTTTTTGGAGGGGAATCATCATTCCAGGGTTTCTTATTGCGTCCATCCACAGTACATGGTTGTTGTTGGGAAACACTCTATATTTTGTGCTTGTTGTGGTTTAGTGGGAAATCCCCACTTAACTGCTAAAATTTCATTTTTTGCTCCCCTTCCAACGTCAACCAAGAGTAGGGTGGGCTTTCCTGTTGATTTCCCTTTGAAACAACCTCCACAGGGCAGCTTAAACATGGACACCCCCATTTGTGTGAGGCATATGGGCAACTGACAAAAGCTCGACCAAGTTAGTAAGTGGTTAGCCACCTGGGGTATAGGTATCACCTACTTACAACCGGCCCAACTCACTCGTAAGTAGGTTATACCCCAGTTGGCTAACCACTTACTAACTCGGCCGAGCATCCAAGTAGTCTCTTCTGAGTTTGAGCCTTTTGGGCACCACATGGATGGACAAAGTCTTACAAAAGGCTTTCCTCCATCGCACCTAGAGACTCAAAAACCTGTAAAAGGCGTTTGCACAGAAGGTCTGTGAATTTCCTGTAAATACTCAATCTGAAAATCTTGTGTTTCTAGAAACAAACACATTGTGCTTTTGGGGGGTATGACATTCTTAGAGGTTTTTGGGTCTCCTGGCAGGTGCAAACTGGTTTTTGCCCATCCACAGAACCAAGGATTCCAGCAAGTTGTTTGAGCATGGGTACGCGCCATACTCGGGCGACCTTCAATTTTGGGTGCGTCGATTTGGCGACCCCTCCAAATGATTGCTTTCCCTTTGGGGGGGTTCCCGTAAATACCTCCCCCCCCCCCCCAAAACAAAAAGAAAAGAAAAAAAGAAAACGGGTGCCAACTCCAAAATAGACAGGCAATTGTTGACCCTCAAAAAGGCCTTTTTTGAGGAGGGTCCTTTCTGATGCTTAGGGAGGACCCCCAACAACAACAACAACAACAACAACAACAACAACAACAACAACAACAACAACAACAACAACAACAACAACAACAACAACAACAACAACAACAACAACAACAGCAACAACAACAACAACAACAACAACAACGACAACAACAACAACAACAACAACAACAACAACAACAACAACAACAACAACAACAACAACAACAACAACAACAACAACAACAACAACAACAACAACAACAACAACAACAACAACAACAACAACAACAACAGGGGTACCAACTCCGACAAAGACCAACCAAATTGTGGTTTCAATTCGTTTTTTCGCTGATTGGTCCAGTGCTCGCTTTGCATGTGTTGCTACGTCCCTGGATGACCTTCAGTCTTCAGTCATCTTCCATATGACTAACATATGTGTTATTTTATGATTCCCTTGGTTTTAAAGGGAATCTATGTCCCTGCTGGACATTTTCTCATTTGTTCCAGGGAAAGAAGCAAATGGAAGCCTGTGTTCCTTCAGTCCATTGAATTCCCTTGGAACCTCCAAAAGTGGGGATCGGTTCATACCAAATGTTGATCAACTTGGCAAACGGGCAAACCATGGTTGTTGTTGGGAAACATGCTACATTTTGCTTATTGTGGGTTAGTGGGAAACCCAACCACTCAACTGCTAAAATATTTTTTGTGCTCCCCTTCCAACGTCGACCAAGAAAACGCATGGGTCGAACGCCGCATCATTCAGCGAAACGCCTCGCACGCGACTCGACGCTTCGACGCTTCGAGTCGCGTACAGCCAGGAGTCATTGAAGTCACGGAGAAGGTGGACTTGGGGAATACCACCAAGGGCGACGAGGACGGATTGACGCAGCCACTGCCAAGCGACCGCCAAGCGAGTGTGTCTTCTGTGGGTAAGGAGAAACCAAAAGGAAACCACTAGGAGTTTTTCCTAATAACAGAGGGATCCGTTTTTTGGGTTGGGTTGAAGGAGGAAACCACCATTTGGGGGGAGTTCCCTAGAAAAAGACACGCCCAAGTGCCACAATCAAAACCCGAAAGATGCAAGTGATAGTTTCAGCCGCAAATAGGCGCGGAATTCCGTCCTTTATTCTTATGGTTCTGGGTAGACAATTTGAATGCCAGGTTGGGTTTACGGAGTACGAAATTATCACTTCCCAATTCTATTGGCCAACCCTGTATTTTAATCAGTCTCTGACAACATAATTTGGCCGAATGTCCCAGAACCACTGAATGTGGCTTTTCAGTTTCCTTTGGTTTCGCTTGAACCCCCCAAGAGGCAGGTTCAACCATGTTGAACGCCAGATTCTACAATGACTATAGGATCTCAATCTCCTTTCCCAAAAATAATGCCCTAGCTTCTGGCCTGAGTACTGCCCGTTGTTTTTTTTCTCCGAGGGGGTCGCTTCTATGAAATGAGGCCAGCAAAGAGCCATACTGTGGATGGACGAAAGCCTGCACCACTTGGAAACCATGGGCAACCATTGTTTGTTGGTATTTGCAGGGAATCATCATTCCAGGGTTTCTTAGGTGGTGCGGCATTTCTTCCATCCACAGTAGGACATGGGTGTTAGCACCTCAATCCCCTGATTCAGTGATACGATGGTCATGGGAACCTTCGTATCACAGAAAAGGGTTGCAGTTGAAAGAACGCAAACGGCACAATTGCACCCCTGCTCGGCTTTGCCATCTGCTTGCGACCATTTGTGACACGTAAATGCTGCCGGGGAAATTCAGGAGAGCGACATCTCCAGCGATAGCAGCAGCGAGGACGGTGGAATTCTTGCGCCAAGCCTTTGAGAAAAGCTCTCATCTTTAGGAAGATGGTTATGTGACAGGTGCCAAAATAGGGACCATCCAAAATGGTGGTTTGTCGTTTCGGTTTCCCTTGAACTGAACTGAAACGGATACCCTCAAAAAACACCTCCAACTAAAGCAGGAATGATTTAGTCTTTGGGATCGCTAAATAATTTGCCGCAAGCCCACTGTGCAAAGACGCCAAGTGTTTTTTTTGGAAATTATTTGTGGTTTGACTTGTAGAGCCGCGCCAACAAAAACATGTTTTGCCTGTGGTGATTTAACTCGGTTCTGAGTTTTTGGCTGCAAAACCGTACTGATGGATGGACACAATCCGTTCGCACCACTTTGAACCATGGTTGAAACCATGGTTTCTTGGTATTTACAGGGGAATCATCCGAAACCAGGGCTTCTTAGGCGGTGCGAAATGGATTTCGTAACCATCCACAGTACCCTCTACTCCAAGAACCTTTTATTTTAAAGGTTCTCGAAAATAACCGGGTTCTTCGCGGGAAAACCCGGTTTTATGAAAAGCATACACACGTACGGGTTTTGTATGGGTTTTGTACGGGTTTTGTATGGCTTTTGTATGGTTTTTTAAAGTAAAACCGGGTTTTCGGTTGGAAAACCCTGTTTTCGGTAAGCAACAGACTTAAAACCAGGTTTTTCGTTTGCATCCTTTATGTTTAAAGGTTCTTGGAGTAGAGGGTATGCTTTTCTGCCTTTTCCACTTAGCCGTCGGTTCGACGGCCTAAAAAACGTATGGACCCTTTGAAGGGGGCCCTCTGGTGAAGCCAAGTTTTGGTTCAGGGGTCAGTGGATGGACGAAATCCGTTCGCCGCACCACGTTGAAACCAGGGTTGAAACCAGATATCTCTAGGTTTTCCAGGTTATTTATCTTTTTTTTCCCGTCCTCCGGGTTATTGCCAGAAGCCGCTGAAAACTTGGAGTTGCAGGTGTTGCAAATGCATGAATCAAAAAGCGGGAGCGCCTTGCAAAAGGCAGGAGTGAAAGCCACAAACTAGGAGTGGTTCTTGGGGAAACTAATCGAAGCACGTCTTGTTGTTTGTTTTTGGTGTTTGGGCCCGCAATTATACAATTCGGCACACTATCCGAGCAAATATGCAATTCTGTGCACTCGAGTTGGTATTCCACAGTTTTTAATCAACACGCACTCTCCGGAAACTCTGTTTTTTTTCTTTGTGATTTGCAGATTTGTTGCTTGCTTTTTGCCTTTTTTTTGCGCTGAGTTTCAGGTGTGGTGGTTTACGTTATGCCAATTTGTCACCCAAAGGCGCAAATTCCGAATAGTTTTGAATTCAGAATCAGTCTGAATTCTGAATATAAACGATTCTGGTTCTGAATATCTCGGAATTGGAGGACTTCAGTCAAGTGCCGAAAATTGCGATTTCTATTGGTTTCAGGTGTGCCCATGAGTTTCCAGGAGTGACAAATAATTTCTAGGAGTTTTACCTCACAAACTAGGAGTTTGAAATCTGTTCTTTTTTCTGAGACCCCTATTCAACAGGTAGTCTCCGGATTGTCAGTTAGATTTCCATGAGGGTTTCCGAACGGTGGTGCGAAAGAGGATTTCGCCGCCATCTTAAAACCGTGTTTTCCCGTTGGGCTTAAGCACCTTTGCAACTTTCCGTAGGGGAAGTTTGTGATTGGCGCGCTTTGAGGTTCAAGGGAGTCCATTTACCTTGCGGAGGTGGACAACCGAGCGCGGGAACCGCTTTTTTTTAAAATCAAGAGGAAAGTGGTAGCTGGGAACCGCTGTGCCTAACCGACGGCTTACAATTCAGCTAAATCTCTGGGCAGCGCGCAACACCGATTCCCATCCATTGTCAGTATATGCCACATCAGTATCTGCCATATCACCTGAAACACTCCCTAGTAATCCAGAGTTTGTCGATGGCGGACCTTGTGTTTTCTTCAACACACCTGTTGTTCAACCTGAATTTTACTGGCAATGGGACCTGGGAACCGAAAACCAGATTGCCGGTCGAGATCAGAGGGATAAATCCTTTGGCTCCAGCCACTGACCTGACTGCTCAGGAGCCCGAGCCAGAGTCAGAGGGCGTTTCCTGCTGACAGCCAATGCGAAACTGGGAAGTTCTGTACAGAAATCGGCGATTTCGATTTCGATTTCGAGCGCCAACAGGTTCCCCGACCTCCAGTGGTGCCTTTGTTCCCAGTATCTCCTCCAAGTTAGACTTTGGGTTAGACTGTGATAAACTGAATGTGACATACTGTGGATGGACAAAATCCTGCACATCCCGGGATAGATGACGCCCCGTAAATAATGGGATAAACCACCTACCAACTGATGCAGGATTTTGTCCATCCACACATGACTTCGTGTGTACCCGATGTGGGCCAAGCTTTCCATTGAAATGATGTTCCTCTACAGTCAACTACCAAGGACAGAGGACCCCCTTTCTCCCTGTGGCCACTGGAGAGCGAAGGGCAAGCGAAAGAGACAGGAGCGCTTCACACAAAGAAGGAGGCGCTCTTTGAACGATTTGTTGAGGGGGCCCAACTGTTTGTTGGACTCCTAGCACAGTGCCCTTTGTCCATGGACGTGGACGATCGGCTTCCCAAACTTGCTGGTGCGACAGGTAGGGAATGAGGGAATGAACCTGGGGGTCCCCTAAAAGGAAATTACCAGTTGGATGGTTTGTAGGGGTCATTCCCTGATTCCCTGCTGTGCATCAGCAAGCCAAATGGAAATTCATTAGTCTTCCAAAGCCTCTGATCCTCAGCTTCTACGACTGGCAGGGTCATGTTTTCTGGACCCCACTTCCCACTTCTCTTGTTACAACTGAATTGGTTGCGGGTCAAAAAGCCACGGCCCCCTCAGATTGACCGTCCTGATGAACACGTCTCAGAGCATGGTCTGCGATCCGGCAAGAGGCGGCCTGAATGCTTGCGGAAACCCCACTGGATCGAGATGCTGCTGTTAGCCTTGCTTTGAGGGAAAGTCAGAGGGACACCATCCATTTTCCAGGTCCCCCCCCCCAATTTGTACATACACCCATTTGGTTGCATCTGAAATATTTGCCCCTTGCTAGCATGACTATGGTTTCAAAGGTTTGAATCCTTGGTTAAAGGCAATGTAAGGTGGCAGATCCACCAAGCCAGAATGACAAGGGTACTTGGTGCTCGGCCAAGTTGGTAAGTGATTAGCCACCTGGTGTATAACCTACTTACAACCGGCCCAACTCACTCATAAGTCGGTTATACCGCAGGTGGCGATCACCACTTACTGACGCGATTCGAGCATCCAAGTAGTGATGAAGCTCCAGCGAGTCTGTGGCATTTTCAAGCGGCACCGCCTTGCGCCGGTCGCTTGCACGTTGGAACCCTTTTCCACGCTTCTGCCGCTCGCCTCGAATGCGCGTCCGCGGGGCTTAAGTTCACGTACCATCCTCGAGAACCGGGGTTGACAGATTGGCAATACTGTGGATAAACGAAAACCATTTCGCACCGCCTAAGAAACCTGCAATGATGATTCCCCTCTAAATACCAGCAAACAATGGCTCGATCTTGGTTTCAAAGTGGTACAATCATGCGACTTCAGTGGATTTAGAGCACCCGAAGTTCCAACTGAGTCGAGGGTACGTGAGGTCCTCTTTGTGACAGGCCCCGAGGGCGTGCTTTTGCTAAATGGGCGTGCTGGCTCGGAGAGACTTGGGCTCGAAAAGCAGATGCTTAGCTTCCATTGCAGGGTTGGATTCCGAACCTTGGGGCAACCTGGGACCCATTGAGCCACTTGCTCAAAACCCGGGTAGATGGAGGTAAGGGACAATCCCCTTGCCATAAATTGCTGCGGAAATTTGCCTTCTCCACTCTTGAAGCATGGTTCTGGGTAGACAATTTTAGTACCTGGTTTGATTGTGACTTATATGTTGACCCCAGACTAATCAACTCCAGATATTTGATTGGGTGTCCATAGGGTGTTTCTGGTCAAAGAGTTCATCACTTTTGGAGGGGAACACGGCCCATATGAATGAACGGGTTCATCAATCCAGGGTCAACATTATGTGCCGTTCTTTTCTCTGTCCATACGGCTTTGGCCACAATGAATCTATACGATGATGTACGGCTTTTGTCAACTTTGTTTGAACCTCAGAACAATGACACTACCGATGGATTTTACTCCGAAACGTGCGGGATTGGCAGCCGCACAAGAATTTGTGTTTGTTCTACTTTGCTTTTTGTTGGAATGGATTTGTTTGAAAGATCGTTTTCTTGTCCTTGTATCTGGGGGTATCTTATTTTTTGGGGAACTCTCTTTTGGTCTGAAAGGAAGCCAAGACTAAGCTACTTATTTGTTGGCACCCTCTTTGACACAGACCCGAAAAAAAGAAAAAGCAAAGAGTATCACTCCAAAGCTCAAGCAATACCTATCACTTCCAGGTCGTCTTTGAGACCGATCCACCGGTCATTGATCTGACAATTTTGCCCTTTGCCCCTTCATGGTCCCTTTTTACACAGGGTCTAAGTCGTGGCCAAGAAAGTAAATGACACTTACTTGGCTCACATACTGATCAAGGTCAGTGGGTGCTTGAGAAAAGGAAAAGCCTATCCATTTAGTCAGCGGCACAAACAGCGCTTTATTTTGCGCAGGGTCATGGTGTGTCCCTAAGAAACGTCCTGGAAGTGCCCATGAGCATCCTCGTGTGGAATAAACTATACGCACTTGAGTCAGTACCCCTGGTGTCCTGCTGCAACAGGATACCCTTGAAGAGAACGACATCCATTTGAGCTTTAATCAAAACCTGGGTAGATGAAGGTTAGTAAGGGACGATCCCAACCATAGATAGCTGCGGCCGCCTTCTTAGTTCTTTACATGGTTCTGGGTGCACCATTTTCATACCGGGTTTTGATTGTGGCTCATTTGGGTTTGTGTGGTACTTTGCAGGGGTCACCAAACTGGCCATTCCGAGTTTGGGTTTGGATGGCGCGAAAGTCGGCGCGCGAACATCCGATCGAGTGAGTTGTCAGCGGCTCAGCCGGAAACACAAGCAAGGTTGATCTCAGTTGTCGGATCGCAGCTTGGCTTCTCAAATGACATTATTCATGTCCAAGTTCACTACGTATGGGCCGATAGCAAACCATGCCCCATATGTTTGAGGGTAACATGGGAAACTGGGCCACAGTTTGACCAACCAATGCTCATTTGTTCAAAGCCAGACCTTTTTTTAGACATCGTCCCCCAAATGGCCTTTTGCGTCTAGTTCATGCAAGGGGCCGTGTGAGATGTGTGTGATCGAACTCGCAAGCCCCTGCAAGTGTGCCATGTTACTCAGGGCTCCTTAAAAAATACATTTTGCCCAATTGAAACATGGCTTTGTCCACCAAAATAAAGGGACACCTCCATGTACAAGGCAATGTTCAGGTGTATAATGTAAGGATCCCTGTTAGATATGCCAGGTTTTTATGGCCATGACTTCTTTTTCTTTCGGGTAGCCCCCTCACAAATGTTTTGGACATAAATTGATTTTCACCTCCACGCAGGCTTCATGAGACCACTGAAATTCGATGCACGCGATGGCACGTGATGGCATGTTGTCTTCCCATCGCTCGCCGCCTGATTGAACTGGGGGTCATTGTGCCGACAGCGTTTGACGGCTGTCAAAGACAGCAACTGATCAGGTAACCCCAATCGGTCAGCAACTAATTGGTGCCACCAGACCGGCGGCTTGCTTCTCCGTTCGTTCTTTTTTTTGGGGGGGTGAGGCAACCCATGGTTGGTGGTTTGGATTGGAGGCTTGGATTTGAATCCCGGGTTGTAGGGGTTTCCCACCAGACCGGGCTCCAAACCAACAGGGAAGCTGAGCTGTAGGTGGCTCCCTCTAACCTACCACTCCATGGTTGTTGTTGGGAAACATTTTACCTTCTTGCTTTTTGTGGTGTAGTGGGAAATCCAACCACTTAGCTGCTAAAATTTTTAAGAATTTTTGCTCCCCTTCCAACGTCACCAAGACTCTGGGAGTTTGATGGCAAACTGGTGAGGCTAGGAGGCGTCCAGTGGCACCCGACGAAATACCCTTCTTGTGTGGAGGCTTCCCGACGAAATCTTTTTCTACCGCCAAGAAGTGTTTTTGTTGCCTTTCCTGTCATCGCTGGGCGGGGGATTGCGCATCTTGTTTGGCACCCGAAAGGATTTGAACTGCTCTCTCTTTTAACACCTATTGGTGTTCCCTTTTTGGGTTCCCCACTTTTGGTGCAGTAAATCCCAAGAAGTGTCTCCTTGGATTTCTAGGTCCTTTGGGCACGTGTCCCCTATTTTGAGACAAACCCAAGTGAGACAGGGATGCTCAAATAGCGCTTGCGCCAACTTCAGAACCTCCCTTACTTGGGTGCTCGGCCAAGTTAGGAAATGGTCAGTAACCTGTGTTGTAACCCAGTTGCAACCAGCCTAACTGACTCATAAGTAGGTTATACCCCAGGTGGCTGACCACTTACAAACCTGGCCGAACATCCTTTGCGGGGATCTCAATCTGGCTCGCCCTTTGGTTCTGCGTTTTGGTGTGGACCATTAATCTTCAGCAATGTTTGCATATTGCAACATTGGCTCAAGCTAACATCCTCTCGACAAGGCGCCATTGCGTGGCGGGAGGTGGGCCCCATCAAGGAGTTGGTTCCTGGTGTGTCCGCTTCCCGACGCAAGGAGGTACTTGCTATTCCGTCGCGGTGTTCTTGGACTTGGCTGCTGGCTCAATCATGTGCTTTCCTAACCTGTTTTCCTTCAACTTTCAATCTACAAACTCATTCCCAACCACAACCTTTGACCTGGTCACCCTCAGCTACCCTTTGTTACTGGGTACCGGGTATCACCACCTGCACTTTGTGATCATTGTTCAGGTGGTCTGTTTCCCGGCCGTTCTGCCCCAAACAACAGGTTATCAGCCGCGCAGCAAATAGTTCCGGTTCTGCAGGCCGGATGCCCGACGCCGAAAGTATCGGCGGGCACTCCTTGTCGATGCTTCCTCAATTCGAGGAGCATCCAGGATCAGTGGATGACAGCTGGCTTGAGCTACTTGACCAAGGAGGCCGAGATATGGCCATTCGTGACGGTGATCTTCATCATGACGAGGCAAGCAAGCAACCCACTCAGGACCAGCGCAGCAGCATCTGCCACGATCCCCTTCTAAGTTGATGAGGGAGAAGTACCTCCCACTCCCAGGATGGCAAGGCCCCAACAGCAAGCAGAGAGACTCAGGGGATCACTGGTCCATCACATGGCCCGAAGATCCCAATCATCCTCCCGGCTTTGATGGCGGACTTCTACATACTGACGGCCTCACGCAAATTCTGAGGGGCATTGCCGACACTTCTCCTGAGCCTATTGTTGTCCAAGGAATGGACGAGCCGAGCTTCAGGTCAATTTCACGGGCTTGCCCAACAAGAGACACGCTGGACGTCGAGCAACGCAGTATTCATGAGGTTTCCGACTGTTTGAATCCTGACGAGCTCATCAATCACTTGCTGAGTGGCCAGAACGCCACTGCGAACGCAGGCTCGGTCGACCTCCTTGCCCTTGAAGACTTCGTGCCCGAGATTGGGGAAGTACCCCATCTTGTTGAGGGCGAGCCGGCTCCTCAAATCAAGTGGTTCAACTCTTCCTCAACCTCATCACGAAGATCATATTTTACCAATTAAGATTAACCGAGGGAGGCGAGCACAGAGCCAATGAATCTGATCAGTCCTCTTCACATTCCGTTTCATAACCAACCCCGCTATTGATGGAGGAGCTGATCTCGACACGATCCCGACCATTATCGCAAGCTATGGTGGAAGAGACCATCCCGCGGTTTGCCGGCTGCTGAACTTGGCCGAAGGGCCGAGAAGCTGGAATCTATCAACGTCGACATTGTCAAAGCTCGCGATGTTGCCCAATAGAATGAGCGTACTGAGCAGGCTCTGTGTTGAAGATGGATCAGACTCTTGCTGATGAACGCTTTGCCTTCGGAAATCCCGAGGTATTCGTACAACACCTTCCCACAGTGGAGGAGATCTCAGTACACACCGCTGGTTTTAAAGAGCAAATTCAGCACATTTGACACCATGAGGAGGTGAATAGGAGACATAATAGCTGACTAATAGGCTGCTATTAGTACGCTCTTAAAAACGTAATTAAAAAGATGGGATCTGTAAAGCTCCCGTTTTTTCTGTGTGTTATTCCCAGGCCTGTTTTCAACGGATTTTCGAACAAACTCAAGAAAACTGACGAGGGCTTAAATTATTGGGAAGCATAAAACAAAGAGACACAAAAAACAAGCTTTAGGAGAGCAATTTTCCCGAGTCGTTTAGCAAAGGAACGAGTTTCAGGCTAGCCTTTGTGCAGGGATCGGGGATCAGCAAGGAGAATATTACTTCTATCGACTCTCTTCACGGTACGCCCGCTCGGATGGGCTCCTAGTGCACAGCTTCAGGAACAGCCTTCCGGAGGAACGCAGTCGGGCTCTGCACCTCCTCGACGACGCGTCTTCAAGGGGGCCGAGCAAACGGTGTTGAGGCTTCGGCGAGTTCGCGGACAAATGCTTTTATCACAGCGCGCTGGCCCCACCCCCGCCCGCGAGATGTCAACTTGAGCGTGCCGATCAACCTCCACATACGAGGGCCGATCATGAGTGCGGGAAATGTTGCAGGAAGGTCTGCGAGGACTGCTTCGCTGAGGAAGTTTGCGTATGCAATATATGCGCCGCTGAGAGGCCGTCGTGTCGCGCTTGCCGTCGGAGGGGCGGCCGTCATGATGGTAGGAACATTGTGATTGAGCAATGTCAGACCTGCAAGGACTTCTATTGCAATGATCACACGATAGCGGACACCGCGGGCCAAGCCTTGATCCCGGGAAGAGGGAGTATAGAAGAGGTCCGTACAAAGAGTGTGAGAAGGATCGGACATTGGTGATCTCCTATATATGCTCGTGATGTTTCATGTGCTCCTTGGTTGACCGACACCCTGCCCCATAATTCGGGGTGACGACGGGATTTTCAGCCGGGCGCAGGTGAGGCTCCCATCAGCATTGGTTAGTTATTCTCACTCCGTGAATTCAAAAGCTCTCCAAAATGCATCTTCACTCCAGATGAGGGGTGTGTGTTTTGGTGTAGACCATTTAATCTTCAGCAATGTTTGCATATTTCAACATTGGCTCAAGCTAACAACCTGTGGACGAGGCATTCGCGGGAAATAGGACAGGCGCTGAAGGAGGTACTTGCTATTCCGTCGCGGTGTTCTTGGGCTTGGTTGCTGGCTCAATCATGTGCTTTCCCAACCTGTTTTTCTTCAACTTTCAATCTCAAACTCATTACCAACCACAACCTTGACCTGGTCACCCTCACCTACCCTGAATTGTGTTACCGGGTACCACCTCCGGCGCGTTGTGATCATTGTTCAGGTGGTGTGTTTCCCGGAGTCATCAGGTGCTGCCCCAAACAAGTTCAAATGGGCTTGTCTCCAATCGGTTTTTCTTTGGTCCCCCTTCAAAAAGAACCCAATAAGGGGTTCCTCACAAAATGCACCCAAATACTTCGTGAAGGGAACCGGGTTTTTCCACGGGGGCCCAGGGTAGAAATGAACTTCCGGAACTGAACAACAAACTTTTTACCCCTCCTTTTGTTTTAAAACAGAGGCGAACGCAACGGTTGAAATGAGTGCCTAAAGGTGACCCAGTGCATCCCAGGTCCTAGGTACCACCGTAGGTAACCACAAACCAGGTAAACAGATCCACTGCGTAGGGGTTACAGTAAGGTGGGGAAAAAATTGTGGCCTGCCTGGGAAAGCCCGAGACGGGGCCAAGGACTTCTTGGAGCAGTTGTGAGCTGCTTGGGGTGAATGTGAGTGAGTCAAAACTTGAGTGGGTTGTAGGCGCTAAGCTGACATCCCGCTGAGGGAGCCACCAACTAGGGTTATCCACATTGGCTAAGAGTATGCACTTTCTGTGATACGGTGCCGGGTGTTTACGAGTTTGCAAGCAAGCGCACGTCCCGGAGCGTGCCGATTCAATACTGGATCTGGCACGAACCGAGCAGACATGACATGTTTTCCCCCTCTCGAAAACCCAGACGGCCTTGTTTGGCCTTCTTATTTGGCCTTCTTGTTTGGCCTTGTTTGGTTAAGGCTGGGGTCTTTGCGGGGGGGGAAGAGCTGCAAGATGTCTGACATTTTGGCTTCCCCATTCTGATCTACTTGTGGCCCCAAGTGAGATCCTGCAGTTTTGAAGAACCAAGGGTTGTCAACAAGGACAACCGAACAAGGTGACTAAAAGTTAAAATTAGCAGGGGAGCAGAAAGCAACCAAGAGGTGATGACATTTGACATGTTGCCTTAGTCAAAGTTCTGCCTGTGGGGAAGTTCAAGTTGTGGCGCGGCCTTGGCCTAGGCTGGCGAACAGATGCCGCTAATTCAAGACAGGCCGGGTCCTCAGTCTTGCGGGCCTTCAAAACCCTTACTTGGAAGGGAAATGTCACCAACCGTTCCACTAGTTTGGACAGCAAAACCGAGCTCCGCCTTTTTGTGGGACATCCGTTACTTGATGTCGTGCAATTGATCAATGCACGTCCCATGTGACATGAGCCACTTGGTCAAAACCCGGGTAAATGAAGGTTAGCAAGGGCCAGTGCCAGCCAGAAATAGTTGCGGAATTCCGCCGTTTAATTTCCTGAAATGCTGGACGCAAATTCATGAGTCGCACCTTAGTTATGGCAATGTGTTTTTGTTCGGAGGGAATGTCGAGGGAGATTGCGACGACTTTTTCCGGACACCTATGGTTTCACCATGCGTGAGAACCTCAGCTGAGCCACATCTTTGGGCTTGCTTGCGGATTTCCTGTGCTTGAGGTTTGAACATGGGGTGACTGGACAGACCGTTCGGACTTCGGGCCTGGATGCGCGATGTCTATATATGACCTTTCAATTGCGCACACCTTCAGATCTCCAGTGGGCTGCTTCCTTTTGTCCCTTTTTCTTCCCCAGAATTAGTTCCCTTTTTTAGTTTGTTGCTTTTGTGGGGCTCCCTTTGTTTTCCACTACCAAGCAACAAAAAACTTTTTTTTGCTGGGGTCCTAATTCTAGAAAACAATGAGGGGGGTTCTCTTTCAAGTCAACCACCAAGAAAGCAAGTCGCCTTTTTGTTCGTTCCCATGGCCGCTTGGTTGTACGAAGCAGAAGATTGGCTTTTGTTGGGGCAAGTCCACACAGCAAATGAGGAAGTGAGAGCACGCTTACATCCTGTATGCGCGTGTGTGTGTGTGGTGTTAGGTGCTGCATTGTGTGCATGGCGGTGCGGTGTGGTTTGGTAGAGCTTGGTGTGTTGTGGTGTGCTGTGTTGTGTGGAGTTGTGTTGTTTGTGTTGAGTTGTGTTGAGTTGCGCTGTGTGGTTTTGTGTCGTGTATGTTATCGTGTGTGCGTGTGTGTGTGTGTGTTGCGTTGTTGGGATGCTTGGCTGTGTGCTGTTTCGTTGCCTGTTTGGTTGTTTGCCTTATATTTCTACTTGTCTTGCTTGATTGCATGCATTCTTGCTAGAGTTTGTCTTGGCTGCAGGCATGAGTGTTTGCCTGCGTGTTTGTGTGCGTGAGTGCTTGCTTGATTGCTTGCTTGATGGTGTTCCTTTTGCTTGGGTGCTTGCATGCTTGCGTGCTTGCTTGCTTGTCTTGAGACAGTTGCTTGATGTTGACATCTACCGCGCTCTACCCCGTATGTGGCTATTAATTTTGCTGCCTGCGTGGTGCATGCATGCACGTGCGGCTATGTGGGTGTGTGTCTGTGTGTGTTTGTGTGTCGGGTCTTTGACATCTTTCCCCGAGGACAAGACTACTGTCACCTTTGATGCATGGTCCATTCTCTGCTTGCTGAAGGACTCCTCAGCGTTTCGTCGATGCGTAGGGTCCCCGCTTTGTGTATGGAGGGGATGTTAGCGCCAAGGGCCATTCCTATGTTTTTCCTTGTGTGGATGCAAGTTGGAAATCATGCATGGAAGATGGCCATGTTTGTTTCGCTTGTCTGGAGCAGGGATTTTGGAGGCAAGAAGGACACCGCCTGATCCCCAAACGGTGTCCATTTGGGGTTCCTCTAAAATACGACGAAAAGCAAGGTTCTTTGAACAACCATCACGCACAGATGAAATTTGTCGCACCAGTTAATGGAAGACTGCGCCGCCAAAGGCCGGACACATTTGGGCTACACTGGTGGGTCCTCATTGGAGCAAGAGACTTTTGCTACAAATCAGGGGATACACTGAATTGTCCCATGTTCTTCTGGGGGAAATGGGTATTTCATCTAGGGTCTCATGTGTAAAGATACCCAAATGCTTGATGAAAGGTCATGGGATGCCGACACCCGAGCAACCCTCCTAGCATCCCTCAACTTAGATCCTTAATTTCATGGGCTTACGAATATGTGTTAGTTTCCCCTGTTGGTTGTTGGGAAGCTAGCACGACTGGAAGCATATGGAGTTAAGCAAATGGAAACTGAACTAGGCTGAAGCTTCGGACTGTGGTGAAGCATTTGGAGAGGGGCGAGGGGAGCCCCGTTCTAACTATGTAGGCCTTTGTGGAAATTCCCTAATGACTACGCATTGACTGATGATCATCACTATGCGTCCGCAGCATCGCCAGCAGTCATGATGAGGGTCATGATGATGATGATGATGATGATGATGATGATGATGATGATGATGATGATGATGTCACTACGCATCCCCAGCATCACCAGCAGTTATCATGACAATCATCACTACGCATCCTCTGCATTTATAGTCGGGTCCAGCGGGACACTTGAAACGTATATGAAGAAGAAGAGCGCCACGAATCAGCACTCAACATCCGTGATGCTGATGATTATCAATATGCATCCGCAGCATCGCCAGCAGTCATGAAATCCTCACTTTGCATGTCAAGTTGGGTTATGATGATGATGATGATGATGATCCTGATGATCATCACTACACATCCCCAGCATCACCAGCAGTTACCGTGACGACATCCTGATGATAATGATGACTATGCATCCCCAGCACCTGCATTCCAAGTCGAGTCTAACGGCACACTTGAAACGCATATCGAAGACAAGGACGAGTACAAAACCCTTCCCATGCGCCTCCCCTTTGGAGACAGGGGTCGGCGGATAAAGTTTGAACTTTCTTGGGCCACTCAGCAAGTGAGAGTTGGGTGTTTTTTTTGCTTGCGGGCTTTACACAAGGAACGCAAAACATTCCTCGCCAGGACTATCCCGGTCTCGCGAGCGCCACAGGCTTCTCGCAATCTGCCTGGGCCTCAGGCAGATATCTGTGGCGAGCGAGCGAGCGTTGGCTTCGGCAACACGTTTTCTCGTTTTTTGGTTTTTGGTCTTGGGGTTAGTGGGGTTCTTAGGTTCTCATGGGGGTTCTTGGGTTTTTTTTGGAAGGTTTCTTCGAGGTTCTTGGGTTTCTTGGGGCCTGCGGGAAGTCCCGAGCTGCCCATGGTGCTCACTTGGGGCCAAGAGGGCATTCCCATGTTGACGCACTTTGGAAACCTGCTTGCGTTTGCTTCCCTTCCTTTTCTCACTTAAGCAATCAAAGTTCACTGGGTGCTAAGTCATTTGAATTGCTCATATGTTTTGGTCCCCCAAAAGGGCAGGAGCGTACAGATCGGTTTTGTCGGGCCCAACAGCCATCACAGTTCGGTGTGCTTGGGTTAGTCACACACACAATGCAGTCGTGGCGTTGGCCAGAGGAGGCAAGCAACTAACTAGTTGCCATCAAGTTGTCCATGTTTGGTAAGTGGGTTTCTTGTTTTTGCCGCTCCTCCCAAGGGCTGCTTTTAGTGTCGCCTTTTCGGGGCACGTGGCGGAACCCTGAGAGCTCAGGTTTCATTTGTTTCCCATGACCCGCTCAGGAGAGACTCCGGCATGCTCGGTGAACTCTGGCCCAGCCCAGCCACTGGACCACTTTCGCGGTAGCCAACGTCTCCTGGCCGGACTTTCAAGATGCGGCCGCGGCAGAGCTGGCTTCTCTGAGTTTGCTTGAGATCAAGGTCGACTTTGCGACCCACAGCTGCTGTCTCTCTAAGGAGCCAGGTGCTCCGTGGGCAAGCGCTTAGTAATAAGAAACCCCAGCAGGGCGGCAACGCGAGGGGACAGAGAGGGGAGAAGGGGCGCGTTCGGGGCACTGCTTCCTCCCAGGAAATGATTCTTGCCTGTGGGGAGGGAGAGAAGTCTTGGGACATGCGTTGCGGAAGGGTAGAAGTTTTAGGCTTCGCCCGGAACAACGGCCACGGGTTGTTGTCCAGACGGGTCAGGGATGAGGCTCGGGAGAACCGTTGGATAACCGGGAAGCATAGGCTTGTCCGTTTGGTAATAGATGGATAAGGTTTGTGCTGTTGGTTCAACATAGATGGCTTTCCTTGTTTGTGAAACCAGGTCGAGACATGAATCGCCATCTATGTTCAATCCAAACAAAAAGAACACCTATGAACCCCAGGCTCTGACTGAAGAATCACCGTTATATTGTAACGCCCATGGCAAACAGGATTGCCTTTAACTTGCTGGTGCTCAGCCGGGACTGAGAATTGGAATGAGCCCGAGATCAATTATCCCTTTCTGGTGGTTTCCGTTCTTCGGGACTCCCCAAAACGGTTCATTCCATTTCTCATTCCCTACTTCTTGCACCTTTGTTTTCTTTCGGAATCCCAAAACGGTCCATTTCCTGATTCCCTACTTCTCGCACCCATCTCAAGACAATTTCTTCGCCATGGCAGTTTGTTCAGTCACCCGATCGGGTTCGCGTGGGTTCGCGGCTTGAGGTCACGGTCTGGCGCCTCGTCTCGCGCCTCAAGGCCGGAGAAACGCGGACTCAGAGAGTTCTCACTTGCCCAAAGCCGACCTTTGGGACTTTTCGGTTTTCCCATTTTGGTCCATTTTTAGTAAAGGTCCCAAAAGGTTAACCTTTTATTTCCAGGTCTTTTGGGCAAGTGAGAGTTTCCTCCACCGGTTCGTGGGGGTAATGTCAACCCCGGATCTAAGTAGAACCCCTGGTTGACTTTTTGATTGGGGGGTGTCCCCTTTTAGTGGGGATTCAGACCACTTTTGGAGGGGTGTTCACCCCCCTAATCAGGTGTATCAATCCTGGGTCAACATTACTTGGGTGCTCGGTTCGCCAATTTAGTAAGTGGTGATCGCCACCTGGGGCAGAACCTACTTACCGGCCCAACTCACTCATAAGTAGGTTATACCCCAGGTGGCGATCACCACTTGCTAACTTGGCCGAGCATCCAATCATGGGCCATGGGGGCTGGGGTCGAGGGCTGGGGGATGGAATGAGGCAAGTCAGCCCCCACCCCCGAACAAAATCACAAAGTCAGGGTGTGTTTGTTGTTGAGTTGGTACAACTGTTGTTTTTAGGGAACCAAAAGGAAAACCGAAGCCTTTTGGCCTTGCGGGGGACACCCGGTACGTCCCTTAAATGATGTCCACCACAAGTAATGGCCCCAATCACAAATCATAGCCCTATAGCCTATAATCAGAAAAGTTACACCCCGTGGGGTGACACGAAAACATAACATATAGTGAGTGCCTCATGTTCTCTGCGCCCACTTTGCAAGTGTATTTCTTTCAAGATTCGGCCCAAGTTTATTTGTGCAAGTCCTCGCTGCAAGCCTGATTTTTTACGCTTTTATTGAATTGTTCACCCTCAAAAAGGATTGGTTCCCCTTCTCCACCAGGGTCACTATGCTATACAAATGGGTGTGTTTGTGTGTGTGTGTGTTTGTGAATGGGGGGGTAACTGCCCATGCTGGAGTGCCGCGCGAAGCGCTCAGAGTTAATAGCAAGCACCTTAACACGACACTCACTTCCTGAGTTCCTGGACTTAAAACTTTTTGGGAAGACCACTTTAGTGATCAACAAGTAACTTGGACTTGATGTGCCGCATCCATTCGATCGGAGGTGAGACCAAACCAAGCCACCAAGAGGGTGTGGGTGAAAAATAGGGTAGCCCCAAATGGGCAGGTAAGTAGAAACAAGGGCGACAGCGGTCCATATCATGGTTTGACTTGCTGGCGCTCAGCAGAGAATGTGGAAATGAACCCAGGGGTCTTCTTAATGGAAACCACAAGTTGGATGGTCTATAAGGGTCATTCCATTTTTCATTCCCTGCCTATCAAACCAGCAAGTAAAGTTTCACTGATGGGATAGATAGAACGCCAATCACTAACCCAACTCAAACAACATCTAAAAGCCAAAGCTGATTTTGCAAGTTAAGCATGGCTCCAGCGATTTTCTGCAGCAAGTTAGTTTTTGACCCAAGAGTTGTTGTTGTTTTTGTTTTTTTTCTTTAAAAAAAAAAAAATGCCCAAGGAGCTTCCCTGCATCTTTCGCACTCGCAAGTTAAGCATGGCAGCTTTTTTTTCTGAGAACCAGCCAGATTTTGTTTGCCTTAAGAGTGGAGCTGACGAGGTGCTACCTTTGCGGCACTTCCTCATCGTCGTGCCCCAGGCGCGGCGGCGGTTGTGCGGGCCGTCCTGGCGGGCCGTCCTGGCGGCAAGAAGCGACACACAGCACCTGTTCGTTGTTGGAGGTGGTTTTTGCTTTGGGGGGGGGTTCGCAATTTTGGGGTTGCATCGTTCTCCTTGAACGCTTGGGTGGTTTCAAGCCATCTTTGTGATTCAACCCAGTAAATGTTAAACTTTGAGCGGATCAGTGTGGACAGAGCTGGCAAAGGTCAACTCGTTCTGCGGGGATCTTCGGGCCTTTTTTTCGCCACACGCACCTCGGCTCCCGGTTTCCCGGTTTTTCGGGCGGTTTCGGGGGCGGCGAGTTCTTCGACGAGAGCATGGTTGTTGTTGGGAAGGATTTTAATTTTTTGCTCATTGTGGTTTAGTGGGAAATCCCCACTTAACTGCTAAAATTTAAATTTTTGCTCCCTTCCAACGTCAACCAAGAGAGGGTGGCTGGCTCCTTCGGCCGGAAAGAGCGAAGCCGCAAGGCTAGAAACCATGTACTGCGCCAGGTGGGGTACTTGAACAGTGTAAGGCATGCTCTGCCGCAAAGCCCCATTCTGCGACCGGAGCAAAGCAGCTACGGGGTGCTCACCTATACCCAAAGAACAAAAAATGATGGTTCCCTTTTTCCCCTGTGGCCACTCAACATCTAAGACTTCAACTTTAGTGGTAAGCTTGGGGGGTCCACTACTAGTAGTCGCTTAGCTCCTTGTATGGGGTGTGTCTTTTTTGAGGGTGCCCCTTTGTGGCCCATTTGAAACGGAAACATAAGAAAACAATATTTTGTTTGAGTCTGTGTTTTTTCTTTTCTCTTTTTTAAAAGACACACCTTACGTAGAATCAGGGCATGGTCGTTCTTTCGTTTGCCTTGCTATGGGTCCTGGTTTGTACTGCGGTAGTGTTTTTTGTTTCATTTTGTTTGACACCTGTCCTTCGGCGCTTGGCTTGCGCTCAGCGTTTCAAAGGAAAGAAATAAAAGGTGATGTGGCAAGCTCATATGACCAAGCCTCAAAGTCTCGCATGCCCCAAAGATGTTTTTGTTTTCCAACCTGGAAGTCTCACTTTCAATCTGCTGGTTTTCCGTAGATTCTGGTTTATGTTCAGTCAAAGTTCCAACAAATCCATCGCTTGTTCCAATGTCAGTTCGAGGCACCTCAAAATCCGCGTTCTCATGGGGTTCTTCCGGGCGTGTCCCTGTCTAGGGGACTCCCAAAAGTGTTGTTTTTCTTTTACATTTTGGCTTCCCTTTACAACCAACCAAATGGAGGTTCCCTGAGTGGTTGCCTTTGGGCATCCTTTGTGACCCTGTTGGAAAGGGAAAAGCAAGGTCCGCGTACATCCTCTCAGTGCAGTTTCCTCTAGATGTTTGCACGTTTTCAGGAAAGAATTTGATCCCTGGGGAAAAAAAAACACATGACACAGTTGCCCTGAGCTACCCCTGGTTTCGGGTCGGTTTGTGGCAAGGGTTTTTGGAAAGAACCCCGAGTTACCTCTAACTTCGTCACGGCTTTTAGCCGTCCCTAAAAATGTGCTGTGCTTTTGGTGTCCCTTCAATATCCGTTTTAAACGGGGGCGGGGGGGGTGCCCCAAAGAAGAACAGGAGTCTTTTTTCAGGCATCCTTTCCCTGGTGTTCAAACCACCTTTAAAATCATGGTTGGGTGAACATAACCGCCATTCTTCACCCTTCAGGATTCTCATCAAAATTGGGTCAACCAACCATTCGGCGATATTTTATATATATTTTGCGTTGCAAGTTTAATTCCTGGGGGCGTGTTCTTAAGGATTGTCGAATCAATAAGGGGTCATTTTGTTTTAATGGGGGCTGAACCGGGCTTTTGTGTTTTAAAGGGACACCGCTCGGGAGTCGGGGATCCCGGGATCGCCGGATTCCGCCAGAAAACGCTGGTCCCTGTGTGGGCCTCGCTGCTCGAAGGCCCGAAAAGGGGCGTCCGAAATCCGAAAGGGGCGCACCGCTGCTCAGCCAAAAGGTGGGTGCCATGTTTCTTGTCCTCAAAAAAGGGGGGGCACCCTAAAGTGTTTTTTTGGGTCAACTGGCATGAGACACCACGAAGATTCCGGACTTTTTTTGGTCAGCTTCCTTACAATTGGTGATTTGGATCGGTGGTTTGGTGGTGAAGGAGGGGCAAACCCCATCTACCCTCTAGAAGAATCAGGGTTCAAATCTCCAAACCACCCATCCAATCCACCAATTCAAGGAAACTGGTGTTTGTTTGCCTTGTTTGTTTGAGGGTACCCCCCTTTCTTTTGGGCTTTAACGGGAAACCCAGAGGGGAACTGAAGCCCTTTCTGGGCCAACCTGAAAGAAGACAGGCCATTTTTTCTGGGGTGATCGAAATGTGATTATGTTGCGAGGAAAGCGACAAGGAACACCGAAGTCCAGCTTGGGTGTAAGAAAGACACGCCCATGTGCTGGAACTCTAAGCGTGAAGGTCCGTTTTTTCTTCTCGAGTTGGAACCAACTCAAAAGTGGCGGTGGACATTAGTCCCCATATAAATGATGCCAGCCAAAGAGTCCCCTATTGAAATTCACACACACACACACCTTATTGCGCAAATGTGTGTCCTTTTCAAAACGTGTGAGAAACTGAAACCAGTTCAACGGGTTCTCGATAAATGGGGAGCCCTATGGGGCTAGTACTCAAGGGTCATCAAAGGGACGGCCGTACCCTGGGTTCCTTTTAAGGGACACCAAATGAAATGTATTAAAACCATGGGTTGGAACACGTTCAAACAAGGGCTTGGTTTCTTTGACGGAATGGGTGCCCTTTTGTTTGAAGGTGTCTTTCTTGAGGGGCTCATTTTGATCTTCCTGCTTTTGTTCAGGCACAGAAGGGTCTGTCTTGTTCTGGAGTTGGTACCCCGTTGGTGGTTTTCAAGGGAAACAAAAGGAACAACCCACACATTTTGCGGGGTCGTCTCGCTTAAAGACGAGCACCTGTCTCAAAGGACCATGTTTTTGGACGCTAAATTGAAGCCAAAGGCAAGAGAACCACGTGGAGGGGTTCTTGTTTTTGAGACACACCCAGATGTATTCCTTTGGAAGGAGAAAACGTTACAAAGACTCATTTGCATTTGGGTCGGCTAGTCTTGTGACCAAATCGCGCCGTTGACCCTGTGGAAACCAATGGCTGCCTTCAATGGCTTTTCCATTATCCTACAAGCGATCGATCACGACCTTTTGCCTAGGGCGAAGGGAGCAACCACAGGTGCTCTCTTCCAAAAAAGAACCTGGGCAGGGGTCCTGTTTCCAGACCTTTCAGTCTTGTGGTTTGAGTCAGGACGCTTTGATGATTGTTGCATGCGGCGCTGTCAGGTCATTTGTCAGCTCAACGTCATGATTGTTTTTTGTTGGTTTGGTGGGGTTTGCCATTTAACCCAACAATCAAACTTTTAGCAGGGGATCAGACAATGGACAGCCAAGTTGTGTTTCTGTCGCATTTTCGGAACTGGTGTTTCCCCCGGTTGGACTGCCCAGGCCAAGCATAGAAACAAATCCACATGCTGGAACAAGCTCCTAATACCACCCTTCGAAAAAGAATCAACCACCAATTGAGATTGCCAGCCTTAGCTTACCCTGTTGCATCCCCACCACAATTGGGGGAGGGGATGACCCCCGGAATTGCATGTATGGTTCATTTTCTTCTGTTTGGGGAAGACTAGATGGAGTTGGGTCGCGGACCCTAATTCCACCCCTGCTCCCCTTCCATTTGCTTAACACTTTTTGTTCGTTCATCTCTTGGCTTAAAGGGAATCTATCACTACTGGAAATTCTTTATCATTTTTTTGAGGGGGCTTAAGCAAATGGAAGTCCCCCCTGAAAAAGGGGGGATCCTGTTGTGTTTGTTTTGAGGTTCAGACCAAGTCGGTCCGTTCGTTTTGGGAGCGCCAGGCCTGCCTCCGGAGACTCTCTGCAGGGTGCTGCCCGCACTTCTCAACGAGGCGCGATGGGGACATCCAGCATGACGTATGACCGGTCTGCAGACAGGTGGGGGGTTCAGAAGCGCACGGAAAAGCGCCAAAAGGCGGCAAGAACTCAAAACAAGCGATTATGTGTTCTTGCGCTCGGTTGTTTGTAAGGTACGTCCAACTTAGGGGACTTGCTAAATAGGGGTACGAACCACTTGCCAAATGCGGTCAGCCAAGGGATGCTTGCGCGGAAAGGATGGCCGGTTGCCACAGACCCCATAGGGAAACCTATAGGGGGAAGTCAAAACCATGGCTGGTCTTTGTCAGATTCTGCCTCCCTGAGTTTCCGGACTTTCGACTTTTTGAGAAGACGGCCCGTCCACTCAATCGGAAGCGAGGATTCGAATCGCCTGCTTTGGCTGGAAGAGCCTGCGTTGCAACACCTGGTTGGCGGAATACATACTGTGGATGGGCGAAAACCATTTCGCACCACCTAACAGACCCTGGAATTGTGATTTTCCTACGAAGGTTAACAAACGTGATGGTTTCAACCATGGTTTCAAAGGTGGATCTTGTCCATCCACAGTATCACTCTCCTTCGAAAGAACATGGATACTGCGGGTTCGGCACATAGGAATGTGTCAACACCAGTTGGACCCCTTCGCTTGGTGTTCTGCGTGTGCGCATTTCCTTTGGAGTGGTTCCAAGATGGGTCCCGTTTCCTTCTGATACACGCCGACATGTTTGACTCCCCACAAACAAACATGGATTTTGAGGCAGGAGGGTTTTTCCTTCTTAGACCATTTGGAAGGGTTTCCTTTACTTGAGTCAATCCTTGGTTTCTTGGTGCGAGGGTAAGACTCATGCGGAATAGTGGGGTTCAGGCCATGTTTTGTGACACCAAGGGCGTCCCTTTTAAAGTCCTTTCCTAGACAGCCCTTGAAGCATGTTTGCTACAGTCAATTGAGCAGCGCCCGAAACCCGTATTGGTCATCTAAATTGGTGGTTCTGCTACCTGGTTTCACAAAGGCTATAGACAGGGCTTTCAAAAACAACCAAACGCCAATAAGTTTTGGGCGCTCGACCGAGCGATCCGCAGGTTGAGGTTCACCCTACACTGGCCGCCGTGATGAAGGTCGTAGAGTGCTCGCCTCAGTCCAGCGAGCCCGAGCAGTTTGATTCGCTTCACTATGAAGCTGTTTTTCAAAATCTAGGTCCCTCAGTAGTGCTTCTCTCCCCTTGCTTGGTTGGGAGGGTTCCCCTACTAACATAGACTACCGAAAAAAATGTGTAATCTTATGCTAACCTCTCCACTGGAGGACCTAGAAATGGTGGATCCCAATCTTGGTTGGTAGTTCAAGGGACACTTAGAGGAAACCAGCCATTCTTCGGGGCCTTTTTTTAGAGCACCCAAATGGATGTGTGTGTGTGTGCCAAAATGGGGATGCGCACGCATCAAAAAAGCGGTTTCCCTTTTGGCTACCCTTTAAACCAAGGTAAAAAGGATACCCGCCAATAACACACCGACCGTTTTGTGACCCTCTTTAAAAGCATAAATAAAGGCTGTAGACTTGACATGGAAAACCGGGGATAGTGAGCCATGGCCAGTTCTTGCCATGAATGGCGACAGGCTGGGGCTGAAAATATCACGATCCCACAAGACGTTCCCAACCAAGAGCGGGTGTCTGAATGTCCCACAACTGCCCCCAAAAAGGCTACCCGCAGCAAACCACACACCCCTGTGTGGCGCTTTGATGTCAGAGTGATGACATTTACTGCGTATATGATGGCGTAAGGGGGATGACATTCCATGCTCGAGGATTGTGTGCATGCACACCAAACTAAACCAGGAAAATCAGGCTGCTGATCGAACTCCTATGTCTGGAATGAATTTTGACGGTGATTTCTGGGCCCAGGGGAAATTTCGGAAGACCGCCACGCCCCGTTTCGAGGGGGTTCCATCTTGATTTCCCCTTGGAAGATCGGCGAGGAACCCCTCAATCCGGCTTTGCTAGATTGGTCTTTCCCAGTTTCTGAGGTTGGCTTCGAAGATTTCGCCTTTGGCAATTCATGCGAGGTTCCTTCCGGTGAAGATATGTCACAGGGGGGAAAAAGGCCCTTGGAGTTGTCCGGTGTTCCTTTTTGGCTGCATTTGCGTGCACGTATGGGTTTGAGTCTTCAAATATGGGGACCTTCAAAACAGTGGTTTTTCTTCTGGCTTCCCTTAATCGTAACCTCCCCCCAAAAAAAAGAACACAACACAGACAAGACAAGAATCTAAGAAAGACCATACCCTCAAACTAAGACACACCCATATCTGCGAGCTCCTTGATTCCCGGGACCCAATTTAAATGTTCACCACGTGCGGTTCCGATCATGTGCGCCAAATGTGTGTGTAGCATCCCTTCGCACCCAAGTGCACCAGGGTGAAAGTAGATGGCACAATTCCATTGCGGGTAAAGGGTTTGACTAAACCAAGATGGGTGCGTCTCAGAACAGGGTACCACAAAAATGCTGGCTTTCCTTTGGCTTCCCTTTAAAGCAAGGTTCAGACGGTGGCCTCAGAAAAAGACAGACCCACATGGTTGGATTGAGTTTACCATCTTTCATCCAACTCTAGGGTCACCCAGTTTAAAAGAACTGGTCTGTCTATATGACGCGAGCGGTTCCGCCGATTTGAGGGTAAAACGAGCGAAAGCCATGATAAAGATCCCTACCTGGGAATCCGATTCTTAGTTCAGCTTTTGGAATTGCAGCAAAGTTTGCAGATTAGTTGGGTGCGTGTCGATCACGGCTTCTTTTGTCAAGGGGTGAAACATCACGGATGCAGAGAAATTCTGCAGACGATCCTCTGGTGGCTTTGGCTTTCTGTTTCAGCAGAGCGGCTGGTAGGCCCGTCCAAAAATCCGGGACCATCTGGGAGGATGTCGTGCGGAAAACCAAAAGAAAGCAAAAAAAGCCGGTTTTAGGGGACCGCGCCCAGCAAATGTTTTCTCGGAACCCTGTTCTTGGGCTGCCTCTTGGAGGTATACTAAGCTTCCTTAGGAGCCCAAGACCTCAATCTTTGCGGCCTTGGTGGGTCAAATGCCTTCATACGGTGGATAGCTGCGAAATCTGTTCGCACAACTTTGCAACCATGGCAACGAAACCATGCCGTTTCTTGGTATTTGCGTCGGGGAATCGAATCAGTGAAACAGTTGGGTTCTGAGTTCGGTGGTGCAAGAAGAGGATTTCGCAACCACTTGCTGATTTTGGGGTCTTCTCCTAGGACTTGTCGGAGGCAACTCAAAACACCCACCTGGCAGCGCAGAACTCCGAGCGAGGCCGTCGCACATGCTGGAGGCGCTTCCGCGAGAGATTCTTCGCCCGGGCGGGTTCCCGGGAATGGATGCTGGTCCAAAGCCTGCAGCTTTTCGCCTCTTGGCTTGCGCAACGCTCCACGACAACCAAATTGGCGAGATTGAGGGGTCGAAAAGAAAAAAAAACTGGCGACCGGGAAATTGGGGCAACATCCTCACATCAAAAAGGGGGAATTCCTTGACTCGGAGAGTCGTGTGTCCTTTTTCGGGGGTGCCTTTGGGGCTCATTTCAAAGGAACACCAAAGGGAAAACACAATTTTTCTAGGGGCACCTTCCCATTCTTTCCAGGCATCCTTCTTTCGAGAAAACCTCCTCGGAAACCCACAAAAACGACCGGTTTTGGAAAGAACAATGGTTGAAAAGAAAGGAAAAGGAATCAACCAGTAGAATTTGGGGGTCTCCAAACAAAAGACACGCCCAAATTTAGCGAGGTGTCCTTTGGTGTCGCTTTACGACAAGGACCGGGTATTTGAAGCACTGAGGCTAGCCTGAGCAGTCTGTTTGCCCCCTCTGAAAACCACAGAAAGGAATGGTTTCCGGACGAATCATCGTCTTTTGGGAGCCAAGGGTCATTCCGAAAGGGACGCCAGACATGAAGCGATTTTTCGACATTTCCCCAGCGCGGTCTTTGTCGAAATCAGCTCTGGTTTGGGGCAGGGGGAATTTGTGGATCTCCTTACAGGGCTTCCCCAAGACTACCTGGAGTCTCCATGACCCTTGAAAAATTGGGTCATTCCCCAAAAATAAGGGGTGATGACCCCATTTTTAAGGGGTCATGGAGACTCTAGTTTTTTTTAGTTTTTTTTTTTTTTTTTTTAGTTTTTTTTTTTTTTTTTTTTTTTTTTAAAAAAAAATATCCTGTTGACCAAACCAAAGGCAGGTAACCTTTTTTTTTGACACACACGGCATGGCATAGTTCCCTATACGCTCTTTGGCTGGGAGGTAACTTAATGGGATTCAAACCACTAAACTTTGTTGCATTTTGCCAAGGGATGTTAGGACTTGAACTCAACTTTTCGCCAACCAAAAAAAATACGGGTTTTCCCGAGGTTGTCCGTATCAAGCCACCAAAACAGAAGTTCACTTTTCGCGCTTCGCAGATTTCGCCGAGTGGAGGGAACCAATGGAGACGTGTTCCGCGCCGTCCTCGGCCAGATGCTTCGGCGGGTGCCCCCCGGCCACCTGGTGTCCGCCCGGCAGCCCGGAAACAGCTCAAGGGCCGGACAGCGGGGAAAATGCCACGGGGAAGGGGCGTTGAAGGGAAGGCAACGGCAGACCACTTGGTTTTTGAGGGGGGGGGGGGTTAGTGACTTTTTGTGGGTTTTAAGGGTTTGGGAGGGGTTTAGTCACTTTTTGTTGGGTGTTAAGGAAGCCAACGGCATTCCACCCTTTCGGTTGGGAGGCGCTAGTTCGGTGACGACTTTTAAATATGTGGGCCGGGCCTGGGCTTCAGGGCTGGGAGGTAGTGTAAGACACCTGTTTAAATCGGATATTTAGAGTGGCTGGCCGGGCCACCCTCACGGGCCCTGGAGCTAGTATCAAATACCAATTAGGATATTTAAATGGCAACACCGAGACAGACCCCTTCCCCGTAAAAAACAGGGCGTAACACAATTCAAGCCCTTGCTAGCAGCTGCGTTGCGCTAGCTCCTGCCAAGCCAGGTCAGATTGCACAGGTCCAACCTAAGGCGCCCGTAACTCCATGCTACATAATCGCCTGGAATTGCGGGGCAAAGTGCGCTGAATTGAGCTGCCCAAGCCCTGTCTACGTGGCTCGTGGAGAAGAACATGAATGCCCCTTGTCTCGGACGGGACCCAGATTTCCTTGAATTCTTGAAACTCCTGGCGTCATGGGATGGGAGCTGCTTTTCAACAAATCTCAGAATGAAAAGAATTGGAAGAGAAGAAAGAGAAGCAAGAGAGAGAGAGAGAGAGAGAGAGAGAGAGAGAATTGGGCCCGCGTCAGACCTGTTTCAGACCTGTTTCAGACATCTCAAATTCGTAAAATCCTGCCCCGAATCCCCAGCACCAGCATAGCGGTGCAGCGGCTTGCGGGCCGTGGAGGTAGTATGAAACACCAACTGGGACATGGTGCAACACCGATGCCTGCAATTGCAGACCAATGCTTTCGTAATTCCATGCTACATAAACGCCTGGAATTGCGGAGCTAAGTGCGCTGAATTGAGCTGCCTAAGCCGTGGCTCGTGGAGACAGAAAGCAAGAAGGTAATGAATGCCCCTTGTCTTGGACGGGCTCCCAGATTTCCTTGAATTCTTGAAACTCCTGGTATCTGTGGATGGGACCTGTTTTTCAACAAATCTCAGAATGAAAGAATTGGAAGACAAGAAAGAGAAGCAAGAGAGAGAGAGAGAGAGAGAGAGAGAATGCTTGGATCTGACATGGGCCCTGTGCCAGACCTGTTTCAGGCCTGTTTCAGACCCCTGCAAAAGGACCATCTCATATTCGCAAGACCCCGCCCCGAATCCGCAGCACACGCGCTAGCTCCTGCCAAGCCACACAGGTCCAACCTAAGGCGCCATGTCGGTGCAACACTGATGCCTCCAATTGCAGACCAACGCTTTCGTAATTCCCTGTTACATAAACGTCTGGAATTGCGGAGCTAAGTGCGCTGAATTGAGCTGCCTAAGCCCTGTCTATGTGGCTCGTGGAGAAAGAAGGCAAGAAGGAGCTTATTTTTAAACCCACAGAATGAAAGGAGTTGGAAGACCAGAAAGAGGCGCAAGAGAGACAGAGAGAGAGAGAGAGAGAGAGAGAGAGAGAGAGAGAGAGAGAGAGAGAGAGAGAGAGAGAGAGGGAGGGAGAGGGAGAGAGAGAATGCATGTGGCGTTGGGCCCTGTGTCAGACCTGTTTCAGACCCCTGCAAAAGGACCATCTCATACCTGAACCCTCCAAAAGTACTGAAATTTCCGTACATGCAGAAAAAAAGTGTCAATGTACACTTTTGAGGAAATTTGACGGAAATCACTTTTAGCAGGCTGTGAGCGTTTGTGGTGCACTTGGATGCACATGAGCACAGTTTGCAATTTACACGGCCCGTCATACTTAATTCCGTTTCAGGTCTTTCGTCTCCAATTGCTGTGGGGCAATGTGTGACAGCTTCCTTGCCGCTTTTGCGAGTTTGCAGTTTTCTCAGCCAACATGCAGAAACCGCAAATGCACGGAAATCGGCGGGAAATGCACGGAAATCGGCGGGAAAAGTACGGAAATCTGCGGGAAATGCACGGAAATCAGCGGAACATTTTCTTGAGGAAATGGGCACCTTTTGTCCTTGGTGAATTGCACACCTTCAAATGGTATGAGCATGACAATCTCCAGTGCCATGGCCGGAGCTGAAAGTGAGATTCTTGTAGAAAAAAGGTACCAAAATGCTCGTGTGTCTTATGTTGAGCCTACAAGAAAAGTACAGTTTTTGCTCAAATGTATGGATTTGAAGGAAATGCACGGATTTTTGCAGAGAGTCGCAAAAAAAGTGCCCTTGGTTGGTCCAGGTATTCGCAAAACCCTGCCCAATCCGTCGCACGCGCGCTGGCTCCTGCCAAGCCACACAGGCCAACCTAAGGCGCCATGTCGGCGCAACACTGATGCTTCTAATTGCAGACCAACGCTTTCGTAATTCCATGCTACATAAATGCCTGGAATTGCGGAGCGAAGTGCGCAGAATTGAGCTGCCTAAGCTGTGTCTACGTGGCTCGGAGAAAGAAAGCGAGAAAGACATGAATGCCCCTTGTCTCGGACGGGGCACACACACATTGCCGTAAATTCGTGAATTTCTTGGGACGGGGCCTGTTTTTCAACAAATCCCAGAACAACCGATTGGTTGCAGAAGGTGTAATTGGCAACAAACACCAGCCAAATTGACAAGGCGGAGGCAGGCCCGCAAGACGTAACGCAAAATACTTATCTAAATCTGGTATTTAAGTTGGTCGGCCGGGCTAGCGGTAACGCTGGCGGAGGTAGTGTAAAACCTTTGTTGACCTATTTAAGTGTCCGGGTGTTTAAGTGGCGACACCGTTATGATTTGGAGTTTTGTTTTTGAGGGGAGGGTTAGTTACTTTTTGGGGGCTTTAAGGCAAACCACCGTTGTTGTTTTTTGTTTGGGGGGTAGTTCGTTTCAGTTGTTTTTTTTCACGGTCTGCTTATTGGACAGATCTAAACTGGACATTCGAGGATGTCCACCTGTTCCAACTCTTCAAAGTTCGTCCCCACTTGGGCTTGGAGGCCAAAGTGAAAGCTCCAATTGGGCCATCCTTGGGACTCACGGAAAGCAACTGGGGTGTTCATAGCCCTGAGAATCCCAGTGAAACCTATTTGGGCTATTTGGCCAAGGGGCCAAAGCACCCACATACCCACCTTTGGGCATGCGCACTTAAGTTTGAAATGTCCAAGCTAAGTAAATGGACCCGCAAATTCTCTGCAAATTTGTTATTGCCCCAAAATTATGGTTGGTGAAGTTCCTTTTTTTATGGGTAGTTTGAGGGTCCAGGCAACCGCTTTGCCCCTTTGGGTTTCCGGCATGTATTTTTCACAAAGAAACAGTGCGCAGGGCTCGGATCCGTTTGGCAAGATGGCTTAAGCTCACATGGGAATCTAACCACCTGGCGTCAATGGATATATATGCTCGGCTTAACAAAGGGGATCCAACAAGAGCTTCTCCACTCAGAACAAAACGGGATATCTGAGAGAGATATATATGGCTGTGAATTTTAGGAGTGATTTGACATGAATCCCCAAATGAACCACAATCAAAACTCGGGTAGAGGAAGGTTAGTAAGGGACAATCCCAGCCATAGATAGTTGCGGCCGCCTTTGTATTTCCTTACATGGTTTTGGGTCAATCATTTTAATACCGGGTTTTCGTTGTGACTCAAATGATGTCCACCACAGGGTGTTTAAAGATGCAGGGATGAAATCTGGGTGAATCAAAACGACCTCACACGACCGAATTCACCCGAAATGGTGGATTATGTGGGGAATAGCCCCCCAACCGCCGCAAGTTTCAGGTTGGTGAAATATTATAACTCACCTAGATCAAATTCATACCTATCACCCTTTGACGGAAAGTCCTCGGGGGTCGGAGGCCATTTTTTCAAGGTGGCTCGATTCAGCGCTCCCGTTTTTTGGCTGGATTGCTGCGAGCCAAGGAACCCGCAAGTGCAGGAATTAGTTGCCCAACAAAAACCATGTTTCTTGCTGGTTGGTGGGAAAATCATCCTTTTCGTGGAAATTGCCAAAGGTGAAAGATCCCATCATCAAGAATTCAAGGAAACGCACAAGCATTGACTCATGGCAAGAACAGTTTTTTCCGCACCGGGCATCCTTTTCGTGAAGGTTTGGAACCATCTTCTTCGGCTGGGCCCTTCGAGGCCTTGGATGGTGTTGAGCGGAAGCACCCTAAGCCTGAAATTCAGGCAGGATGGACGCAATCCGTTCGCACCACTTTGAACCATGGCTGAAACCATTGTTTCTTGGTATTTACAGGGGAATCATCCTTCCAGGGCTTCTTTTGTTGTGCGAAATGGATTTCGTCCATCCACCAAAAAACCTTGATGTTTTACCGGTCAGGATTGTCATCATCTAGCTTGGGTCTGCCATTCTTTGATTGAAGGCCGGGAGAACCCCATGAGCTTTGCCTCCACTGAGAAGCTTTTCGGAGCTGGCGATCCCGGACTCGGACTTGTCGGATCCTACTGACACTGCCTGCTTCCTCGTCTTCTTGTACTCTTTGTCTCAGTGATAGAGAGGATGGACGAGTAGCTGCAATGGGGGATGCCACTTTGAGGTGTTCCGCGCGGGTGAATTCAACAGGCAGCTGCGCGCATGGCCGAAGATGAAGGGGTCAAATATATTACTCAAACCCTAAAAGCTACTGCTTGTGCATCAGGGCATAGTTGATCTGTAAACCCGAAATTTCAGAACATGGCAATCCACCAAACATGGGTTGATTCTCATGTGGCTTTGTCTTTCTAGTGGACCGGACCCAAATGCCTTTGAAGCCAACCAAAGGCGTCCAACAAAACATGACAAACACACAAGGAAAGCCAAAAGGGAAAACCACCGTTTCGATCCCCCCACGTTTACACAGTTCCATATCCAGTAGTAAGTAGTCGGCTAAAACAACCAGAGCCAAAACAAGCCCCGCACACACCAATGTAAAGGAACGCCGCAATGAAAACCACAAGGAACAACACCATTTTGCGGGGTCCGGTTCCTGAAAATCAACACCCATCATTGTGTCGGAGAGGCCTGCATAAGGTTCCCTCAAATCGGGGGCATCCCATTTTTTCACCAGCCCATATCTCACCACAAGTTGCTACAAGCCGGAGAAAACAAACTCCATATCTCACAACAAGTTGCCAAAAATCGCAAAAAACAGCTCCATGGAGTCTCGTTTTCTTCCCCCAAATCGTGGAAACCCATTTTTTTAACGACGAAACACCTCCGCGCCAGCCCTCGCCGGATTTCGCCTCGCGCCGTGCGCCTCGCACGAGGTGTGCAAAGCGCCTTCCGAGAAGCTCTGCGACTTGCTCCTCGGCTGTTTTGAGTGGCGCCCCGTTTTCTCACTTCCCGAGTTCATGAACTTTTTGCTTCTGAGTTGGTACCCAAGTCTGGTTGTTAAAGCCACTTCCTTCCTGAGTTCATGAACTTTACACTTTTTGGGATTGGACCATTTGAGTGGTAAATATAAAGTTCGGACTTTTTGTTGGGCCATCCACTCAGCAAGTGAGCTTTCTTTTTCCGACTTTTTTGATGGTGACTGCCCAACACCAAAAGCATGGCCCAAGCCCCAAGAATTTGGTTCCAACCCAAAAAGGGTTCCACGAAAAATGGGCCAAGCCCAACACCAAAAATATGGCCCAAGCCCCAAAAATGAAGAACTCAGGCTCAGCAACTTGGAGCACGACCAGGCGGGAGTCTGCACTCCCGGACTCGGGCCGGGGCCGGGGGGACGGGATGGGACGGGGGGTTGTGTTTTGTTTTTTGCTGCTTTGCTTGCTTGTTTGCTTGTTTGCTTGTTTGCTTGTTTGTGTTTGCGAGTTTCTTTGTTTGCTTGTTTGTTTGTTTGTTTGTTTGTTTGTTTGTGTTCCGTTTGTTTGCTTGCTTGTTTGCTGGTTTGCTTGTTTGTGTTTGCGAGTTCCTTTGTTTGCTTGTTTGTTTGTTTGTGTTTCGTTTGTTTGCTTGCTTGCTTGCTTGTTTGCTTGTTTGCTTGTTTGCTTGTTTGTGTTTGCGAGTTTCTTTGTTTGCTTGTTTGCTTATTTGTGTTTGCGAGTTTCTTTGTGTGCTTGTTTGTTTGTTTGTGTTTCGTTTGTTTGTTTGCTTGTTTGCTTGTTTGCTTGTTTGTGTTTGCGAGTTTCTTTGTTTGCTTGTTTGTTTGTTTGTGTTTTGTTTGTTTGCTTGCTTGCTTGCTTGCTTGTTTGCTTGTTTGTGTTTGCGAGTTTCTTTGTTTGCTTGTTTGTTTGTTTGTGTTTTGTTTGTTTGCTTTCTTGTTTGCTTGTTTGCTTGTTTGTGTTTGCAAGTTTCTTTGTTTGTTTGTTTGTTTGTTTGTGTTTCGTTTGTGTGCTTCGTTGCTTGCTTGTTTGCTTGTTTGTGTTTGCGAGTTTCTTTGTTGTTCTTGTTTGTATACGTGTTTGTGTTTTGTTTGTTTGCTGCTTTGCTTGCTTGTTTGCTTGTTTGTGTTTGCGAGTTTCTTTGTTTTGCTTGTTTGTTTGTTTGTGTTTGCGAGTTTCTTTGTTTGCTTGTTTGTTTGTTTGTGTTTCGTTTGTTTGTTTGCTTGTTTGCTTGTTTGCTTGCTTGTGTTTGCGAGTTCCTTTGTTGTTCTTGTTTGTATACGTGTTTGTGTTTTGCTTGTTTGCTTGTTTGCTTGCTTGTGTTTGCGAGTTCCTTTGTTGTTCTTGTTTGTATACGTGTTTGTGTGTTGTTTGTTTGCTTGCTTGCTTGCTTGTTTGCTTGTTTGCTTGTTTGCTTGTTTGTGTTTGCGAGTTTCCTTGTATGCTTGTTTGCTTATTTGTGTTTGCGAGTTTCTTTGTTTGCTTGTTTGTTTGTTTGTGTTTTGTTTGTTTGTTTGCTTGTTTGCTTGTTTGCTTATTTGTGTTTGCGAGTTTCTTTGTTTGCTTGTTTGTTTGTTTGTGTTTCGTTTGTTTGCTTGCTTGTTTGCTTGTTTGCTTGTTTGTGTTTGCGAGATTCTTTGTTTGCTTGTTTGCTTGTTTTTGTTTGCGAGTTTCTTTGTTTGCTGCTTTGTTTGTTTGTGTGTCGTTTTTTTTTTTGCTTGTTTGCTTGTTTGCTTATTTGTGTTTGCGAGTTTCTTTGTTTGCTTGTTTGTTTGTTTGTTTGTGTTTCGTTTGTTTGTTTGCTTGTTTGCTTGTTTGCTTGTTTGTGTTTGCGAGTTTCTTTGTTTGCTTGTTTGTTTGTTTGTGTTTCGTTTGTGTGCTTCGGTGCTTGCTTGTTTGCTTGTTACAGTTTGTGTTTGCGAGTTTCTTTGCTGTTCTTGTTTGTATACGTGTTTGTGTTTTGTTTGTTTGCTGCTTTGCTTGCTTGTTTGCTTGTTTGTGTTTGCGAGTTTCTTTGTTTTGCTTGTTTGTTTGTTTGTGTTTGCGAGTTTATTTGTTTTGTTTGTTTGTTTGTTTGTGTTTGCGAGTTTCTGTGTTTGCTTGTTTGTTTGTTTGTTTGTTTGTTTGTGTTTTGCTTGTTTGCTGCGTTGCTTGCTTGTTTGCTTGTTTGTGTTTGCGAGTTGTTTTTTCTTGCTTGTGTGTTTGTTTCTTTGTTTGCTTGTTTGTGTGTGTGTTTTGGGTTTTGCTGCTTTGCTTGCTTGTTTGCTTGTTTGTGTTTGCGAGTTTCTTTGTTGTTCTTGTTTGTATATGTGTTTGTGTTTTGATTGTTTGCTGCTTTGCTTGCTTGTTGGCTTGTTTGTGTTTGCGAGTTTCTTTGTTTTGCTTGTTTGTTTGTTTGTTTGTTTGTGTTTGCGAGTTTGTTTGTCTTGTTTGTTTGTTTGTTTGTTTGTGTTTTGCTTGTTTGCTGCGTTGCTTGCTTGTTTGCTTGTTTGTGTTTGCGAGTTTCTTTTTCTTGCTTGCTTGTTTGCTTGTTTGTGTTTGCGAGTTTCTTTGTTGTGCTTGTTTGTATATGTGTTTGTGTTTTGTTTGTTTGCTGCTTTGCTTGCTTGTTTGCTTGTTTGTGTTCGCGAGTTTCTTTGTTTTGCTTGTTTGTTTGTTTGTGTTTGCGAGTTTCTTTGTTTTGTTTGTTTGTTTGTTTGTGCATTGTTTTTTTGCTGCTTTGCTTGCTTGCTTGCTTGTTTTCTTGTTTGTGGTTGCGAGTTTCTTTGTTTTGCTTGTTTGTTTGTTTGTTTGTTTGTTTGTTTGTTTGTTTGTGTTTGTTTGTGTTTGTTTTTGTGCTGCTTTGCTTGTTTGTGTTTGCGAGTTTGATTTGTTTGCTTGTTTGCGAGTTTGTTTGTTTGTTTGTTTGTTTGTGTTTGTTTTTGTGCTGCTGTGCTTGTTTGTGTTTGCGAGTTTGATTTGTGTGTTTGCTTGCTTGCTTGCTTGTTTTGTTTGTTTGTTTGTTTGTTTGTTTGTTTGTTTGTTTGTTTGTTTGTTTGTTACTGTTTGTGTTTCTTTTTTTGCTGCTTTGCTTGCTTGTTTGCGTGTTTGTGTTTGCGAGTTTCTTTGTTTTGCTTGTTTGTTTGTTTGTTTGTTTGTTTGTGTTTTGTTTGTTTGTGTTTTGTTTGTTTGCTGCTTTGTTTGCTTTGTTTGCTTTGTTTGTGTTGCGAGTTTCTTTGTTGGACTCTTGTTTTGTGCCTTTGTTTGTGTGTTTGCTTGCTTGCTTGTTTTGTTTGTTTGTTTGTTTGTTTTGTGTTGCTTTGTTTGCTTGTTTTGTTTGTTTTTAGCATGGGCGGGTTTGTTCGATTATTTGTTTATTTGTTTGTTTGTTTTTGCTTAATCCCAAACAGTGATGTATGTGGTTTGTGTTGTTTTCAAGGGGAGCTTCTCCCAAACCATGGTTTGTATTCATTATACGGGGAAAGATTGGCAACGTGGTTCAAAGTCCCATGTTTTTTCTGCCACTTAGCAGCTGGGGTCTCCTCCCAAAGCTATTGTTCAATTAAGGGTGGGCGAAATGTGAAACAGCGCCTGAACATACTGTGAATGGAGAAAATCCTGCACCACTTTGAAGCCATGGGAAACCATTGTTTGTTGGCCTTTGTAGGGGAATCACCATTCCAGGGTCTGCTAGGTGGTGCAGGATTTCGCCCATCCACAGCTTTATTTTCTGTGTACGCAGATGTGGGCCAAGATTTGTGTGTGTGTGCGTTTTGTATTTTCAGTGTGGATTCTGGGAAAGCTAAAGGGAACATGCTCATTTATGTACGTGTGTATGTCAAATTTATTTATTTATTTGGGAGTGGGGGAGGGGCCCCCATTTGGACACATCATTGATCGTTGAACATGCACACAGCGAGATTGCTTGAAGAGATTGACGGAACAAAGGCGACGCAACTTCGTACCATATGAAAGTGCGGCAATGGAAATGGCTCACTAGTTCCGTCAGCAGTGAACAGCTTCATACTTGTCCAGCTGAGCCACTTGCTCAAAACCTGGGGATTGGTGAAGGTTAAGGGGCAATCCCCTTGCCATAAATGGTTGCGGGAATCCGCCTTAATCCTTGAAGCATGGTTCTGGGATTACGACCAGTTTTATACCAGTTTTTGATTATGACTCGTCTGACAACTGGCAGTTGAGTACCCAGGAGATTGTTACCGGGAAGCCTGCATGGCCTCCTTGAATTGCCACCGGTTATCTAGAAAACGGCTTGGATTTGCGCTTTTTGTGGATTTCACCCGTCCTTCCCCCTGTAGGTTCTTTTTTAGTACTCTTTTAGTACTCTTTTAACATCCTACAGGGGTGGATCCACAAAAACCGCAGCCAAGCCGTTTCCTAGAGGTAGGTGCTGTTGCGCGGGGCTGTTGGGGATTGGACCTCCTTGGGCAAGCCATGGTTGATTTGTAGAGGCGCGGGGGTTTATTGGGAGAGGTTTTCCAGCTCGCCAAAGTACTTGGATGACGAGCTCGCTTAGTAAGTCCCGCTCGCTTGCATGGGTGCATGTATCGCCTCAATGGGCTGGTCATCCAAGGAGTGGAGTGCGACTTTTCTCGGTCTTGCCGACGGTGGCGAACTGGGTGTGTCACAATAGAGGGACCCCAAACATTGTTTTGTCCTGTTGGAATTTCCGTGTAACCTCAGGGTAGCGGCCATTGAAATGGGTATGGGTCAAGTATGGACCGCAGGTTGCAGTCCTTTCCATTTTCCAGGGCAACCCATGTTGGGTACCTACTGTGGATGGACAAAATCCTGCATGACTTAAGAAACTATGGAATGATGATTCCCCCTTGCAAATACCAACAAACCATGGGTTCAACCATGGATTCCCCTGGTGCGAATGGATTTCCCATCCACAGTATGTTTGACCCACAGCTCTTCAAAACGGGTAGGGTCAAAATTAGACCACCAGGGTACGGACCGCAGGTTTTATTTTCATTTCCCAGGGCAACCCATGTTAGGGTTAGTCATATACCCTACTGTGGATGGACGAAATCCTGCACCACATATAAAGCTCTGGACTGATGATTCACCTGTAACTACCAACGAACAAGGGTTTCCTATGGTTTCATAGTGGTGCGAAATGGTTCGCTACCATCCACAGTAGGTTTGACAACCACGGCAAACAATTCACAGCCAGAAAACTCGGAGCGAAGAAGCCCTGCGAGGTGCATGAAGCGCTTCTGCCGATGCTCCTCGAGCCCGGCACTCGCGAAACGCGCGAAACGCGCGACGCGCAGATCGAGCCGAGTCTGGCGTAGAGTCGTGCGGGGTTTTTGGGGTCGTGTTTGAGCCGCTGGCTCCAAAAAAAATGTTTTTTGGGATTGATGAAGGTTAGTAAGAGAGAATCCCCTTGCCATAAATGGGCGCCTTTGCTGCCTTGATTCTTGAAGCATGGTGGGATTACGACCATTTTAGTACCGATCGGTTTTGATTATGACTCACGTCCCTCGGATTTCCCACAGCGAATTGAGCTTTTGACCCCCAAACAAGTAATAAGCCCATCTTCAATCGTCTTGGAACCCTTTGGAGTCCTCCCTGAAATGTGCTCCAAACCACCTCAGAGCCTATCTGGGCAGAGACCCCATAGCTTTCAGCTGTTTGGGCAAAATGTGTACCGTAAGGAAAGAAGACTAACCCACACAGATGTTCGAAATCGAGCTTTTGACCTGTTGGTCTTCCTGTTTGAGTCCGTTGGTCACAAAAGGTGAACCTTGTTTTTGTCCAGGTTTTGCTTTTGGGGGTAAGTGAGTCCCACGTTGCCATGGCACCTGTGAGAGGTACCTGGAAGATGTTTTTGTACTCAAGGAACCCCCGTGAGGGGCCATGGCAATGTGGGAGGGAGGGAGGCAGGGAGGGAGGGAGGGAGGGAGGGAGGGAGGGAGGCAATTCAACTGACGGGGGTTACCAAAGCCAAAAAAGCTGGGCCCTTTAACCTACTTGGGGGCTGACGTGGCCATCCCTGAGACTTGTTTGTGGCTCAAAATAGGTATTCATTTGGGAATCTTCGGGGATTGATGCCCACTAAAATTCATGATGTCATGTTGCCATGCTCATTTGGATCGTTGGCTTCACAAGTCCAAGGCTAAGTCGAGTTACGGTTGATGCTTGAAAAAGATGCAAGTGAGCTAGCCACATCCAACCACACCCTGGAAATCACAGGGAACCCCCTCTGCATGGCTCCCTCGCAATACTGTGGATGGACCAAATCCACAATCTGGGCCAGTTGGAATTGGCGGTTTATCAACCAGTGCATCGTGCCCTGAACCAGTTTTTGTGTTTGGACTCGTCCTGCGGATGCCATGGACCCAATCAGCTGTTTACAGGGGCTTGATCCATTCCATCCAGTGCGAAGTGGACTTTGTGCACAGAATTTTGCGTGCACATAACGCAGGCCTCAGCAAATCATCGACCAGGGCCTGGTGCCCGTCTTAGCTGGCGCCTCAGTTGGCCAAAAACGGCGTTTGTCGAACTGTTCTGCGAATGTAAAAAATGAGCTCACCGATTTGGGGGGTAAAACGAACGAAGGCCCGTGACCAGTTTGGGAATTATAGCACACGTGCCCATCACTTGCCCTGCTGAGTTGGCAAACTTGAAACTTCCTGTTGGTCGGTGTATGTCGGTGTCTGTATCATTTTGGAGGACCAAAGGGTTCCAACTCCTTTTTGCCGGTCAGCTCAGCAGGTCAGATCATGAATTTGAGTTATACCCGGGAATCCTAACCGGGCGTCAGCTGAGCAACGGACAAATGACCACGATGTCAGTTGGGGCGGCCCTTTTTCATTGTTGGAGGTTGATGGGTGGCGTCGAGGTAAGGAAACCCTTGCTACAAGGAACATGGCTGGTTCCCTGCTCGGGCCAGATGGCCCGCAAGTGCGCCTCTGGCTCCCGGAAAAGTCTCCTTGCAAGACTTCGCTTGCCTTGAACCTTTTGCCTTTCTGCTTGTCCTTTACTCTCCCCTCAAGTTTGTTTTCCTACTAAATCCTACTAACTGGGTCCCTTTGCTGGGTTCCGTGTTAGGAGGGTGGTGTTCCTTCGAACCTGCGAACAGTTCTCACTTGCAGTTGGGATCTGTGAGGACTTAGTTACTTGATGCATGGTTTTTCCCAAGCCGACATTTCTTGATGCTGTGACCCAAGCCTTTGATTGCCCACAACTTGACCCCGTGTTCCTCAAGGTTCTTGTAAGCATTGCACCAAGCTGCAACACCACCAAGCAACAAGGGTACAGGATCGATAAAATCCTGTTGCTTTTCCTTTTTCAGGAGCCAGAGTTCTACCTCTGTGCCAGAGTCTTGGGAGCACTCCTGATGTGTGTGTGTGCGTGAACCCAGTTTGGTTTTGAACGGCACAACCAAGTCCCGGAAGCCGAATCCAGTTCCAGCTGGGTTCGGTTGCCTCTCCTGAGGTTAATACCCACGACGCCAAGCGCTTGGCGTCCATCATCAATCTGGTGGACAAGGAGGCAAGCAGTTTGCACGGCAAAGAAAACACACATGACTTTGAGACGGTGATTTGTTGAATGACTGAAGAAATGGATGCGACACAAAAAAGAAGCACCTGATTCTCAGATGCCCAGTCGCCATGGGAAATCAAGGGCATCCTTTTTTGGTTGGTCGAGCTTAAAGGATTCGGAACCCTTCCCAAACTCAAGGACTCAAGGAACAAAAGGGCGCCACTGGGCAACTGGGGATTGCCCGGAAGTTGTTGAAAGTTCATTCGAATCCGCCGGGGATGGCCATTCGCGTTGCGTTCAAGAGCCACAAATCTACCATTAATTAGAGGTAACCTCTGGTTATCGGAGGTGTCCCAGTTGTTGAAGACAGCTGGGCTCCTTTGTTTTGAGAGCCTCACGCAAACAAACGAAGTGCAAGGACCCCATATTCAAAGACAGTACTTCGTCAGGGGGGTTGTGCACCTCCCGAGGAATATGGATATGTCTCAAAGGGGCACCCTTTCAATTCAATACGCTCAATCATTTTAGGGATCTACAGGGCTCCTTAAAAGATGTCCATTTTGCAACCATTTGAAACATGTTGCTTTTTCAACACCAAAATAGAGGGAAGCCACCATTTACAAGTTGCAATGTTCAGGTGCTTTTCATGCATCCGGATCCCTGTTCTAGATCCCATGGAAACAGGGGTGCCTTCTGTTTTGCGCCAATGGCCCCAAAGGCTCACCAGTGACCCAGTGATTCCACGGCCACTATGGTCAACCAGGTATTCTTACCTCTTGATTTTACCATGGGTTTCCCTTGGTTAGCGCTGGGTTTCATTTTACCATCGATGGTTTCCCTTGGTTAGCGCCGGGTTTCATTTCAAGATCCTTTGGTCTGGCCGAGACTGAACATGAAACAGAGCCAGAAGTATCTAAGCACGCAGGTAGGTCATTTTCGGATATGTCTTATTTTTTGAGCTCCTGGACTTGATGGCTTGCGTTTTTTGCAACCATTTGAAACAGGTGGCTTTTTCAACACCAAAATAAAGTTAAACCACCATTTACAAGTTGCAATGATAGAAGGTGTTTTTCATGCATCCGGATCCCTGTTTGGGTTGGACCATGTTAGTCGCCCGAAGCCTGAGAAGCGAGCGGTCGCGAGCGGTGGCGAGCGGCAGGTCCTTCTTCATCTTTTGCGGCACGTGGACGGCGAAAAGCTGGCCCCACGGCAATGGGAAGAATGGCTCCCAGGGGACTCCTCCAATCAGGGTTCCACTTTTTGAATACCCCAAGATGACTTAAACCCAGAGCTTCTCCTTTATGGGGTAATGAACAACCCCTGGGTTTAAGTCGACCCTGGGGTCAAAAAATGGAACCCTGCCTCCAATACTCCTGGCGCCTATGGCCCCTCGCGATAGGCATCCGGTTCCGGAGGGTTTTGGTTTAGTGGTTGGGTTTCCGAATACCCACTAAAAGTGAGTGACTCTTAGCGGATCAGAAAACGCCACTAAAAGTGAGTGACTTTTAGCAAAAAAAGAAACAGAAAACGGACATTGCAGTTTGATCACTTATTCACAGTGACAGGCATGAGGTTGCTCCGTACAGCTTCAGATACGGGTTCTGCATCGTCACTGGTCAGCCATGGCTACGAATTCTGACGAACCAACCCTCCAGGGTTGGTCCAAAGGGTGCCCGAGTTCGAATTGCCCGAACATTATTTCGTGTCTGTTTGTTTTTTCCGCTGACTAGGTGCCCTGGGCCAAGAAAGCGCCCTAAAGTTTCCGGAAGTGACCTGAAGCGCCCTGAGCAGATCTGAGGAGCCTACTTGCTCCGTTGGAAACCCAAAAAACCCACTTACTTTGTTGGCGGTTGATGTCGAAGGGGGATCCTTCTCACGACCAGGAAGGAACACGGAAAAGGTGTCACTGGACATTGGCAGAAGAACTCTCATTTGAGCCAAGGCGCAGCTGGTGAATGACTTTGAGGAAGACAAGGAGTGGGCAAGTCGGATTGCCCGAAACCCTGGATGGTTCCTCAAAAATATGGCCATGAATTTCCAATAAGGAACCACCTCCAAAGTGGTTGGTGGACACAAATCCCGACCTAAATGGTGTCCACCACAGGGTCCCTTGTTAACTTCACACCCATATATCTTCATAAGTCTCTAATGGTTGGACGAGAGGAATTTTGCTATCCATTGATTTCGGCCACGGATGCCTTCCACGGAAGAAGCTTGGTACGGATTCTGGGCCTTGCGAAGGCTCCTAGCCACAATGGATGTCTGGCCATGAATTTTGATGAACGAAGCCCTCCCAGATGTCTTGTGGACAAAAGTCCAAACCAAAATGACGTCCACCAAAGGGTCCCCAATTAGAATTCACACCAGACTGGGTAGAATATGTCTAGGGCGACTTCTGTCCCACCAGAAATAACAGAGGAAAGCCAAAAAGGCTCTTTTGATTCTATATAGGTTTCCGGTGGACCCATTCTTGCGAGGTGGGAATTGGGACTCACGTGGCGATTCCCTAATTCGTGAAGTCTAGTACCTGAAATCTCCTACAAATGGTTTTATAGTATAGGCTCGGCCAAATATGGACCTGAGTCCGAACATACCAGATCCAGAACAAACGATTTTCCATGCGGGGGGGGGTGATCAATATTCCTGGTCCTGAGTTGTGTTGAAAGTCGTGACCTTTTGATCAACCCCCATATGGTGTGTCTTTGTTCAGGGGAACCCTTAAAATGGCCAAACGGTTTCCTCTTGGTGTCTCTTTAAAACCACGAAAAGGGGTACCAACTCCAAAAGAACTGAGACCCGTATGTGTGTGTTTTTGTCTTGTACCCCTCCAAAATACGGCTTTCGCCGTTTCCTTTTGGTTTCCCTTTAACTCCAACAAAAAGGACTTCCAGCCAGAATTCTTAACCCATCTCCCTTCCCCAGAATTAGTCCCCCCCTTTTATTGTTTTGCCTTTTTGGGGGTTCCCTTGGTTTTCCACTACCGGGCAAAACATAAAGCATTTTTTGCTGGGGTCAAGCTGATTTTTCCAGCCAAGCTCCAAAGAGCCCATAGAGCCCACGGAATCTCGGAAAGGCTTCCTTTCCTTTTTTCGGAACGGAGGGAATCTCAGGAAGGCCTCGAGCGCAGGATCCACCTGCCTGAAAAAAAACAAAAAGCTCGCCCAACTACCAGGCGTTTGCACTCTCTTTTTTTCTCACTCCCAGAGTTCCCAGACTGTTCCCGCAATTTGGGAAGACCTTTTTAGCCAATCTACTCGGGAAGTGGGCTTTACAAGCCTCTTAAAGCATCGCCCAACTACCAGACGTTTTTTGGATGGTTGTTTTACGTTAACCTTCAAATGCTAAGCAGCTGAGTTGTTGGATGTCTGTTTTAAGAAATCCTGAATACGTGCAGACCAATAATACCTTGCAGAGCTTTGTGTAAAGCTGGGCTCAAAATCAATTCTTCATCTACGCATTGTAGTGGGTGTAGTGGTGTCCCACTACGGCCGCCCACCCAGACAAGTATAAATTATATCCTCTCCAGAAAGCCAGTAGTGTTGTTCAGGGCTCACATAGAAAATGAGAAGACCTGCTTCCTTGACATTGGCCAATATGCCATGAGCGCCCGGCTAGCGATGGAACGACTGGAACAAAATCTTCTCAAATGGATGCTGGCGATGATGAGATACAGGTACTGCCGAAGTGGGCATTGGGGACGGAACAGTTGGTTCCCACGTGGAAAGACCCACACAGGAAAACGTCCATCTGCTTAAGAATATTGTCTTTTTCCCCCGTGTTGGTTTCCTATCACTGTATACTTCTTTTTTTTCCAGGGGGCTTATATAAGCAAATAGAAGAAGATGGGTGGTGGGGTTCAGCCGTGTTCACCAGAGTAAGCTTTGCCACCGCACATGGTGAGGCTGAGGACCTTCCTTGATAGCCTAAAGCCGTGCGGTTACTGGCCACTTTCGGGGAAAAAAGAGGTCGATCATGACTCGTGGCATTTGTGCCAGACATCGCTCACTGCTTTGGACATTGCTCATTGTTCCCGATGTTTTTTGAAGGGAGATGTTCACGACTGGATATGTACTTGGTTCAGTCTTGTTTTGAGGCTACCCTTTGAAGGGTTGGTTTAAAAGGAAGCTAAAAGGACGACACCCATTTTTCGGTCACACCCCTGCTGCGGAAGGACAAAATCCGGCACCACTTTGATTTCATGGGAAACCATAAAACGGTATTTACAGGAGAATCGTCACTCCTGGTTTCTTAGGTGGTGAGACATGGATTTCGTCCATCCACAGTATGTTGAATCAACTTTGGACACTGGTACATGAGAAATATAACAGGTCAAAAGGTCGGCTTTGAACAAACGAATAAAAGGAACCCTTCTTGGGTGCTCGGCCAAGTTAGTAAGTGGTTAGCCACCTGGGGTATAACCTACTTATGAGTGAGTTGGGCCGGTTGTAAGTAGACTATACCCCAGGTGGCTAACCACGTACTAACTTGGCCGAGCACCCAAGTAAGGAACCGGAATTCTTTCAGGGATCTCACAGAAACGCACTGAACTTACGGAATTCTCTGGGCTGAAACCTTGGATCCAACCAATCCCATGCCATCCGCGTTTGGGTGGAACGGCAGGACTTCTTTGCGGATGGCCCCATCATCAGGCACGAAAGATTCCCAGCCGTCCGGTTACTTAGGTTTTAGGTTTCTGGGTGTGTTAGGCCTTTAGTTGGTTTAGTGTTTCCTTAGGTTTTTAGGTGTCTAGGGTTTTTAAGCCTTTAGTTGGTTTCGTGAAGTTGTGGGTTTCCCATGGGTAGTTCGGTTTCTAGGGTTTTCAAGTTTTTAGTTGGCTTAGTGGTGGGTTTCCCACTAAAAGTCAAACTGTTAGTGTCCAACCCCCAGGCCATACGCCAACACACCGCCATTATGCACAGACATGCACACATACAGGCATGCCTCTGCGATTTCACATGAAATGACATGTGACATAAACCATTAGCGCGATCACGGTTGCAAACAAGTTCTACGCGGTGGTTGTACTCGCTAGACTTCAGAATATATTGGTTTGAGACAAGCGGAGCACTATGGAGCAATTGAGTTTTTTTGCGCGTCACACAAGGTACATGCTACGCAAATTCGTGCTTGACATTGGTTGATTTTGTTTTTTCGGTCTGCTGCATTGTTTTCAAAATGAATCCTGAATCCTTACGCCAGATGGCAGTGGTGCTTTCTCCTGTTTGGGGCTTTCTTGGGGGGATGGGTTTGGGCCTTTTTCGTTCCTTGGGGTGGGGTACGGGCTCCTGTGTGACAAAGAAGCTTACGGGACAAGCGAATTAGTCAAAGTTGCAGGACACCCTCTCTACCGGAATGATTCAACAAGAGAAAGGCTCACTGGTGAAGTCATCTGCAGAAGCCGGAGGCTGTCTAAACAAAAGTGGTGTTGAAACGGCAGTTGTTTTGTCAAGGGGGTCGTACTCAGATTCAGCGAAGTTGTGGTCCCAGCGAATGATTCTTCGCCAGCCCATGTACCCTCCCACCCTTCATGTGGAACCTGACAGGGACCCAGTCCCTTTAAAAGGAGAATCGTCCTCCAGGACCCCCCGAACGTCAGGTTCCATGTTAATTGGTGGGAGGGTAAATGTTCTATGATGTGCTGCGCAGTTTGAAGAATCCTTTGCATCACACCAGCTCATGTTTGGAGAGCTGCGCACCGCCATAAACCATCACCGTCAAATGCTTTGCCTTTAAAATGTTAAATGGCAGCGAGCTGATTGAATGGAGGCTCTTCTGGCATGTGGGTGACTGCCAACTCAGATGGCTTGCAACCTCGCCATTTGAGGCTTGTTTTTCTCGACCAGCTCAGGATAGCAAATCGCTGGTGTTCCCCTTGCGTGTGTTTATCCTGGTTTTCATTTAGGTGCACAGAACCCATTCCAAACTTAAAGCATTTTGAAGTAGTCATCCAAAAGGGGTCAACAAACACTTCCATATTTGGTGAGAGGGGCGTATTTTATGTGGCCTTGGCTTCCCGAAGAGACAACAGGGCTGTAGCAACTAATGGTATCTGAACAAATATATTTTCTGCATACCCCAGACGTGGGCCAAGTAGTCTACAGTCTGTTGGTTTGGGGACATGTTTTGTTTAGTTTTTTTCACAGAAACCAGGTGGATAAAGCAAATCTAAGTAACTGGTTCCCAGAACATCTCTGTGAACCTGGCTGTTGTCGGAAACGTGAAAAAGAAGTGGTCAAACCAAACCAAGCTGTTTTTGTTTTTCTCCGCCCGAGGTGCCCCAAACAGCCGCGACGCAGGCTGCTACAGGAGGCTTCCAAAGACTACAAGCTGCTTCAGGCGTTCGCTCGACGGCCGAATCCAGTTTGGGAGGGGGCCTAAAAAGAAACGACACACCCAATTTTTGGAACAAATTGATTTTGGTGGGTTTGAATCCATGAAAAGACTACCTCAAAATCCTCAAGCGAAAGGTCAGCCCCGAAACGGTTACCCCACACAAGAACACTAACCCATGACCTTTTAACCTTTGGTTTTCCCTTGGTCCATCTTTGCACATGGCCCCCACAAGGTGATCACCGTGTATTTCCCAGGTCCCTAAAGGGCAACTGAGCCACAACCAAAACCGGGTAGATGATTGTTAATAAGGGACAATCCCAACCATAAATAGCTGCGGAAATCCGCCTTCTTAATTCTTTGCATGGTTCTGGGTAAACCATTTTAATACCGGGTTTTGATTATGACTCAACTGACCTTGCGGGGACTCACGAAGGCGACAAAATCGGGCGTTTGAGCCCAAGGCCTTTGGGAGCGCGAATGCCAAGTGAGTGAGTGGATGAATAACCTGGGCTTTGATCTACGTACCCGGCCATAGGTGATAATTCCAGGCCAACCTGGTGATGCTGTGACCTTACGGCCGCACCCAGCGCGGATTGCCAAGCTGCTTGCCATGCTTCGCAGCATTCTGGAGCGGAGTCGGTTGACTGTCGACGCAGAGCGACTAGCCGGGAAGGTGCACTTTCTTTGCTCCACGTTGTTTGGGCAGCTTGGGCAGGCAGCTTTGCATCCCATCTACTCTCGAGGAGCTGGTTGTCAGGATGATGGGCATGGTTTGAATGACACGTTGAAGATGTCTTGCCAACTTGGCGAATCGAACGTCCGAGTAGGAAACACTGCGAAAAACGTTACCAGTTTTCCAGCCGCTTTACCCACTTCTTTAGCCCATTTTAGCCCCAACAAACATGCAAAAGTCGCTGGAAAAAAAAACGTGCTTTTGCCGAATTTTCTGGATTGAGGTACCACTTTTGCCACTAATTTGGGGATCGAGGCGCCCGCTCTTCGGCCGTCTGTGCCAGGACAAGGTCGCGCCCTTGATGCAGCGCGTGGACGCAGTCAAGACCGTGCGCCTCGTGAGCGGTGTACAGCCGGGATCACAGGTGTATTTTAGCTGGCCCGCTTTCATCTTTCATTTGCTTCCATTTGCTGAATGAATATGTTTGTTGTTTTCCCCTGTTGGTTGTTAAAGGAATCTATCACGATTGGATGTATTTGTTTTCCAGGGGACGAAAAAGCAAATGGAGGTTGGGATGTGTCCTTTGTTCCCCCCCCTCAAAAAAAGAAGAGAGAAGAAGCGCGTTTTCCCCCAGTCTTTCCTCTTCCCGCAAACAACGGGTACCTTCAAAACGACATACCCATTTGCTTATGCCGTGTTACTTTCAGAGGGAGTCACTACGTAGGAAATACGCTTATTTCGAGGGGATTTAGCAGGGCTCCTTAAAAGATACATTTTGCCCATTTAAAACATGGCTTTTTCCACCAACATAAAAGGAAACCACCATTTACAAGGCAATGTTCAAGTGTATAATGTAAGTTTAGGCAAATTGGAAGTTGATCTTCCCAAGGGATTGTCTGAGTGTCTTGTTTGTCGGACCCTGGCTTTTCGTCGCATATTAAAACCCCTTTCCTTCACTTGCTTGATAGTTGGTTGGAATCCAGCACATGGTATGTGTCAAAGGGCACGTTCCAAGTGGTTGGCGTCCCTTCATTTCCCTTTCAAGCAACCCAAACAGGGGACCTTCACAAAGCACCCACGCAAATACGACTCTCTTTTATTGTATATCCAATATTGTTTGGCAGGGCTCCTTAAAAGATATATTTTGCCCATTTAAAACATGGCTTTTTCCACCAACATAAAAGGAAACCACCATTTACAAGGCAATGTTCAAGTGTATAATGTAAGTTTAGGCAAATTGGAAGTTGATCTTCCCAAGGGATTGTCTGAGTGTCTTGTTTGTCGGACCCTGGCTTTTCGTCGCATATTAAAACCCCTTTCCTTCACTTGCTTGATAGTTGGTTGGAATCCAGCACATGGTATGTGTCAAAGGGCACGTTCCAAGTGGTTGGCGTCCCTTCATTTCCCTTTCAAGCAACCCAAACAGGGGACCTTCACAAAGCACCCACGCAAATACGACTCTCTTTTATCGTATATCCAATATTGTTTGGCAGGGCTCCTTAAAAGATATATTTTGCCCATTTAAAACATGGCTTTTTCCACCAAAATAAAGGGAAACCAGCATTTACAAGGCAATGTTCAGGTGAATAATGTAAGGATCCCTGTTTGGGAGCAGCAAGGGGAGCCACGGGAAGGTCATGGCAAGGTCATGACACATGGTCCTCAATGCCTTGTCTATGGCTCTAAATCAAGATCTTACTGGGCATCTATCATGATGTCAGGTTCTTCAATCAGATGCGCTAGGATCCCTATCCCTACCCCACTTCCAGAAACGAGTACCTTAGCTCGCGGCACACCTTTCTGAGTATAACCGCCTCGCAATAGCAGCCGCCTCTCCCGCCTCTCAAAACAAGACCCAACTTTAAGGCCCCATCGCGCCTTAGGAAGCCCATTGGTTTGGTTTGGTTCGCTCGGTCCATTTGCCTGGTACCGGCGGGTAAACGGCCTGCCACCCTTCAGGAAACCAAAAGGATAATGGCTCTATCATAGTGGTAAGTGGGATCCACTGGTTTGGTTGAGTGAGAGAGGGGTTGAAATCCGAGAGCGATTCTCACGGGAGCCAGATATCTTGACTCGCCAATAGAGATGTCCGATTCGGACCTCAAGAGGTGCGCGTCGCGCACCCCTCTACCATGAACCTTGAACGTGTTGTCTTCCTGGAGATCCACTTATCATAGAAACCAGTTACAGGAATCTCTACAGGAAACTAGCCAAACTCCCAACAAAATCAGGGGTTTCCTAGAGCTTCCTGCAGTTGGTTTCTGAGAACTTACCACTACAGCAGGTAGCCAGTGACCGGGGTTTTAATCTTTAGATGTTCACCATGGATGCGTTCTTGCTTTCATATATTTCCATTTGCCTACCAATCCGTTATTGTTCCACGTTTGGTTTTAAAAGGAATCGATTTCGCTACTGAAAGTACGTTCTATTTTCTCCAGGGGACGAAAGAAGCAATGGAAGAGCTTGGCTTAGCGAATTCAGGGGTAACGCAACTGAATCCAGGGTTCCGTTTTTGACTACCCCAAGCAGACTTAACCCAGGGGTGGTTGATTCCCCCAAAAGGACAACGCCTGGGTTTAGGCCTACCGCAAGGAGGTAAAAAAAGAAGAAAAAAAAGAAAAAACGGAACCCTGACTGGACCCTCGTCTACGAGCCACCTGCTCGCATGCAGCCCCCGCGCCGCGCTCAGGCCTTCCAAGCTCCTGGAGGTCTTGCGACAGGTGGATTGTCCCACGGCGTCGGGGAGACCCAGCGGTTTTTGTTGGCATCAGGGATCCCAACCAGATTGATGAACCAGGGTGTTCCATATGGGTCTGTCTGTTTTTTTGGTGGGAGCCCCTTTTGGTTGGTTTTGGAGGAAAACCAAAAGGAAACCCCCTTACGCCAAAAAGTGTTCCCCCCAAGAAAAGGGTGAGAGTGAGTGTGTGTGTGTGTGTGTGTCTCTGGGTGTCTCTGTGTGTGCGTTTGCATGTTGTGTGTGTGTGTATCTCCGTGTGTTTGTGTTTGTGTGTGTCTCTGTGCGTTTGTGCTTGTGCTCCAGGGTAGCCATGGTAAGCCTTCTGGGGGTGTCTTTAAAGGGAACCCAACAGAAAGCCGCTGATTTTCGGGGTCCCCCGATTTTGGGGTCACCATCAACCTGGTGTCGGGTGGAGGAAGGGATTGGGCCCCCCCGACTCAACCCCCGGAGTGGATTCAGGAAGCCGCCAAACTCACACCCTTCAAGATTGGATTGCCAGGAATTCGAGCGAATTAGATTGCGGGTAATGAAGAAATCAATCAGTTTAGAAATTCATACGATTTTGAGCCCTTTAAGATTAATTACCTTCAAGATTGGAAGTCCCAGGGACAGTTCGTGTCAAGGCAATTCATTGGATGCGTCGATCGCTTCTTACTTCTTACCCCAGAACTCTAAGATGGGAGACATGGCCTCGCTTGATTTGACAATGGTACCACAGCATGTCCAAGAGACTCTGAAGTTTCGGGCAAACAAGGGATTTTGAAGCCTTGAGCTTTGACATGATGGTGTCAACTGGTACCCAAGCCTGTCGTTTTAGCACAACCCTCCGCTAGTCGCCTGGGCGGTTTGGCAGGCATCACTGTGAGGAGACACTTGTTACAAGTGGCTGTTGTGAATGGACGAAATCCTTCAGTCGAGATGGACAAAACCCGAGTGGGATCACCCACCTACCAATTAGGTGCGAAATGAATTTGTTCCATCGAACTTCGGGAATCAAATGGCATTCGGATTGTTATTTTGTCCATCCCGTGGATTTTTGATTCATCGCTTATTTGGCTGTGGGTCAAAAATAGGTACCCAAAATGGAACTCTGGCAAATGGAAACATGGACTAAAACCTGTGGTCCCCTGTTGGTTGAATTTTGACCCCTACCCAAATTTGCCCCAAAAAAATCCGCCTGGACCATCAAATCCCACCGCCTTCTCGCCCGCTCGAAATCGAAGGCTGATCCTTATGTCCAACGCCAACGAGAACTTCGTGGTAGCCTGGAACCATTTAGACCTCTCATGGGGGCTGGGGGGGAGGGGAGGGAGGGAGGGGAGGGGAGGGAGGGAGGGGAGGGGAGGGGAGGGGAGGGGGAGGGAGCCCCAATAAGCCCTCATTAAGCCCCGAAGAAGGCCTTATTTGGGGCTTGAGGTTCCCTCCCCCCCTGCCTTTTCCCCAGCCCCCATGAACCTCGGACGGGGCAAAAAAGGCGCACCCGAACGGACTCGCGTCCCGGGGACTCGGACTTTCACTTTTTCCACGAATCTGTGATACAAAAAGGGCCGAACCCGAAAGACGAACACCCCATAAAGGGGGAGAGTCCCAAAAGTATCACCGAAGTGGTTGAATAAACCCCGAGTGATTCCACAACCCTGCTTTTTGGGGCTTGGGCCATGTCAAGATAAGACTTTTTTTGGCCAGTCCTCCGTTGGTTTTCTTGTTGGTGTCCCTTTAAACCAACCCCCAAACAGGAATCCCCCCAGCAACAAAAGCACACACCCAGATGGATGACCACCCCAGTTGCTAAGTTGGTAACAAGCTTTGTTTGGCAAGTCTGCCAAGTGGCATTTATCCTACATGCGTGACACGAATTACTATTTTCTGGGATGACCAACCTTACTTTTATTCTGGGATGACGAACCTCACTAAGTGGCATGGGCATCTAGGGCTGTTTGAGGCGAGGGCTTTGACGCATGACATGCATCTCCTTGTGCCCTTCGTTGGGTATCCCTGATCGCCTTTCCACACAGAGTAGCCCTGCACCAAGTGGCCCAAGGCAATGATCGGCTGGATCTAGGCGAAAGCGCGCCTGTGGGGTTGAATGGATGAATCGTTACAAACAGCTGGTCTTTTGACCTGTGTTGCCGGGTTTTTTCAGCCTGACGTCTAGACAGTGAGCTGCCACCCCAAAGCTTGCATTTTTAGACCTTGACAAGGGATATTTGAGGTGGGGTGTCCCCAAAAGGGGTTGGCCGCTTTTTGAGGGATTGATGAGCAGAGTTGGGGATGCGGCCCAGGTAAACATGCTCTGTGGCCCCTTGGATGGTCTTGTGTCGGCCACTGCCCCCGGCGTGGCCGAGGCGGGGTCATATGCACTCCACCTTGCGTCGTGCTTTCTATTTGTTCAGGGGGCTTCATGGGGCCCTGGAAACAAGATTCATAAGAGCTTGTTTGTGTTTTGCCCATTAACCCTGTTACTCTTGTTGAACGTGAAAGAAAACAAAAGTGTCTTCTGTTGTTACGTGGCTCGGCAACTGTACAAGTGAACCTGTTTAATCAGTGTTTACGAGGGTTTCGCCCTTGGTGTCATCATCTTTCATCTTGGTTGCCCAGGTTTGCTTCACCTGTAGTCGTGCCACAGGGTCGAGGCGCAGCCCATGAACAACAGCTTGAATCAATCTTTGGTGGGTTTCCCTTTAGGTTCACTTTAGATAGAAGTCCCAAAAGGAAAATTGAGGCAAGTGAGGGAATGGACAATGCAACATGTTTTGTTTTTGTTTTAATCATCAAGGCTCTCAATGACGGAGGACATGATGTACGAGGCTAGTCACAGGCTTGGCAAAATTACTGGATGCTCATTTGTAGTCATGATACTTCGGGACAAATCTGCGCACATGATATGATCTCACCCGTTCGCAAAGCGTGCTTCTTGTGGATCGCTCATTTCAGGCATTTCCTCAAAAAGGATGCGACTGTGCCGTATGAACCCGCCCCGCCAACAAAAATGAGAAAAGAGAAAGAATAATAAAACCCACACACACACACAACATGTCAATTGTGTCGCGCATGTCAAGAACCAACAGCATACTCTCTGACAGGGACGGAGCCTGATTGCAGGAATGCAAGGCGGTCATTGACTACTGCAACGCTAGCGGTGCCTCCATGAGGATTCCATGCAAGGAATAGTTCCAATTCTTGTGACCCTCTTCCACTTTGAATTCAAACTGCTCCCAGCCTGTCATGGATCTCAATCATGTCACCCTAAGTGGTGGCTACTGGCCCCTGAAAATTGGTTGCTTTGAGACCCCAAAATCAAATCTTCGCGAAAAGTGATTGGTGGACACCATCTAGATGGTGTCCCAGGGTCCCACTTAATGATTCACGCCTAAGCTACTCTCTACAAATTGGAACTTGAAAGAATCTCGCATGTACTCCAAATTTGTGAACAAGCCCCAGAATGAGCGCGCATTACACAATTTCCGCGTACTAGTCCATAAAGAATTCGTGCGGGAATCTTTTCCGATAGAACTACCCTCAAACGAATAAATGTGGACCATGACAAGAAACTGATCCCTTTAAAAAGGAAAATGGACCAAACCGAGATCCCCCGAAAAGCCAGGTTCCATGTAAATTGGTGGGAGGGCAATTGGGATGAACTCAACGCTGTGTACATTGAGTTCTGTGCAAGTCCGCTTCTTGATGTCGCAGCTGTATAGTCTTGGCGGTTCGCAGCCGTCCGGTTCCTTAGGTTTTGAGGTTTTTAGTTGGTGTAGTGGGAGTTTCAATTTTACCCACTAAAAGTTACTCGCTTTTAGCAGGGGATCTGAGGACAGCCCAGTAACCCATCCAATCCCTTTGGATGGATCATCCACGGGTTCTGCCTGGCATTTTCTGGGATCCCCTTCCAAACTATTTTATATTTTGGGGTAGACTAAATGCTTCCATTTGTTCGAGAAAGTACAATTATTTTCCCCGGTTGGATTGAAAGGGAATCTATCAGTTGTTATGCGTTTTTCTTTCCATTTCCAGGGGACTTATTCGCAAATGGGAGTGTCTTTGTTTAGGGGACCCTAACAAATGGTTGGTGTCATTGAACACCACGCAAAAACGTACACCGACTCTGAAAAAGAGACCCAACTGGAGGAATATAGAACTTGGTGGCTCCCAGCCATCCCCTTAGCGTTTTGGCTTTTTAGCTTTTTAGTGTTTAGTGGTAGTTTCCATTTGCCCCACTAAAAGTTAAACTTTTAGCGGGCGATTTTGAGGGCAGCTCAGAGAACACAAGACCAAGAAAGCCACGAAGATGGAGTACCCCAGGTGAGTCATGCGTCTCAACTCGATCCGCAGGTCATGAAGCTCAACGCGCGCATCGCTGCTGCTTTTCGGGCTGAGCGCCCAGACCAGGCTCGACTCGATTGGATGGCTGGGTGACGAGGGAGGGAAGGAGGGAGGGAGGGAGGGAGGGAGGGAGGGAGGGAGGGGGACAAGGAGTCCAGCAAGAGTTAGCGCAAAGCAGGTTTCCTATTGCTCACTCCTACTGGCGCTTCTTTACAGCCATGTTATGTCATATCCAAGTCTTTTCCACATTATACCCACTTCATAACACTGCTCCCGCCGGGCCCCTAAAACACGCCCGTGTTGGTCTACTGCAAGGGCCTCAAGAATCAGCATGGGGGGGTTATGGGGGACTTTAAAGGACAAGAAACTAAGACATGCTCCTAAGAGAGTAAGGCGTGTTATTCTTTAGCCCTGCGTGCATTATGAGAGTCACACACGTTTCCCCCTCCCCCAAACCCACCAAACATACCAAATTGTTTTATCACAGTGGACCCAGTCAGGTAGCCAGCCATTTTCCTAGTGTTCAAAGGGTGCTGATAGTCAAGAGGGTGTGTCAGCGGTGAGATTCTGGGTATGTGTTTTTGGGGACCCCCTTTTGGTTGGCTTCAAGAGAAACTAAAGGGAGAGCATTATTTTCTTATTGGACCCCCTTTTGGCAGGTCTGAAGGAAATCTAAACCGAAGTCCCCCCAAAAACCACGGGCCGACAGCGCCCGAGTTTCAAGCAGGCTGCCAAGCTCCTGGATCCCGTGGCCACGCAGGCTCGGCTTTTTGGACTCGGTGCCAGGTGAGCATCAAAATAAAGTTGGAAACCACCATTTACAAGTTGCAATGTTCAGGTGTATCATGCAAGGATCCCTGATGAAGGTTAGTAAGGGATGCTCCCAGCCATAAACAGCTGCGGAATCCGCCTTCTTAATTCTTGAAGCATGGTTCTGGGATTACGACCATTTGAATACCGGGTTTTGATTATGACTCACGTGGATTTCGGGTTTCGCGCTGGTCAGCGAATGAGACATGGAGTCTGACCCCCAGAAGAGCCATTCAACTGGTGGTTTCCTTGAATCCTGCAAGGGAAACCCCATCCAAAAGCGGTTCGTTCCCAACACCCTGGCTCGGTGATTCCACACCTACCTTGGCAAGTGGTCTTGATGGCTTCCCTTGAAAACAATCTCGAAGGAGTGGGCCTCCGCCCCCTCAAGGTCGCCAAGCCCCCCAAAAACTACGGTGGATGGTTGCGAAATCCAAATCCGTTCGCACCACGAAATGACTTACCAGGGTTGAAACCAGCGTTTGTTGGTATTTATGCATCATTATTCCAGGGTTCCTTAGGTGATGCAGGATTTCGTCCATCCAAGGTATGTTTTTTAGAGGATTGGAGGGCCCCCTGGACCCCTCGGTCCTCGTCCTTTTTGCTTCTGGCCCCTTCTCACCCAATTGAACCCTTCTGGTCTAGACTTTCAATGGCAACAGCTGCTAATGCGTGGCTGGCCTTCACGCAGGGGCTCCTTTGGGAGCTTGAAGACCTTGTCGTTTTCAACAAGCTGTCCAATAGAAATCAGTTTGGGCGCTTCACATGTTTTAGATTTAAGAGTGGCTTAGCATTGAAGGGTTCAAGCGGACACTAAGCAAATAGCAGGTTGTTTGGCTTGCGGGCAGGGAGGTACTTGAAGCGGGGCAGGGAGGGTGTTTTCGACAAACCCTTTTGAGTTATGGCCTCAACAGGGCGAGCTCGGCTGCTCGCAGGAAATGGCGGTCATCGCTCAGGCCGGCAATTCCTTCAGTCGGAGCCGCGCTTTCGGAAAGTTGCAACTTGGGCTTTTAGTGGTTGGCGGGATGCAAAGCCAGCGACGGGTGGTTTTGACTTTCCACTTGGGGGTGACTTTGATACTAGAATAACTTGCTGGTGATCGGCAGGGAATGAGAAACGGAATAAACCATACAAGCCATCCAACGGGTGGTGTCCTTTGAGGCAATCCCCAGGTTCATTCCCTCTTTCCCTACTTATCGCACAAGCAAGATATCGGGGTTAGTGTGAGGTGTTCAAAATGAGTTCTGGGGTTCCCCCTTCAAACCAAGAGGATATCGCGGGGGCTGGGGAGGGAGAGGGGGGAGGCCAAAATCTCAGGGCTTCTTTCAGAGCTTTGGGCTCCCTCCCCCCCCCCAGTTCCGAGGATCATTTTGAGATGCAAGTTGAAAGCAATTAAGCTTCACTGCTTGGTGGCTCCCATCCGGTTCAACTTCATTCAAGGTTAGTCACTTTTAGCAGGGGATCTGAGGAGTAGCCCAGACTGCTGCCAACTTAGGCCAAGAGCATACACCCCCTGAAGGCAAATGACGACCAACTGAAGGAGTAGACGAGGGTATCCCTGCAAATCGAGATGAAACCGAAGCAAGCAACACGCTTAGAGGCGGATTTCCTTGATAGATTTCTAGGTCCCCCAGCTAGGTTTTGTTTTCTCTCCCCTTTTTCGGGGGGAGATGTGGTTCCCCTACTAAAATAGACCACACAAGAGAAAAATCGGATACCCTGATTTAAACCTCTCAAATCTGGAGGACCTAGATTTGGTGCTGGCGATCTGAAGCCAAGGGAGGAGCCCTCCTTTTTAATGGATGCAGGGGATTGCTCAAGTATTTGTTTTTTAATTTCCCCTGTTTGCTGGTTTTAAAGGGAATCTATCACTACTGGAAATATGTGTTTTTGTTCTCCAGGGGACTTAAGCAAATGAAAGATTGTCAACGGCTCCGTGCAGAAGCGTCTACCTGTTCAATCTTCCCCTCGTGTATCAGTTTCTTGTGGTACTTTGGATTCATGTACTTCGGGGTAGAAGTTCCACGTCGGCCGGACCCTGAGCCATTTCTGACTCCACTCATTCCCTTCCAGGCGCCAAGGCACTCTTTCATCCAAATCCCTCCCCAGCCCAATGGGATTTCAATGGTTCAACTCGAGAATCAACTTGGAGTCTTGTCCCTTAAAACGGAAGGTCTCCACAAAGCGAAGGGCTCAAGACCCCATGTTTTAGGTCAACTTGGAGTCTTGACCCTGAACAAATTGCGGGGGGTCATACAGTTCATACACCCAGAAGACCCACAAAGGGTCATGGAGACAGGCACACTTTGACGAAGGATGGATCTGGAAATCATTTCAGGCGGTTGCCACCCATTTCACCCAGGATGGAGGTTGTCCTAGGGGTGCAACTGGGTGCGTGTTTTATGCAGGGCACCCTTGTCCAGCTTGGTTTAATGGGAACCCAGACCAACTACCATTTTTGTGGGGTCCCTCTATTTTGACACATACCCAGCGCTGATTCCAGGGGAATTGTTATTCAATCTCTGGATTTTGCTCACAAGCTGTTTGAATAGGGCAACAACTGGTCAGGGCTTGAATCTCACTTCTGTGATAGAAGGGCAGTGGTTTCTTGAAACGAAGACTTCATTTGGGAGAGCCGCCTTCCCAAAACAAGTCACACAGTTTTTGTTGGGGGATCCCTTTTCAGGCTCCCTGTGGGTGGTCTCTTGATTTGGAGGGCCCTCCAAACCCCCAAAAGGCTACCCTCAAACGCAAATATACCCATGTCTGTTTGGAAGGTGTTTTGTGTTTTCCAAGTGGTATGCTGTGCCGGATCGAGCCTTCTCTTGCTTGACGCCTCACACTGGCAGCAGTTGCGTAGTTGCGGCGACCCACATCATCACTAAGTTGCAGCAGTGACATGCATCTACAACAACTACACATGCATGCAGTATTTATACAGAGAGAGACAGAGAGAGGGAGGGAGACGCATACGCATATTTTTCAACAGTATAGTAAGTATAGGCTTAGACACATACTGGCGGACACCTATCAACAAAGCAGCCAAGAATACAACATTTCAAGAAGCAGCCACAAACGGCCAGCAACGGGCAAACCCGGGCAAAAACTGGGGCAGAAACGGCCAAATCCGGGGCCAAAACGGGCAACAACCACAAAAGCCCGGAAAGCGGCCAAAACCACAAAAACGCGGAAAAAAGCCGCCAACCCCGGGCCAAAACCGGGCATTTGCAAAAAAAAACAGGCAAACACCGCCAACCACGGGCCAACACCACGTCCACTCGGTGCCAAGCCCCGCGCGTCGAATTCCGCGATGAGCCGCTCCCCGCGGGCGGCGGCGGCGAAGGCAGCGCTGGAGGCGCAGCAGGTGGCGCGGTGGGTGGAGCAGCTGGATGAGGAGAACCGGCTGCTGAAGGAGCAGGCGGACCCAAAAGAGGGGGGAACCATGTGGACCCCAGATTTTTGTTTCTCAGCCCCAGCCTGTTTTTTGTTTTTTTTGGTGGGGGGACAGATTTGCCTAGGTCCCCCAGTAATTAGTGCCCTTCTCTTAACCAAACTTTTTTGGTTGGGAGGGTTCCCCTACAGGGGATTTTGTGGCCAATTTGGACAAACAAATCGGCGACGTGTCGTTTTTTTTTGGGGGGGGCCGAGCCCCGAAAGAAAGACAACAAATGGTTGTTTTTCTTCAGCACAGGGGTACCCTTGAAGAAAGTACACGTGTGGGTTAATGTGGGTGTTTCTCAGAAAGCGATTTTAGTACCGTAAACTGGCACCTTTTTGTATACCAACCACAGGGGGGTCCACCATTTTGATAAGAGAGGGGTACGCTGATGGTTGTTTTTGCAGACGTGCAAACAGGTTACTTCAAGGCAAACCAACTGACTCAACACCAATCCGTACCTCAACAACTCCAAACATGTTAATGAGTGTTGCCTTGATGTGATCGTATCTGTAGGGTAAAAGTTTGTTTTAGGTATAAAGTTCAGAACATGGACAACACAAACATTAGAGCAACGTATAACACAGGGTTATACCATTAATCAATCAAAATTGAAACTGACCCTAATCTTATGATTGAAGTTATATCTCAATTAATTAAAGAATACCGCCCAAAAGACAATTAATCATAACGATATAATAGAATTAATCAGCACATTCTCATATACTTGGTTTTCTTTGCAAAGATATGATCAACAAAGATTTCCAAATACTAACACCTCAAGTGATATTGATACATCTAAAGGAAATTTGCATCAAGATATTGAACAACTTGGATTAAACCTAATTAAGAAGAAAGCATCAACTGAGCTTTCCTCAAGAAACAACACAAGGTGCTTTAGACAGTACATTAAAATGTGTTTTTTCTTCAAACTGTCTTTGGTTAATAACTATATCCTAGTGTTGAAAAAACAGCTTCTCACTTACTCTATTGTATCATTAAAAATCATCATGGTGCAGGTCTTGCTGGGACAAAGATAGCTCAGAAACTTGATGCAAAAGGGTATATGATAATATATTTTGTTGATGATGATATATCTACAAAAAGAAGCATAGACGGTAAACACCTGTTTTCTCAAAGACGCAATAATATAAGAACTATAATCTTCAGTTTTAGTTTTAGCATTGCCAAAATCAGCTAACTCAACTATCAAACCATGTACAACGATTTGGAGAAAGATTTGTTGAACGAATAAAGATAATGCCACCTCTAGAAGATGTTCTTTAAGATGAGAGTTGTTGTCACAGCTTAAGCCTGTTTCACTCGATGTGTTACTTTCTAGAGACTCGAAAACTCTTGACAAAGAATCTATTCCATACTTTATTGAGGAGAACAGAGTCCTTATTGCAGGGGCAGGGGGGAGTATTGGCTCTGAAATTGTTCGGGGATGAATTAAGTGTAAAGCTAGCCAGATAATCTTACTCGATCATAGTGAAGTTCATTTGTGTAAAATGTCTGAAGAATGTTCTCTTTATAGTACAAAAGGTAGTTTATGCTCTGTTTGTGATTTAGAATCATTACAACGTGTTATTTGATTACTTTCTAGATGTAGTGTTTCATGCAGCAGCTTACAAACATGTGGCTTTAGTTGAGGAAAATATATCAAAGACCATCATAAATAATACTCTGGGAACTAAAACTACTCTTGATTTGGCTATTAAAGCTAGTGTTGAAGCATTTATTCTTATTTCTACAGATAAGGCAGTTAGACCAACAAATGTTATTGCTCAACTCTAGACCTCTTCTAGATCTAGTTAACATGACATGTGCATGAGGATTACCATGATGTAAAGAAAGCCAAACGAAACCTCGAGAAATCGGGAAATCGGGAAAAAGCATTTTTGCAGAGGACATTATTGGTATACCCCTCCTGTCATCTTTCCTAGAGCTTTGCTTTTTTTGAGCCAGCAGTCAGGGGAAAAAAACTCGAGAAATCGAGGAACAACCACATTCCCGACATTGCTGGCATACCCTGTCATCTCTCCTCTGTTGGTTTTTAAATTTCTCGAAGTTTTTTTGGTTTGAGGTTTCAAAGTGGGTAGAACCAAGCATCTCTCCTAGAACTTGTTTCTTGTTTTGGGTGTTTTTTCCTGATTTCTCGAAGTTCTTTTTAGTTTGAGGTAGAACCAAGCTTCTCTCCTAGAATTGTTTTGGGTTTGTTGTTTTTCCGATTTCTCGAGTTGGTTTTTCGGTTTGGGGGTAAGGGGTGCAAAAGCCCAGGGCCTTCAGGGTACCCTTCTGAACCGCGCTGGGTCCTGTGCTTGAGTTTTCTTGCGTTCGGTGACTCGCGGAACCCAAAGATAGCCTCACTCCGGGAGCTCATCATGAAGATTTGTTTGGGTTTGGACCATTGTAGCGGCAAGCAAACAGTTTGGACTTTTTAGGCCCATACTGTGGGTGGACGAAATCCTGCGCCACTTGGAATCCATGAGAAACCATTGTTTATTGGTATTTACAGGGGAATCATCCTTCCAGGGTTTCTTAATGTTTCTTAGGTGGTGCAGGATTTCGTCCATCCACAGTAGCAAAGCTGCCTCCAGGAGTTGGAGTTTCCCTTGCCGCCAGGTCGCCCGCTGTGAGGCTGCCGCTTTTAGTTTCAACGACGATGCCACCGGCGACACATCCGACGCGACGTTGCGGCGGAAGGGTCTGGCCTTGCTGCTGGAGCTGGGGGACGAAAGGCGGACCTAAGTATTTTGGTTTTTGTTCCCCTTGTTTATTTTTGCGAGGGTGGAGAGGGTCCTGCTGCAGTTTGGTTGTGTCCCCTTGCTGCTTTGGGTGCTGGTTGGTTGAGCCCTGCTTTGTTTTGGGGGGTTGGACCTTTTCCTCCTACAGCAACAGAGCCCCGGTAAACAAATAGAAGCAGGGCGGTTCGATCCACCCAGAATGAATACCCTTCCAAAAGCAAGCATGGAGCCTGACAGGACCTTGACGCCAGTTTCCCACGCATCAGGTAATCCCCAATTGGTGGTTTGGGGATTTGGAGCCCTGGTTCTTGTGGAGGGTGCATGGACTACCCTGAGCCATCAAACCACCAATGCAAACTAAGTAGAGGGAAGCTGATTGAAGGAAACCACCAGTTGGATGGTTTTTCTTGGGTTCATTCCATGATTCATTCCCTTCTGAGCAAGTTTCCTTTGGTGCATTTTGCTTGGATGATAGAACTTTCACGTTTTGCCAACTAATGGGTTTTCCATTAAACCTCTAAAAGTTAACTTTTAGCAGGGGTGCAGAAAGCAACCGAGTTTATTTCCTTTTCAGGTTCGCTGTTCTTGGTTGACTCGGATGGGGTGGAGCCGTGAGGCACAAGACCGCGCTGGCGGTGGAGCAGGCAAGAGGCCTGCTGCTGGCTCGACGCGGAGGCGGCAAGGAGCGGAGGCTGGACGTGAAAGGCCTGGAAGAGTACTGGAAGGAGACAGCAGCCTGGAGCCTCTGTGGGTTTGTGGCAACATGGCTGTGGTTGTCAAAGCCGTTTTGGGATCCCATTTTGGGGGTCCCGGTGCAGCACCCTTTTTAGGACCTATTTTTGTGGGGATTGGGATGTTCACTGGGGGTGCGGGATTTTGACCCATGGCCACATAGGGAATAGGGGGCTTTGAAACGCTTGAGCTGCACTTGTTGGGGCTGTGATTGCATAACTTCCCTTTGGGTTGACGCTTGAAGGGGTGAGGCACAATCAAAACCCGGGGTCAGCTGAAGGTTCATTAGTAAGGGACAATCCCAAAAAAAGTTGCGGGACTCCGCCTTCTTAATCCTGGAAGCATGGTTTTTTGGGAGTACGACCATGTACCGATCGGTTTCGATTGCGCAAGTGGCAACCTGTAGCCTCAGGAGACCACTTCGAGGCTGGAGGAGCTAGAAGGCGCGCAGAGCCGGCAGCGAGCGCTGGAGATGCAGCTGCTCGGCTCCATGCTACTGCTCTCTCAATAAACAGCTGCTACAGGGTAAGTGCTGTAAGTCGTCCCGGGTGAGTGTGGTGACTTAAGCGGCTGGGGATGGCTGGGGTGACTGAACGCAACGTGGGGTGACTTACGACGCCCGCTTGTATGAATCCACTTCGGTGCTTGTTGGACAGATATCCATTTGGGTGAAAGACATATTTTTGGAACCACCCCCGAAATGGTTGGTTTCCCTTCACATGTACTTTAAAAAGGGCACTCTCAAACAAAGCCCAATGTCATTTTGGGGAATAGTTCAGCGAGGCAAGGTGCCTTCCTTAGATCCCAAGAGGATAGGTCCCGAGTTTTGGCCACCCCCACTCGGTTGGCAACTAGTTCTCGCAGCAGTGCACAAGCCCTTAGGGTCTCCTCCAATAAGATGTTCCGCTTTAGGGTACACTACTCAGCTGTTCAAGGCCGGCCTTTCAACCACGTTGGTCGTCCCTTTCCATATTTTGGCATGGCCCGTTTTTGGGTGATTGCTGCTTATGTCCAGGTCCCGCAAAAGCAACTGAGAACATGATGAGACTATGAAACAGAACATCTTATCATCTTCCTGGATCCGTTTTCCGGTAGCCAAGGCCTTGCCACCCCATATACAACTCAAATGTACTTCGGCTGGTTACCTACTATGCTGCTAACTGGGATCCACAGAGCTTGTTTCCATATACGGTGCCATGTTGGGTACCAGGTCTTTTGAGCTACAGTCGAATGGCCGGGGGGGGGGGGGTGCGGAGCTTGTCAAAACGGCACTAGTGGCAGCCAGGCCACAAAAAGACATGGCTGTGATTGGAACCAATCCTACTAGCTATCCATTCATTCTTCTATCCATCAGCAAAGCTATGTAGCTTTTTCAACCTATCATAGAATCCATCCACCCATCTTCTCTACTTATCTATCTATGGAGTACGCCTCCGGTTCTACACCTTTTCTTGCCGGTAGCTTTTGGCTTTGTGCTACAGGGGAGGGCGCCGACTCGCGTGGAGTGGGACCGGCAAGTGGGGAGTGCACGGCAACGCGTGGCGCGAGTGCGGCCTCCACCGGGATGAAGGACCCGGGATGACCTTCGTGTGGTGTGCTGCCCGCCTCTTTGAGTCAGCCCGGCTCAGCCTCTTCCTTCGCTTGCGGCGTTTTACAGCGCTCCTCACGCTCCTCACGCTCCTCACGCTCCTCACGCTCACCTCTTTGTCCACCTCCGGGCTTTCCTCTGCAGGGGCTGTTTTGCACCCCTCACTCAACTCCCTTCCCTGGGAGGTCCTCCCCAGTGGGCGATCTCCAAGGACCGCGCCAGCTCAATGTGGATCACGTGGATCAGGCTGTCCTCCGAGTCGGCCTAGGTCGACAGAAGCGTGTCCACGCGGCAAGGTCAAAATGGAAAGCCAATATGCCAGCCCCCTTGGTCCAGCCATCCGGGTCTGCAAGCTTTTTAGGTGCTTGGGATTTAGTCATAGTTTCATTTCACCCGCTGAGAGTTGTTTACCTTCACAGAAATATTGGAAATCTTATCTTGGTGGCTTTATGGAAGGATGTTTTTCCATTTGGGTGTGTTAGAATTGGGAACCCCAAGATGTGTTTTCCTTTGGTCCTGTAACTCTGCCCCAAAACAGAGCACCCTCAGTACCCCACAACTCGCTTGGCGAGTTGGCCAAAAAGATAGGACGTGTGCCGCTGGTCTGGTGCCGCCTTCAATTGAAGGGGATCCGAAAGGATAGGTCCCTAATTTTCACCACCCCCACACGGTGTTCCCATGGGCAGCCAACTTTGGCGGCATTTCTTTGGTGAACCTATGTCCAAGCCTTGGGGGTCTCCTCTACGATGTTCTGTTTTAGGGTAGACCAAATACTAAGTTGTTCAAAGCCAAAAGGTGATCACTTGTTATCTCCAGGTCTTTTGTGGACTGAGAATATGAAACATAATCGGAACATCTTGTTTTCCAGATGTGGGCAACGCGGCCATGGCATCAACCCTTCATTAAAAGGGGGTGTCTTCTTTTGAAATGGGGGTGTAAGATGGCATCTGTTTGATAACCCCTCCAAATGGAAATCAAACGGCGCCAATCAAAAATGGGATCAAAGTAAAACCCCTCTTGCTGGTTCGATGGGCAATCAGCGTTTTGATAACGCTGCCCCCCCCCCATTTGGGTGTGGCTCAAACCATTAAATGGCCTTATTTGGGCTCCCTCCCCCCCAGAATACATCCAGCGGTTTGCCCCAGGTGTTTGAGAAAATCAGGCCCCATTTCATTCATACTGTGGTGCACCGAAGCCCTGGTTTCGGATGATTCCCCTACAAATCGCAACAAACTACTAGTTTCAACCCCTAAAAACACCAACGAACTCATAATTGCAACTTTCAACCATGGTTTCACTTCGTGGTGCGGTCTCGGATTTCGCAACCCACCGTATTTTCTTCGTTTTGATCGGTCCGAGGCTCGAGATGCTGCAGCAGGAGCTGTGCCCCATGCGCGACAAGGCCAACTTGGCAGCCCAAACGGCGGAGGAGGAGCATCTCAGGTACGACGCGCCTCGGTTCGCTTGGGATTAAGGAGGGTTTGAGCATAGCACTGGGTGAATTATAACGACCTCACACAACCGAATTCACCCCAAATGGCGGTTTATGTGGGGAATGCCGCCCCGCCCAACCACCGCAGGTTTCAGGCTGGTGAAATATAATTCACCCAGATACCCGCACTTCCTTGGTCGGGCTCGGGACCCATAGAGGTCACTGGACCCCCTGGACGCGGTGAGTTTGTTTTGGACCCAGTGAAGCAGCAGAGGTGACCAGACCTCCAGCGGCGCCCTGTGCTCCAGTGGTTTGATGTTTTTGTTTTTCCTCTTCTTTTTTTCTCCGGCAATTTGCATTTGGCAACGCCAAAAACTCCTCAGTTGTTCAAAGCCGACCTTTTGGCCTTTTGGTTTTCCCATTTTGATCCATATTTAGTCATGGCCCCAAAAGGTTAACCTTTTAGTTGCAGGTCCTTCGGGCAACTGGGAAACCGTTTTGATCAATCGCAAGAGGGGAAAAGGAAGGTCTGTTCTTTTGCTTGGGGTTGGCAGTCATGGACCCGTGAATAAGCATGTTCGGCATTTAGTGTAAGGTTTCCAATTCAGGTATGCCCGGTCCCCACTACCCCGGCCTACATAAGAAGTGTTGGCCGTGGAAGGTATGATTTGTGATTCTCCAGACGCTTTCATAGCTCAACACCCTCAGTGGCAGAACGCGATGCATGCCTGCTCGGGGGTTTCTGTTTTGCGTCATCGCGCAAATTGTGTCCACAAGCTAACCAGGAAGAGTCCTGTGCCTCGTTTCCAGTTCGGGGGATAGTCATTTTCGATGCTTTGCGCATGACTATGAGGTGTCAAAAAATCTCTCGACCCAAACCCAGACTTCCATGAGTGTACAGTCAGTTTCCCTTCAGCCTCCCTTGAAAGCAACCCTCTTTTCGAGCTACCCCTGAAGGACACACCCAAACAAAGACATGTATATAGGTTTTATTGCGGTCCCTTGCTCACCCTCTTCCCAGACCCTAAAAGGGGAAAGGCACCCGAAAACCGGTTACGGGGAAGTGCGCTTTGATTAGGTTACGACCTTCCATTTGCTGCAATGAGTATTTTCCATTTCCCCCTGTTGGTTTGCAAGGGAATCTATCACTGGACATATTTCGCAAATGGAGGGTTCAAACGCCTTTTGGCGCCAAAGTGCCTAGCGGCTGCCTTTCGGATGCTACACAGATTGTCCACGACCCGCCTGAGGCATTGGTTACAGACCGCATGCGGGAAATGCAGCTGGAGCAGTATCAGCTTGAAAAGGCCCGGGCCAAATATAGTGTCCATCCTGTGGAAAGATAGGTACAGAATAATGTCCAATTCCTGCAAACAAGCCAGCCATTGGTAGCAAGAAGATCATAATAAAGCCATGCAATGTAATGCTCATATTCAAGTCCTGGTTTTCTGGGGGTATAATCCCACTGTTTGATGAATATGAATTTAGTCTTATAAGAACTGACATTAATGTACCGGAGATTCGAAAGATGAATCCAGATGATGGAGAATAGACGCCTTAGCCTTTATGATTACATTTGTTCAGCTAGTGAATAAAGTAATATAGACATATGATAATAAATCTAGATGTTTAATGATTTATCGTGTGTCTATATGTCTTGTTTGATTGTCTTGTCATCACACTGTTGTCTATCGTTTTACTCGCGAATAAAGAACGCGAGGAGCATGACTTAAGACCGAAACTACTTCTCGTCCCCATGTCTTTTATTTCCTTCTACTTTCCCAATCCCCAAATGTACCAAAGACAAAAAGTAGAATCAATATCCCAACATGTCCACCTTCTTATTATGTATATCCTATGAACCTCATTTATATCTGTTGTGCCTTATGTCTTGTATTGTGTGTCTGTATATATATATATATATATATGTATATCTTCATATCATGTAATTCCTTGATGTGGTGTGTTGAACATATGTACCAATAGACCATAATGAGATTAGTTACAGTGAAGAATAGGACCATGGCCAGCACCTCTCCATCATGTATTTCTTGTCTATTGATCTTTGCTATAATATGCTTACTTGAAGAAACCATGACCTATGATTATATTTGGGTTCTTCTTCGTTAGACTTAATTTAGTTGGGAAATCATTAGATTTAGAAGTTACATGAGGTTCATGTTGGTTTCTTATGAATAGTTCTATCTTGACAGGATGTGCGAATAATATAACTGTATTTGTCCTTCCGAGATGTAGCATTGATTGCTGGACTCCGACTGGAATTCACTTATCCCAGCTGGTTTCTTAAATTGTTATCCTAATTTATCCTTTATTTATAGGTGTCATATTTGTTCTAGAGGTTTAGTAAGATCATTCACAAATATCAAGTCTTATTGATACTCTGTCCGTCTGTTCGGACATTTTCTAGTGTGTGCAGCTCTGTTATTTGCATGTTTCTTTTGGACATCTTTTCATTTATGATCTGGGCTGGCTGTAAATGGCTTGGGAAGATCCTTATATGCTGTTTGTTTGCAAACTGTGTTTGACCAGCCGTGTTTGGCCAACAGTTCCCTAGCAAGCAGCCGTTAGTCTTGTTGCCGCTTGCTTTGGGCTGGTTGAATTTTCTGTTTCTTGATACCCTCCCACAAGTAAGTATTGCATGACGTGCACATGCTCCCTTAGCCAAGGTTTCGAGCTGCATGTCCTGTGTTCTTGCCAGCATTTGGGTGTGGCCTACCAAGGCCCAGCATCGGTCGGTTGCTGTTTGGCTGTCACACTGGAATATAGAGCTGAAACATGGTTTTGGCCCAACCCTGCTACCAGGGCAGTTTGAAAAATAAGGACGAGGCATAGGGTTACTTGCTGGTGCGATAGGCAGCGCATGAGGGAAAAACCCCTTTTGACCATCTATGGTTGCCTTTATTCGTGAATCCCCAAAGGGTTCATTCCATGTCTCTGTCCCCCGATTTTTCCAGCAGCGGCTCGGCGGCTTTTTCTCCTTCAAAAAGCCCTCCGGAGGAAGCGGCGGCTCTGACGCCCAAGCTGAAGAAGCTGGAGTGGCACGGAGCTGCCATGAAGCTTGGATCAGATCGGCTCCCGAGTTCAGGAGGACCAAGGGTACACCCCCAAGT